>JACEVL010000140.1:0-70000 GCA_020284085.1 Aporrectodea caliginosa
AAGTACTCAAAATGACATACATACATATGAAATGCTACCTACTGTCCTCACAGATTTAATTGTTTGTATGGTTTGTTACTGTTCACCTTGCACTGCACTGTATACTATTGTATAGCTTCTTTGTACATGATTTGAATGACTTGAAATATGCACATGATTTGAAATGAGTTTTGAAACATCATATGATTTGAAATGATCATGAAGTTGTATCTTATGCTGTGTTGAACTGGCCGCCTGTAAACCGTTTATGTGAAAGGGGTAATCCAGTCTGTAGTGGAGACAGTTGACCCTACTGGATTGCCGTTTTGACACCAGCAATTGAAATGCTATAGGCGCAACTGTTGTACTTTGATTTGTCAGTTGTGTCGTGATTCAATTAACAGTTTCAATCAATCAAACATACAACAAATGGAGACTAACAGCAAACAATGCACATTTGATTCTGCTCCCTCCACTCATCTCCACAGAAACATCTTGATTGCCGACTAACGACTAATATTTCTCTACAGGTCACTCTGGAGAAACTATTTAAAGATAAACGCAGCGAATGCGCAAATCCATTCACTGCTAACAAAATTCTCAGAATTCAAATAGCATGGACAATTTACAATAAAACATTTACTTATTATTACTTCTTTGTTTTATAATAATGGTTCTAGCTGTATGATCCATAGTGCATTTGCAAGTGGAAATTAAAGAACATACTTATTATAACCGAAGAGCGCAGAGCACACGACATAATTACAATAAAATACACTGCTACATTTATTATACGACCTTTGCTAAAATTCCATGCTCCTAACAGCCCAAGGAACTTATTAACCTACAATCAACCTATGCATATATAACTTCCTTGACAAAAACTGAGAGAATGCGCTGAGACTGAGTTACCACTTGTCCGAAATTCTGCAGAAACTGTGGCAGTGTGTATTCATGAAGTCGGAACACAAAAGTCCGTTCGCAGTCCATGGATAAGGCATCCTTCGTTTCATCGTACACAATCGGACAGACGAAATAGTCAAACTGAAGCAGCACATAGGACATCTGCAACAGTGCAAGACAATGGTTCGATGAAGACAATTGTAAATGAGACAATGACAAACATCAACTACAAGTCCCGTGGTCTTCTATGAGCACTGCCTGGAACAGCCTATGCTATGGCGCCACAGAAATTATCATTATTATTATTATTATTATTATTATTATTAAATGGGTGCAATTTGCAGTTGGAAGCATTTGGAGGAAGATCTTTAGGCAGACCATTGTTGCAAACCTGCATCTCATTGCTGTAGGTTGCAGTCACTCGGTATTCTCCCTCCAACAAACTGTATCCTGATGTGAATACATTTGTCCACACATTGGAGACAAATTATGGTCAACCGAAAATTTTAAGACAGGAATACAAAAATTAAACAAATAGACAGGAATATTAAAATTACCTTGATACTACACTATTCAGTGATGTAATAACTATCACTTATTATTGCCTGTTACTGTGTCATGTGTGCAACATATGAATATATTGTGGGGAACAATCAAAATGTCTTATGTCTTATAAAAAGTACCCTGGTATCCGAATAGAAATGTTGTAAATGTTAAACAAAGGTCATTAGAAATTTTGATGAAATTCAAAACTTACAGCTGATCAAAGACAAAGTTGATAGTCCTGTTACAGAAATTTTTATTAGAAGAAACGCGTCCGCTCCCCGATGTTCAATAATCAATTTCGCTGAGCAATTGTGAGTGAAGGACTTGCTCAAGGTCATTACACAGTAACCGTCTCAGAGGAGGAGATTGAACCCACACTCTCTCCATTACACAGCAAAACCAATGTCGAAACTCATTATTATCTAATTGCGATTTTTATTTATGTCGGCCCCTCCAGTTGGAACCATCTTCCGCATGAATTGCGTCTTGAGCTCCTCAGCTTTCTCTTCCTCTGTTTCGGAAACGCCTGAAGACTATCTTATTTGTTAGAGCCCTGGGTCGGGAGCGCCTCTGAATCTCTGAGTGACGCTATACAAATGTTCGATTACAATTACAATTACAATGCAAGACATTTCACATCTAGGGGAATAACGTTTTAACTCACGATGAGACCAAAGACAATGGTTGCAAACGCTCCACCGATGAATCCCTCCCACGTCTTCTTGGGGGAAAGTTTGATGAGTGGGGTCTTTCCAAAGAAGAAGCCGAACATGTAAGCCATTATGTCGTTGCATATGATCATCGAAACCGGAACGAGAAACCTAATCCAAGACACAACCCCTATCAGCATGACAACGCAGCTCATAAAATAACACCACAACAATTTCACACACTTAATCATAATAATAATAACAAGAACTTTTTTGTTCCAACGTATCTCGCTCAATGATACAGCGTTTTAATGATGTGGCCTTTGGGGCACTTTCACCGGCCAGAAGACAGATAAAAGGGCCTTTCCGGACATTTTATTTTCTACAATATTAAAGTCACTGAGGGATCCTGTACACCTCGGGGCAAAACAAAAACAAACAAAAAATAATAATAATAATAATATTCGTTTATTAATTCAAACTGACAAGTGTAGTAGTAACAGATTATAACATGTTTAATAGGAGTCGAATTTAACTGTATGGCAGCCTTCAAGGCGCCCATCTGTCCTACTGCTCATTTTACAGTTGCCCCTAAGGAGTGGAAGGCTGAGTCAACCTTATGGGGCTAGCAGGTATCGAACCTGCATCCTTCTGATCTTTGGGTCAGCATGTAAGCAACTACACATGTAATGGAGTGTATATTCCTTATTAACCAATTGCTAATCGCACTTTGATGTTCAGACATCTAATAAACACAGGTAAAAAGTATATAGCATCATGGCAATAAATGCTTTACACATCAGGCTTTACCATGCACCTAAACATGCAATGGTGTGTGCAAGTCTAGTGGTTAGCATGCTGGACTGTCAACTGAGATGTCAGTGGTTCAATTCCCTGGCAGGGCAGAAAGCTGTCTTGAGATTTATGGTCCACAAGTGCCCCCAAACGGATGCAGCTATAATGAGTACACTGACCGTGTACGGTCAGTGTAAAGATGAGACGGCGAGGGAGAGGACTGGCCATCCACCCTCATATGCCAAGGCTAAGAAAAATGAAGTCGCTAACACTTCGTACCCATGGCTGTATATAAGGACTATCTTAGGGACTGCTCTTCTCTTCTGCTTGGAAGCAACAAGTATCTCTCTCTACCGCTATATCTCGCTCTCTTAAATTGCAATTAGATAAATAATAAAATAACAATAATAATAATATTCATTTATTAATTCAAACTGATAAGTACACAGTAAGAGGTAACTCCGCCACTACTTGTACACTGGTAGTGAAAGTCCCAAGCCTTGACGAAGGAGGAGGGCGACACTAATGATCTTTGTTATCACACAGTGTCGTTAAACTGAAACTACTACTACACGGTAAGATTACATGATATAGTAGTATCAATCAATCAATCAGTTTATCAATCAGTCAATCAATTAATCAATCAATCAATCAATCAATCAATCAAAATGTTTATTGGCACCAAAGAACGTTGCAACATAACAGAAAATAAGCATCTCACAAAATATATATCAAACAGATTAAGTAATAATAGATAAAGCTGGACAACATTCAAAGGGTACAACATTCAGTGGGTACCAAAAGGAGGAGCCCACAAGGGACGATAGTCCCGCTAAGTAGGGCCACCTATGTAACTAGATCAGTTCAAGACAGCAGTTTATAAGCTGTTGTGATTGACATAATGAGTAACATAGGACATTATTTTATTTAAACTTAACTATCTTAACTAGAGACAGATGCATCAACAAAACAATGGTAAAAGCAGTTAATCAGATATCTTAATATTGTTTCATAATATAAATTTTAAGCTCCCTCTTGAAGTGGGGACGACTTGGAATATCACGGAGAACCTGTGGCAGACTGTTCCATAGAGATGGGCCTGCTATTTTAATTGCGAAGCTCCTTGTATTGGTGCGAGCAAATGCACCTCTGTATTGTGCTGGGTTTCTTATATGGTAGGAGTGGATGTCCATGACTAGGTCAAAATAATTATCAAATGCATTTGGCAGTTCTCTCTTAGTGTAGCGGTACATAAATTCAGCTGTTTGCATTAATTTTATCTGATGAAGTTTTAAAATACCTAGGTAAGCAAAGGCCTGATCAGTATGGGAGTTATATGGAAGTCGCCTTATAATACAAATGATTCTTTTTTGCAATATAATAATTCTGTTGAGTCTTGATGGGTAGTTGGAAGCCCAGATCATATTACAGTAGGTTAGGTAAGGATAGATTAAGGAATAATATAAAGTAAGGAGAATGCTTGTGGGTAGTATATGGGCTAGTCTAGATATGATTCCTGATATTGATTTCCTAGATATGATTTACAAAAGACAATGTAATAGTAGTGTCAGATGATAACAAGTTTAACTGCAGTCAAATTTATGGCAGCCTGCAATGCGCCCATCATTTAGCTCAGCTGGCATGGACTTACCAAATAAGACCTTCGAAGATGTTCTGCATGATGAGGTGAGACTGAGTAACAATGATCAACAGGGTAACATGAGTCCAGCCGAACTACAACACACACACCCACACACATCAGAAACATCAAAGCCAACTTCTCCAGCTAGCTAAGGCATGGCACAGATTTCATGTAGCTGTGCACATTTACAGCATATTTGATTTACAAAAGACAATGTGAAAGCAGGGATAATTTATTTGACATTTATTGACGTCTATTGGACATTTATAAACATGTATTGCTATGTTAAGATTTATGTACAACAGATTGTGGTCTGCCAGCTGGTACAATAAAGAATATACTTAGCTACTTAAAAGTCATCTATCCACTGTCAACGTGAATCCGTTAGTTGGTATGTGCGTGGACCCGCCACTGGTGACTCTTTCAGCTTACTGTGCATTGTTTTGCTAACTGATGTAATATAATTGTTGGTAAATGTCATTAGCTAGTGCTAATGATATTTAACATCATATAGGCTACAGCAGAGAGTAGATACCTTGAAGCTCTAGGTGATATAAATGTTCAATTAAGTCACATTACTTACTTAATAACCCGATCACAAAAGTTATATAACCCTTAAAAACTAGCACTTCCACCTACTTTCAAGTTTCAACCAGTATTATCTCTCTACATCCCTCCCCACAGTTTTAGAGCTTTGGCTAAGGGTCTTTTGGTTGAGCCTCGATGTAGCACTGTCATGGGCTCTCGTGCATTCCATGTTGCTGCCCGAAAAGGCATGGAATCGCTTACCAGTGTCTGTTCAATACTTTTAGTAGTGATGTTAATTGACGGTGATAATAAATTTTGTTATAATAAATAATAATAATAACACAAATAATGGCATCCATGCTGGGAAGGGAAGCACTATTGCCAGACAGTAGGTCTGACTGATCGCTAAGTTCTTTACCCACATGTTGCCACGTGGGATCCTTGGCATTCTTTCTTGAAACAACTGTATTTGACATTGCCCTCCTTCCAAAGTTCAGAACTGCACACACAACCATACAACAGAACATCGACGGTGCTGAGCGATTGCACATGAAGGACTTGCTCAATATCCAAACACAGTCATTGCCTGAGTGGAGGCTTGAACTCATACTCTCACATTAACAGGCCAAGCACTCTAACCTTTAGGCTACCATGCCCCATGCTGAAACTATTTCCTCACTGATCTAGCAATTGTAGTACCCTTGCGGGTAACACGGGTATATAGATAGTGCCAACGTCACACGATACAATGACTTGAAGAATGACAGAGCGTATGTTTGCACAGGCATGTATCAACTTGGCTATGTTTGTCCATACCCAGCAAAGCCAGCAAGACCCTTACAGAGTAGTCCATGCAAATACATTGATAATCATTGTCATTAAATAGTAACTTCTATAGCGACGGTATCTAATGCAGCAGGCACCAATCGATAGCACACCAAAGCCAAGCTGTAGGCACCTTATTAACACTTTAATGACGAGAGTATACTAAAAGTGACTGGGAAACCAGTGCAGCTCGTTTCCAATCTCGCAAATAATACAGGAAAGCACATTCACGCTAAAACTGAAGAATGAACTGGTATGCAGAAAGTGGTCCAGAATGATAGCCTATGTAGAACAAAACTTATATGCTTGCTTTGTTAAGTCACTTATATTACTTCATTTTCAGCATAAGACATTTTCCAAATTGCTTACAACAAAAACAATAATAATAATAAAAATAATAATAAAAATAATAATAATAATAATAAAATAATAATAATAATAATAATAATAATAGTAAAGTTTGTTAATGCTTTATGAAGAAATAAATTTGTTGTTTAATAAATAAAAATAATAATAAAAATAATAATAATATAATTTTATAATATAATGTTATAATGGTACAATAACATAATGCTAGACTAATGTTATAATATAATAATAATAATAATAATAATAATAATAGTTGTCTCCGGACATTATTTTAGCGGCCTGAATAATGTTATAAAATTTTGTTAACTAAAAAAACTTTACTCAGAAAAATAATAATAATAATAATAATAATAATAACAACAACAACAACAACAACAACAACAACAACAATAATCCAACATAGACTGCCTCTCTGTGTGTTAGAGGACTGATATGGATAATGAACTGACAACAGCTTGGTTTTTGGTGCGCCATCAGTTGATACATTTTGCATTAATAGACACATCACATCGACCATAGAGTATTGCTAATTAATGAGAGAACTGCACATTCGCTTTTCAATAGCCACTACCCTGGAGTAATAACAATTTCCATTATCAACTACCATTCTTGTGGCTTCGCAGAGACAGGCTCTGAAAGCCTCATAACCGATTTATGAGGTGTTTACGTTATATAACACGTCTATGTAGATGCCTGTTTGGAAAAACTGGGTCATCCATTGTGAAGCCAGTGAAAGCTGTGGTCCATATGGATACAAAAGCTCTTGTAACACGCACAGCGGTTATTTACTGTTAAAAGCCTAGAACTTGCAGTTAGAGCGAAGACAACAGGTTTTCAGATGGTGATATGGTCGGTTATGATAGACAGATAGACAGACAGACACACACACACACAAACAGACAGACACACAGACAGACAGACATACAGTCAGACAGACAGACAGTCAGACAGACAGTCAGATAGACAGACAGACTCACTCGTGACAGCTGACTAACATAGCTCATGCCCAGGGCAATGGGATACCGTAGCCAGGTGGTTAGAGCACTTGCCTTGTAACTACAGGCTTGAGCCTCCTCCCCTGAAACGGTTACTGTGTAGGGACCTTGAGCAAGTTCTTCACTCACAGTTGCTCAGCATCATCAATTAGATCATTTTAGATAATGGTGCTTATTAAATGCACAACAACAACAATCAATAATAATAATAATAACAGGAATAATAACAACAATAATAACAATATAATTATTATCTGCAATAGATAACATTAAAGGCCCCGAGGGATCCTGTACAACTCGGCATTTATGAAACTATGAAACAATAATAATAATAGTAATACTAATAGTCATGTTAGATATATTAATTATCTTACAGAGATTCTGAATGGGTGACAATATGACACGTTTAAAGAGATCCACATAACATGATCTATTGTTTGAAACATAGTACAACCATGTTAGACGAAAGCAACTTTCTGTATAATCGTTTTATTGACTGACCAGATGACAAACCGCATCAAAGTTTACGTACGGTTAGATAAAAAATATAAAAAAAGAGATTTAACTAAAGTGTTCAGAATGTTTAGTGTTAAATTTGTTGTTGGCTTGGGTAATTGATTGAAACGGAAAGACGTACCAGAGTAAACTGCTTGAGATAATGTTTCTTGACGAGACTGAAGACGAACAGAATAAGTCCTCCAACGTACAACGAAAACGAGATGAATCTGTGGTAGGTCACAAATGGATTTAGAAACTCCTGAAAAACAAACGAACAAATGGTGACAATTCAACCACGTACAGAAGCTCTGCTTTACTGTAATTGTACATTCATTTATTCATTCCGAACATTTATATAACACCCCTTCAAGAAAACTACTCAGAGGTGCTCGTATAGTTCCAATTGAAGACAAACTTGTCTGACCTAACACAACGAAACCATGATAGAATTGTAATTGTAATTGAACATTTATGAAGTGCCACTCAGTGATTCTGAGGCGCTCCCGACACCTCTCATACATTGTCACCAACAAATAAAATGGACTTCAGGCGTTTTTGAAACAGAGGAAGAGAAAGGCTGAGGAGCTCATAACCACAGCTACTATCTGGAAGATGGTTCCACATATACCATACCAAAACATACCACATCATACCAAACCATATCACACCTCTCATACATGTACCATACCATTCCAATCATTAGTATAATGCAACCTCTTGCCAATCGATATCATTTGGCTTGTCTATAATGCTGCACTAAGCCGATTACTACTGACCTCACCCTGAAACCTAAACTGTCTGTCACGACCACAGATGAATACAATGACAGAAGAAGAATTAGGATGCACGCTACGATAAGTCTGTGAGGCTCGGTAGCTGAATGGATAGAGCACTTGGCCTGTGACGTGGATGGTAAGGGTTTAAGTTTCCACTGAGGCAATCACTATGTAATAATAATAATAATCTTCATTTACTGATTCAAACTGACATGAAAGCATTATGATGACAATTCATAGTATGAACCAATGATCACAAGTTATTACAGAAGTCGAATTTAACTGTATGGCAGATAACGAAGACAATAAGACAAAGATAATAAGATGAATATAAACGAAGATGATAAGACGAAGATAATGAAGACAATAAGATGAAGATAACAAAGACAATAAGATGAAGATAACAAAGACAATAAGACGAAGATAACAAAGACAATAAGATGAAGATAACAAAGACAATAAGACGAAGATAACAAAGACAATAAGACGAAGATAACGAAGACAATAAGATGAAGATAACAAAGACAATAAGACGAAGATAACAAAGACAATAAGACGAAGATAATGCAGATGATAAAATGAAAATAACGAAGGTGATAAGACGAAGATAATGAAGACGATAAGACGCAGATGGTAGCAGTCCATCGAGGTACATTGCACTACTCACCGTGCGTGACATAAGTACTCCAAAGTACTGGACCATGCTTTCGCCGTAGAAGAAATAGTTGGATGTGACGAGGAAATACCAGCTGAGCGTTCGAAACCACGGCAGCTCATGAGACTTGTAGACGACGTAGCCAATGGTGATGATCTCATGGAAACACTTAACTTGAATCAAAAGAATCTGAAATTGAAACGTGCAATTTTCCATCACAGTCACACACGACATAGTCTCTCATAGTCTATTTCAAATATGCATGCAATTGTTGTACATGTTACAGGGAATGTATATTTTCAGGGTATATGTAAATACCAAAGGAAATGTGCATTTTCAGGGTATATATACACCTAACCCCAACTCCTTAACCCTAAACTCCGCCACTGATCGTACTCTGTCAGTGCCAGTCCCTAGCCTGGATGAAGGAGGAGGGCGACGGTAATGATCTTTGTAATCACACAGCGTCGTTAAACTGAAACTACTCCTACTCCCTAACTGAAACTTCAGGGAATCTGTATTTTCAGGGTATATCTATATCCTCTGAAAATTTTTAGTAAGGGGTTAGGGTTATGTAAATCTACAGATCACCGCTGGCTCTCAGTCAACTGATCTTCTGGTTACTGACTGGTTTTTGGTGTAACATTATTTCGTAAACTCCAAATATCTAAAGCACTACTTGAAAGCTATGTGCAAGGCACAACCTTATTAACAAGCGCTGGTGTGCTATCACTACTTACAATTTATATGGGCGTACTTAGGGGGTGGTTTAAAGGGTCTATACCCCCCCCCAATAAGTTTCCCAAAAAATGTGTATATGCTGCTTTCACATGGGAAAAACCCCAAAAACGTTAGTTTTTGCGACCATCTCCAATGGAAACCCCCCGAAATCTTAAAACCCCCTCTGAAATGTTTTCCTGGCCACACCCATGAATTTATGTAGCCTACTTCCTTCTGTCTATACACAGTAAATCCAGTGTTTTAGTTGTGAAAAAAGAGCTGGGGGTACCAAAGTACACGACCACGGGTCAAAAGCTATAGATTTTGTTTTGTGTGCAACATCATAAGTATCTTCTTTTATAACCGACTGCTAATCACACTTTGATGTACATTTTACAAACATCTAATAGCCAGAGGTGATCTGTAGATTCACTGCTAAAAAGCATAAAGCATCCTAACAATAAATGTTTTGTGCATCAGGCTGTCAGCTGGAGGATTATGTTACACTGTTGGTTGATGCCTTGTGCATTAGACATCAATTGGCTCAACAGAAGTTAAAATTCGAGTACTTCCCTAGTCAGTCAGTAAAGGCAGAAGATAGTGCTTGAAAAAGAGTTCCACAGCTGACTAAGCAGTTACTGTTGTTTACATTTCAAGATCCGTTCCTTCACTTTCTTTCTGCTCCTTGTTAATTTAATCTGTTATCTCATCTTCTCATTCAGAACTGTAAGTGTTTAGCACTTTAACGACAAGAGTGTACTAAAGTGTTTAAATAAAGTTCTGGTACGCTGTTTCACTGATTTCATC
Organism: Aporrectodea caliginosa; assembly: GCA_020284085.1. Lineage (NCBI taxonomy): Eukaryota > Metazoa > Annelida > Clitellata > Crassiclitellata > Lumbricidae > Aporrectodea > Aporrectodea caliginosa. The sequence continues at coordinate 10,689 of JACEVL010000140.1, forward strand.
TTCTTTCGTTTAGAACTTTAAGTGTTTAACTAAAGTCCCAGTACCTTGTTCCACTGATGTCAGTTGTTTATCTTATAAGAAACACTGATTTTGCTGCACTAATCTCTTTCAAGTCATTTTTAGAGGTTTAGGGTAATGGCAACACTCAGGCACGAAGAGCAGAAGATCAGCATGGACGTGGAATCGCTTTCCGCTACCCTACCCAAAGGTCGACTCAGCCTTTCATTCGCCAGATGGCATTGGTAAAATGAGCAGTAGGACATGATGGGCGCTTTGCATGGCTGCCAAACAGTTAAATTCGACTCGTGTAATAACTTGTTCACACTATGAATTGCAATCATACTGCGGTCTGTCAGTTTGAAATAATAAACGAAGATTATTATTTTAGCTTTTCAATCCAAATCCCAGTACACCACTTGAATTTTCTAAAAGGCTGCATTTTTACAATTCTAAGTAAGCACATCTGCAAGGACCTAATTCTGGCAATTACTCTAAGACCAGATTACTAAACAAACCCAGTCTGACTTGTTTGTTTGACCCTCCATCTTATCAATTTCTAGCTTTTCATTCAGGTGCTTTGCATCTGCATCCAGACATTTCCCCACTTGATTTAATCCTTTCAACATATCTGCATTTCTCGAGGCTCAGTGCCTTTCTCGCTGCTTCCAGTTCCAATTAAATGTAGGCAGACTCAGTAAACATAACCAGAAAGGCTTTGAATAAACAGTCTCCTGCCACAAGGAATGCTGCTTGTAAACCTTAAGCAGCTACTTCCACGGTGCTCTCACTACCAGTTAAACTTCATTACCCGCACCTTAAAGCATATAAGAATCACTCAGGGTTTCTCCAGGCACTATTCTCAGGGTGCATATAACTTCACCATAGTCCCACTGTCTTAACTCTGCCACTACTCTACTATCTGTGGTAGTGCCAGTCCCAAGCCTGGATAAAGGCGGAGGGTGACGCTAATCATCATTGTAATGACACAGCGTCGTTACACAGTAAATAATTACCAACCATTGACTACTATAATAGTTATCATAGTGCCTAAGATATCAATTAATGGTCGCCTGAAGTGAAATCAAAGCAAAAACGATAATTACCTCCTTCTAAGTAATTAACAAGAAGGTAATTACCTCTTAAGGTAATTAACTTCTTCTAACTTTCTTTATATGTTTTTGAGGACAACTCTAAAGTACTTCAGTTTCGATGATGTCCTGTGATTGGGTGACCACTTTAAAACAGAGATTTCTTATCTTGCTGTTCTCATGGTCACTCCATCTGTTGAGACCTGCTTATCACACCCTTAATAGAAAACAGGGTACTGGGTAATGTAATTGGGAATTTCTGCAGAGCCAAATCCCTCAGAAAACTCCTCGTGTTGGACTAAGCAGTCATCCAAACAGGGCCGTTTTATCCATTAGCAAGGTAGGCACAGTGTCTAGGGCCTACGAACCTTTCAGGGGCCTACGAAAGACTGAAAATGAGATATTGAAAAATAAATTTAATGATTGAATTTGATGCAAAAATGAAATTTCAAATTCTAATTTAATCATTTTCGTAATTGTACTGAAACAGCAAAGCTTTAACACATCAACTTAACGTTAAGTTAAGCTGTGCAACAGCCCAGACTATGTGAACTTTACGTCTCTTTGCATTATAAAGAACACATATTTTTATAACGCCTTCAAACATCATTTCCCGCATTTAACTTGCTTTCAATTTCAGAGCTGGCAGATAGGGCGGCAGATAGAGGCCTACGAATGCAAGAGTACCTAGGGCCTATGATGACCTTATGGCCCTGAATACAAAGGCCACCTGACTGAATGCAGGACGATTAATAACATCGATTTACACTAATTAACACTTCAACGACGAGCTGCAATGGTTTCCCATTCGCTTTTAGTACACTCTCATCGTTAAATAAGTACACAGGCAAGGCTCCACAGTTTTTGATATGATTAAAGACATCAATTAACCCATTTACGGCTAGCGAAGGTCTTGGACTTGGGCCACACTCCACTAACGAGTGGAGAGGGGGATAGTATAATGGGGATAGTATAATGGATAACACTCTTGCATGACATTTTCACGGACCCGGTTCGATTCCCGTAAGGCCCCTGGGTTTAGCTCATGCCTTCATTCCCTACGTGGCAGCAAAAGTACAATCAGTTGCGCCTTGCATGGCTGCAACTTTGTTGATTCGTGTCTTCTGTAATTTGTGTTCTTGTGAATTGTTTAATCGCCATAACATGTACATGTACAGCGCAGTGCATTTGTCGGGCGCTTCATTAAAGAATAAATCAGGCGCTTCATTAAAGAATAAATATATTATTATTATTAAATATTATTATTATATTAGAGACGAGACAACATAAATTAGCATTGCAGCAACACTTAAAGCTTTCTAGTCACAACATCGAGACAAGGATAAAGCAAGCAAAATTCTACTTAAGTCTATTTTAATAAGGTAATTCTAACATTTAAATTAAAGAAAATAAATCAAACGTATAAGTGAAGCAAAATCAAGCACAGGTTCAGCTCTCAAAAAATGAATGCAAAGATGATAAGAACACTTGTAACGTTTCACTGGTCAACAATACAATACCTATCTATCAATGAAATTTATATAGTGCCCCTTCAAGATTACTACTCAGAGGTGCTCAATGACAATGCACATATATGACAATACAATACAAAACCAATACAATACAATGCACCATCAGAAGTGTGCAAATGACAATATGACAGAATATCGATGGCGCCAAGCACTTGTGAGCAAATGAGTTGCTCAAGCTTCCAACACAGTGACCATCTCACTAGAGGAGGCTCGAACTTATACTCTCCTCATTACAGGTCACCCATCTATCAAATAAACTGTGGTGGTACTGAGGCTGTGGAAGTATATTGTCTAGTATATGCTGCTCGAGGTACTGCTGGATTGGAAACCACTGAATCATTATACGAAAATCATCCAGCACAGGTTTCTCACATGGCTAATAGAGGCTAAAACAAAGATCCATGACTTTCCATGACTTTTAAGACTTATTTTAGATGAAAAAGGACCTACTTTCTAATTGTTTTATCAACATAATATTTATCAAAATTTAAAAATGTGATTAGAAACATGTCTATTAATGATTTTCCATTTTCCACGACTTTCCATGACCTGCGATTTTCAAATTCCATGACTTTTCAGGACTTTTTTGGGCAAACACCTCTTTTTCTAGGTTTTTCAGGCCTTATATTTTTCAAGTCTGATTCCATGAATTTCCAGGTTTTCCAGGATCCGTGGCAACCCTGCCAGCAGCACTTCCAAAGTCACAGCACACAATGACCGCCACACACAGTGATTAGAAAGCCATGACGTCTAGTGGTGATGATCACACACTCATACAGAGCGTCTGTATTAAACACGATCAGAGGGAAAAATCATTTGTTCTGGCCTTTCATAAGAGAGGGCATACGGGAATTGCTCATTTGATAGATTGGCACTGGAGGTGGACAGACTTAGAGACGACAGACTTACAGACAGACAGAGCCACATAGATAGCAAGACAGACAAACAGAGCCACATAGAGAGACATAGCCATACATATAGAGACAACCAAACATAGCCAAACAGAGAGACAGATGGAGACAGACAGACAGACAGACACACACAGAACCAAACAGACAGACAGAGCCACACAGATAGACAGACATAGCCATACAGACAGACAGACATAGCCACACAGATAGAGAGACAGACATACAGATAGATACAGACAGATAGAGACAGACAGACAGAGCCATGGAGACAGACAGATAGACAGACAGAGCCACGGAGACAGACAGATAGACAGACAGACAGAGCCACACAGACAGAAAGAGCCACACAGACAGACAGAGAGACCTAGACAGGCAGAGACACCAGACTCATTTACTCTGTAGATCCATCAACAGTATTCTCCAGAGGTGTTCTTTTGTCTACAGCAGTCATAACAGTAACTGATAGACGCCATGCTGTGCCTACTGAGCACTGACAGTTTCCCATAAATTCCAGGGATCCTATTCTTTCCATACAATGTTCCTTGTTCCACACTGACAGGCATGCTTTTACCTTCCCAGCCTAATTGCACTGCCAACCATTAGCAGAAGTTGTTGGTCCGATGTTGTCATGTCAGCAAAAACTAACAATCAATAGCTATGCTGTAGTCACATGCTGTCCAACTCTGAGACCATGTTTTCAAGAACTACTCTATCTCCAGTCTATACCTCATTGGTTACCTCTTTAGTTGCCCTAACTTACATTGCCACTAGCCTAATTCTCCTTTAGTAACTATAGCTGTCAGAGCTGAGACAATAGTTGCTATCTCAACCTATTTAATAACTAACTAAGACATAGCTGAGATAATTTTTGCTACCTGTTAAAAGTTGCAACCTGTCAGCTTGATGTTAAAAATAAACAAAATTGATTGATTGATTGTAACTGCCTTCTTACTAACTTTCCTTACAATGCTTTTTTGATGACTGCTCTAAGGTAATAACCTTCTTCTAACTTTCCATAGGATGTTTTCGAGGACTACTTCAAGATAATTAGCAATAATCTTCTTCTAACTTCGTTTATGATGTTTTTGAGGACTACTTTAAGATAATTAGTAATACCCTTCTTTTAACATTCCTTACTTCAGCCACAGAAAGCATTAAGAATTCCGTTTTTACAGAAACTGTGCCAGATACCACTGATGACCAATTCTACCCATTAGCAAAAGACCGGCACCAGTTTAGTCTTTGGTTTGGGTAACATATATGCGAGCAATTTCATAAGTAACCCTCGTTAAAATTCCACAAGTTGACGTGGGACATGTAGCCAATTGGTTATCACTCTCCTTGTGTATGGGTTCAAGCCTCCTCCACTTAGATGGTAACTGTCTAGGGACCTTGAGTAAGTCCTTCACTCACAATTGCTCAACGCATCAAGTTGATGTTGGACATGATAGCCGATTGATTAGAGCACTCTCCTACTCATGCGTAGAGATTATGGGTTCAATCTCCTCCCCTGAGACGGTTACTGTGTTGGGACCTTGAGCAAGTCCTTCACTCACAATTGCTCATAGCCACCGACTGATGTCTGGACAGTAGATAGCGGTGCTTAATAAATGTGTAATAATAGTAAATAATAATTTAATTTGATAATATTTCAACTGGTTGAATTCATCTACTGCTGTGACAGAGAAAGTGCATAAAAGACAACAGCTCAATAGAAGGTACTAATTATTATTATTACATATGAATAATATAATAATAATAATAATAATAATAATAATAATAAAATAAATAATAATATAATAATTAATATAATAATAATAATTAATAATAATAATAATAAATAATAATATTAATAATTTATAACAATAATAATAATAATACAGACAGAAGTGAATGAACAATGCAGAAGATAATTTATGCAAAAGCAGAAAGTTGTGAACAAGCGATGCAGAAGAAAATAAGTAAAATGCAGTTGAGATTTAAATCTGAGAGGAAAACTAAACTAAGGATTCTTACCAATATAACTAAAGCTACCGGGCCTAAACAGATAACAAGGGTAAAAGCAGAAATCATCATAGCAGACAATATCGTTCGGACAATCCAGTTTCTCCATCTGAAAACACACAAATATCGTCTGTACGGAAAACGCAATCGCACGTTAAACAACAGCAATTCCATCAAAACAACACGAGACAACATAACCAAGCACAGAAATAGACGCGTTGTTCTTGTGTTGTTGTTGTTGGACAGCAACGGATTAGAACAACCACGGACAGACAACACCGAACGAAATGCAATGAGCAGACAGTCTTGAAACAACGCTGTCTTGCAGCATCAGGCACTAAAGCTGCCAGAATGCTGTGAGACAGTTTGTTTGGTTACAGAGCACACCAAACACTAATCGATCAGTGTGGCTTCTGTGAAAGCCAGAAAATCTCTGCCAGTAGGCCACAGTAGTTCCCTCCATAAATTTATTATTTATTTACTTATTATTACGCATTTATTAAACTGCCACTATCTATAGTGCCGATCAACTATGAGTGAAGGACTTGCTGAAGGTCCCTACACAGTAACTATCTCAGGGGAGGAGGCTCGAACCAGTATTCTACTTGTTACAAGGTGAGCATACTAACCAATTGGCTATACGATGACCCACCATGTCCTTTCCTTACTAGACAGTACACCAACACCTCTATCAGTGTTCTTGCAACATTAGTGTTTTGCTGTACACATCAAGTGTACTGTATACGTTGCTTCTCTTGCTTGTTTCACTCATTCTGCTTCAATTTCCCAAGGTGAATGGCCTGCATTGGCTCCCTGTCCCACAGCGGATCGTTTCAGATGAGGAGGCTCAAACCTGTGTTCTCCTCGTTACAAGGTGAGCATGCTAACCAATTAGCAATACAATGTCCCACCATGTCCTCTTACCAAACAGTATGCCTACACCTCTAACAGCGTTCTTGCAACGTTACCGACATTGTACATATATCATAAAGTGTGCACATACATGTAGCTTCTCTTGCTGGTTTTCAGTCATTCTGCTTCAATTTCCCAAGGTACGGTCAAGTCACCGATTATATGCGGAATGTCCTGCATTGGCTCCCTATTTCGCAGCGGATCGTGTACCGAGTTTCTGCTTTGGTGCAGCAGTGACTCTTAGGTGCCGCTCCTGCAAGAGCTCTGTCACTCTACTCTGGGAGTGCAGGGACGTTGCGCTCTCCACTCCTCCACACAAGGTGAACTCCGCGTTCCCCGTGAGCGACCTGCTTTTAGACAGCATCGTCCTTTCTCTGTTGTTGGTATGGATTGGCTCCCATTAGCATTACACCTTAAGCCTAGGGTTTACTCAGATGCGTTTTACTGCAGCCTTAAGACTGTCCTTTTCAGCCGGGGTTGGGTCGGAAGCACTCCCGAGTATGGTAGTAAGTTAGTAACCTTGAAGGGGTGCTATAAAAATCTCCATAATGAATGAATGAATGAACTTCTCCAAACTGAAGCAGTCTGGAGGAACTGAAAAAACCACTACTTAAGAATAAAAACCAAAAAGTACTATTCCCACAGTCTGTGTATACACAGACTAAATAAACAGATCGGGTCCAGTCCCAACTACATCATCAAGGTGAAAACAACTCTAGAACTGGGAATATCTGAGGACAAAGCACACGACGAAGCTCACGAGAGAAATGGCAAGCAGGGACTATGCAAACACTAAACAAAACAAAATACCATGCAATGTATACGACGACAGACCGCAGACAACAACAAACCACAGAAACTGCTTAAATACTGAGACAGACTAAGAGAGAGTCTACGAGACAGACGGCAAACGTACCAAGAGGACCATGTACAGAGGACCCAGCCAGACCACCCCGCAAAATGCTAATATCATCACCCAGGTGAAGATTCCACGAATTATCCAGTTCTTCCATCTGTAAAACCACTCACACAGCTTCATTTTGCTTACCATTAAGGAAATTAATGTATGTATGTATGTATGTGTGTATGTATGCACTGCATTGCACTTATGTATGTATGTATGTATGTATGTATGTATGTATGTATGTATGTATACATGTATGTATTATGTAAGCATATATGCATGTACATATGTATTTATGTATGTATGTATGCACTTATGTATGTATGTATGTATGTATGTATGTATACATGTATGCATTCATGCATGTATGTATGTACGCATGTATGTATTATGTAAGCATATATGCATGTACATATGTATTTATGTATGTATGTATGCACTTATGTATGTATGTATGTATGTATGTATGTATGTATACATGTATGCATTCATGCATGTATGTATGTACGCATGTATGTATTATGTAAGCATATATGCATGTACATATGTATTTATGTATGTATGTATGTATGCACTTATGTATGTATGTATGTATGTATACATGTATGCATTCATGTATGTATATGTATGTATGTACGCATGTATGTATTATGTAAGCATATATGCATGTACATATGTATTTATGTATGTATGTATGCACTTATGTATGCATACATGTATACATGTATGCATGCATGTATGTATGCGCATGCATGTATGTATGTATACATGTATGCATGTATGTATGTACATATGTATGTATGTATGTATGTATGTATGTATGTATGTATGAGCACTTGTTATAGCGCCCTTCAAGATTTCTACTCAGAGGCGCTCCCGACTACAGCGCAGACACTGAATCGGAGTTTCACGCCGAAGCGCATGAGCAATTGCGAGTGAAGGACTTGCCAAGGGTCCATACGCGGTGGCTTGAGATGGATTCGAAGCTGCAACGCTCCTGCTGCAAGGCACTGAGCATACCCCTACACCACCGCACACCACAATTAATATAGCGCAACTCCAGTGAACTAATCAGCGGCGCCCTCTATGCCAGCCAAAATGACATAAAATATCCATAAGAACAGATCATTTATCAGTTAACAGACTGGCAAATAACTAAGGGCTAAACTAATGACTGGTTTTTCCTCTTTGGTCTCTCGTTCTTTAAAGACGCCTCTTTTCCCCACGGTTTTCGTGCTGAAAGCGCCTCTGAATAGTTATTCTGAGAGATGCTCTATATAAGTATCTTTAGATACGATACATAACTACACTTCTGAATCAAATGCAACAGACACTTATGCAAGAATGCAACCTTAGTCACTGAACTTGACTGGAATAACACATATTATGTCCCGCTCTGTGAATCTTTAATATATCTTGATTGATACATATAAAATATTAAACATATTTATAGCAACAGTTATACTTTTCAAGAAAGTTGTCTCAGGAAAAATTTCTGACAAACCATTAAAGATAATTTAGTTAATCATTACATATTTCGTTAGTTTTATTGATGGGTGGAATCCTAATTTCATACACTTTGCAATTCACTTTCAGTCTAATGAAAACAATTGAAAATGAAAACCATCATTTAAAAACTGATAAGCTTAAAGAGTTCTTCAAGTGTTTGCCAAATAAGCTCATTCAAAATAAGCATCTGTGTGTGTGTGTAGCATCTGTGTGTGTGTGTGTGTGTGTGTGTGCGTGTGTGTGTGTGTGTATGTGTGTGTGCGTATGTGTGTGTGTCGGCATTTCGGAACGAAAGAAACTAGTGGTCCTAACGCATAAAAAATGAATTACTGAGATCAAGCTAAGGCATTTCCCACACATTCAGATGGCATTAACAAATGCACCAGAATGGTTGAAAAAACTTTTAAGAACTGCTCAAAGGCACTTAAACTACATCAATAAAGTTCTGCTTACAAAGTCCTTGCTAAAGCCATGACAAATTAAATCTGCTATAAACCGATCAAGTGGCAATAATTGTATTGAGCAAGTAAATAGCCTTTATATGTATAATTATGACAAGTGATCACATAAACGCTACTGACCCATTTACGTATTTATTACTTAATTACTCATTAGCTTAATTACTCATTAGCTTAATTACTCATTAGCTTAATTACTCATTAGCTTAATTACTCATTAGCTTAATTACTGCTATTAACCGGGGTGCTCGATAGTCTAGTGATTAGCGTAACTGGACTGTCAATCATAGAGGTCAAGGGTTCAAATAAACGCTAGGACATTTAAAATTTGGTACTTAGATTTCTGTTAGCTTAAGCACTCCCTAGCCAACTCAGCTATGATAAGTACACTGACCGTACACTACTCGGTGGGAAGATGAGACGGAGTGCTCGAGAGTCTTGTGATTACCGCCCTCATTTGCCGAGGATAAGAAAATGAAGCCGCTAACACTTCATACCATTTGGTGTGTGTGTGTGTGTGCAGAGCATGTGCCAACTCAGCTATGAATGTATGTATGCACTGTCGGTGGGAAGATGTTTCTATCAATCTGTGTATGTCTTGTAGGTTTGTATAGGCATATAAATATATATATAACACTATATATAATGGCTGCCTCAGGGCTAGCTCCAGGGACTGCTCTTCTTCTTCTTCTTCTTCTTCCAGCTAATTGACATGTAATGGCTGCTTACAGTTAAGACCTTTGCAAAGCAGTTCAGGCCCATGTGACAGTAAGTAAAGGTAGGCAGAGGGTGGATGCAGTACATGAATTGGTTTCATAGATTCTGCTTGGTCATCCTGCGCAAAGACCTGTGACCCACTTTCTGGTCACGACGATTTGGATAGAATGACGCAACAAAGAGTGATGTCATTAGACATAAATTTGTATATACGTAATATTAAGTTTCTTGATACACATGTGCACATAGAAGAACATACATACATACATATATATGCACATGCACACATACAATACATACAAATACATAGAAACACATACACACATGCATGCATACATACATACATACAATACACATAGATATAAAAACATACACACAAACATGCATGCATATATATACACACACACATATATATATATATACATGACATACACAGATTGATATAAACATACACACATGCATACATACATTCAAACATAAACATACAATGCACATACAGCATACAGCCGCCGCGTAGGGACCCTGGGCAAGTCCTTCACTAGCAATTGCTCATGCGCTTCGGCGTGAAACTCCGATTCAGCGTTCAAACAGTAGCATACAGCGCTCTGAATGGGAAATCTGGTTGGGGCGCTATAACAAGTGTTCAAATACAATACATACAAACATACATTCATATACACATACATACATACATACATACATACATACATACATACATATTAGCTGTCTAATTGATTAATCAATCATTCAATCATATGTCAGATAGGAAACACTTCACAAGACTGGGTTGTAAATTATACAACTGCATTATTTAGTGCGTTTGAGAGTCCTTAAAATATGACACACACAGAAGATCAGATGAACGTCTAGTAACAGCCATGCTGCTACATACACATAGCTAGACAGACAGACAGACATATGCTGCTGTCAGACCTGTACTTAAAATGCGCCATATTGTCATGATACATACACACACAACACTACATACATACATAAATACACATACATACATACATGCATGCGTACATACAGGGCCGGCCCTAGCCCAAATGGTGCCCCAGGCAAAGCATACATTTGGTGCCCTCTGATCTTCACTCCACGGTCCACCTACGTCACAACCCAATGATGACACATTGCCACAATATTACGCTCAACTGAGTTATTTATTATTATTATTATTATTTTTCTTTTACCCAAGGTATCTATAATCCCTCAGATATTAATAATTAATCAATGCTAACTCTGGATTGGCCATAGTCGAAAGATATCACTATGTCAGATTTATGGACGGTCTATTACAGACACATGGGTCTACTACAGAGTACAGAAATGCGTGAAATAATATGATTGAATTTTTGATGGTTAAAATACAAAATTTGCGGTGTTTGAAATCGAATTACTTGAAAAGGTGCAATGAAATCAATAATCATTTTAAATTCGTTCCGTGTGTCAGAGCTTTGAATGAAATAATCATTGTAATTGATGAAATGGCTTAAAAACGTAAAAAAACATAAAACTCTTAAAACACATTTTGTTGAAAATGGCGCCTCTAGATTTTGGCGGCCCAGGCAACTGCCTGCTTTGCCTGTGCCTAAGGCCGGCCCTGCATACATACATATATAGATACATAGAAACATGTACATACATCCATACAGGATCCTGAGTGGCCGAGTGGGTTGGTAGCCCGCTTGCCACGCCGGCGCCCCAGGTTCGATACCCGGTCGGTCGGTTTATCAGAGATTAATTTCTCGGATCTTTACAAGGCTCGGTCGCAATATAAACGTGGAGTACAATACAATACAATACAACACATTACAATACAACTGGGGCGCTGTGGTTTGGGGTATGTTCAGTGTCTTGCAGCTGGAGGGTTGCGGGTTCGAATCCACCTCAAAGTCGCCGCGTAGGGACCCTGGGCAAGTCCTTCACTCGCAATTGCTCATGCGCTTCGGGCGTGAAACTCCGATTCAGCGTCCGCGCAGTAGTTGGGAGCGCCTCTGAATGGGAAATCTGGTAGGGGCGCTATAACAAGTGTTCAAATACAATACAATACAATACATAACAGTATAAAGATACATAGAATACATGCATACAGAAATAGATACATTGAAACATAAATGCGTACATGCATAAATACATATATACACTTTGTATCATTTGTCTCATGATACAAGGACGACCCTAATAAGCGGGACCTTGGGACCTTGTGGGTCTTCCTGTTGTATCCCAACTGTTTACTGTGTTAATTGTCATCTGTTGGTTGTACTGGGAACAACGAATGATTGATTGATTGATACACATGTACATACATCATACATACGTACATGAATACATATATACACGTATTATTGTATTTAGTAAGACCAGAAAACACAACTACTCATTGTTTGCATGTCAGATAATATTATTCACGACAGGATTTAATTATTTCACTTAACAGAGAAACATCTGTCTCCGTTAATATTTATCTTTTCCGTATTTTTTCACTATAATTATAGAAATTTAAAGTGTAAAGAAAATATCATCTTATTAATTGTAACTAATGATGATGATGATGAATTCTCTGCCCGAAGGCAGGTCCATTGGCCTTTATGCCACCCAGGGAAGAGATAAGTGAGGTGGTTTCCCGTTGCATTCCTCACAGACAATTGTCGGTGAGCAACTTATCCAGGGTTGCTACGCAATGGCCTGAGGTAGATTCGAACCTGCAACCCTCCAGTTACAAGGCAAAGAACATACCGCTACACCACCACATCCCATGTTACTGAGATTGGCTAGACTCATCCAATGCATGACAACAACATCTCTTCCAGATATTCCATTTCATTCATTCATTCATTCATTCATTCATTCATTCATTCATTCATTCATTCATTCATTCATTCATTCATTCATTCATTCATTCATTCATTCATTCATTCATTCATTCATTCATTCAGAGGACTTACATAGCACCCCTCCAAGATACCTTCTCAGAGACACTCCTAGCCCAACTCTGGCAATAAAGAACAGTTTTCAGATGCTTGTAAAGATGTAAGCAGAGTCCCTAGCTAAAAGTACACTCAGATCTGAAGGAAAGTTCTTCCACGTGGCCGGCGCAACCACCAAAGAGCCACAACGTTGCATCTTCAAAGTGCGTGCAAATGGAACAAGAAGTTCACCTTGAGAAAGTACACTGTAAACTCGCTGATGTGCACCTGTTTTACATGATATTCAGCCTAACACGAAGTGGTGTTACCTTCCCAAAATCTATAAACTCTGGTTAAAATGCCACATAAGAACTGCAAGGCTAAATATTGACTTTCTCTCAGCATTATTCCTTTTAACACACAGTCTGGTTTACACAAAGTATCATTATTAGGTATGTCCCTGATGACTTTGAAATAACGAGTCCACACCAGTGGTTATCATTCGGGATTCCGCGGGACCTAAGGGTACTTGGGCATCGGCCAGAGGTTCCACCACAAAGTTCAATGTAATATTAAAAACACCAACTGAATTCACAAAAGGATGAGCAGAATTCTTCACAGCTGTTGACAGTCATTCTTGCTAGACACAATTCTATGCTGGATTAAGTAACATCATTACATTGTTGCATTTTATATCAAACAATCGGAATTTATATAGCACCCATCAAGACCTCTACTCAGAGGCGCTTCTGACTCAGGCCAGGTGGAAGAAAACAGTGTTGAGCAACTGGTAGAACTGAGAGGAGGGGACCCTTGGGAGGAGAAGCAATCTTGAGGGAAAGTCGGTCACATTTCTTGAAAAAATTGTGCAGGACAAACATGCTGGATTCTGTGAATGAGTGCACTGTGAAAGATTCCATTACTACTGTCTCCATCTAATTGCTCTCAAATTCTAGCTCTGGTAACTCCTCCTCCTCCTTTGCTTTTCTCAAAACCTCTTTCTTCTCTTGTGGGCTTGCACACTCAGAGTAAGTAAGTAAGTATATTCTTTAATATAACCAGCTGCCAAACAGCACTCTGGTGAACAAGCATGAGCATATAAATTCACATAAACATCAACCTCTATCTAGGACCCAGTGAGATTGCAAGACAGATCTAATTAGTATGCAAACAACATTCTGACTATAAATGTTTTCCTCATTTGGTTGTCAGCTTTTGGCAGTGGCTCTGAAGTTCTGAACGGTTCGCTTTATAAATGTTTTGAATACAATACAAAAAAAGACTGAAAACCATTGGTACACACAGTGCGTAAATTTACTAAGTAACCACCACAGCAGAATATAACTCGGACAGTATCTGACCTCGGAGTGACATCCTTGACACCCTCTGTTGTCTTTCCAGAGTCTTGAGGTACAGACTCCGACGCATTATGATCCGGATTGACGACCCGAAGAACATCATCTCCATCCTCGTCGGACTTCTCGTCTTTTCCAACATCGGACACCTTCGTAAACAATAATAATAACAATCTTTGTTTATTGATTTAAACTGACATGAATGCAGTATGATTACAATTCATAGTATGAAAGGATGATCAAAAGTTATTACAGGAGTCAAATTTAACTGTATGAGATCCATGCAAGGCGCACATCTGTCCTACTGCTCATTTTACCAATGCTATCTGGCGAATGAAAGGCCGAGTCGACCTTTGGGAGGGTAGCAGGAATCGACCGTGTCCATGCTGATCTTCTGCTCTTCGCGTCGGAGTGTTAACAGTTAACCTACAACCCCTCCCTAACAAACAAGCGAGGAGGTGTTTTTACTGGAAAATAGGTACATCACACACACATGCAACATCAAATGAATGCAGAATGCACACGGCTTTTGTTATTATTTCTTTATTATTATTATTTCTTTTTATTATTATTATTATTATTATTATTATTATTATTATTATTATTATTATTATTATATTATTATTATTATTATTATTATTATTATTATTATTATTATTATTATTATTATTATTATTATTATTATTATTATTATTATTATTATTATTATTATTATTATTATTATTATTATTACAAACATTTGTAACAAGGGTTGTAGCTGGTATTGTTATTGCAAATTACCCAAGCATCAATGAATGGCTTTGAGCAATTAAATCTACTTGAATACAAAAACATTTATAGTACAGTGCATTGATCAGTCTGGCAAACTAAAACTTGAGGAGTGCCTCTCATCTACAGTATGTATGCACGGTTCATTTAAAAGGTTTGGAAATAAACCCAGACAATTTTGTTCAGTTCAAGCCAACAACTGCATTCTCTCCCTTTGCTTTCTAGCAACGACCTTGCAGGCACTGCTGTGCCGCTATCAGGTAATGCTCGGGTTAACCCTGGACCGCACATAACGAACCTTTATAAAATTTATTTCTATCAAATCAGTGCTCTGACCCAGAATATGTCGCAAACCATAGCCTGTTCCCTTGTAATCAAGGCGAGAGAAGTCTTGCCTTGATTATGCAAATTTACTTTCTGTGGGTCTTTCAGACCTTGAACTCAACAGACTGCAACGCATCCAAACTCAAGTAGTGTGCATGTCCCACTAAGAACAAGCCCCTCAGTCCTACTCAATCAGCTGCATTGGATCCCTGTTGAATTCAGAATAAAATTTAAATTGGCCAACAACAGCTCTCAGCACCAGCACACCTCCCTACCTTCAATCACTAGTAACTCCCTACATCCCTCCTTGTTGCCTGCGGTCATCAAGTATGGGTCTATTAGCAACTTGACAGTAACCATCTTGAGAGACGAACATAAGAGTTCCAGGATATAAATGACAGCAGATTGAGAGTAGCATTTACCTTCCCCTTGGGGTTCTCTTCATGAGGTGGGAGAGCTCGCTCTCATAGCACCCAGCCAAAAAATTTCAATAACAAAGGCACTCAAACAGAAAGTCAACACATAAAAGACTGGGCATTATTTCATAAACAACTGAATAGCTAATACTGGTAGGTATGATAAACCCATTAGGTGTAAGTTTCGACTGTGTGTCACTTTGTCAAGTTAACGGAAAGCATACATCCTTCAGAGCTCCACCACCCGGCACTGGT
This sequence comes from Aporrectodea caliginosa, assembly GCA_020284085.1. Lineage (NCBI taxonomy): Eukaryota > Metazoa > Annelida > Clitellata > Crassiclitellata > Lumbricidae > Aporrectodea > Aporrectodea caliginosa. The sequence continues at coordinate 26,751 of JACEVL010000140.1, forward strand.
AAAGTCAACTCCAGAGACGGTTAGAATATTTGGTCTTTTTGTTATGTATTACTCTGCATTTTTGTTAAGCTCCATTATCTAATGACCAAGCATCAATCGATGACACTGAACAATTGCTGAGAGTGGACACAGAGGAAACTCGAACTCAGGTTTCAAAGCGCTCTAACCAATCAGCTACCATGTGACGCTAGGGTTGCCAGACGTTCGGCAAAAGGACATACATGTCCTCCTTTTTGGCCTCATGTCCTCTGTCCGGCAGGCAAAGCTAAACACCTGGAAATTGTTCGGCTTTCTGAATGTTTGTTGAATTGAGGCTAATTGGGCCATTGGCTATTAGTTTGTGCCAGTTTCTACTGACTTTACACGCACGTTGTCGCCAAGTTCCCTAAACTTTGGGCCAAAGGTCCTAACAGGCTAACAGCCCAATCTACTTACTTGTTTATTCTTTTATTGCAGCACTATTTCTTCCAGACGTTTCTAGTCCATGATCTGAGTAATGTTACAATCTATATATTATGGACTGTCTATAATAGACTATGGTCAAAGTGCTAATTTTATTTACGGTAGCAGAACGGCGTATGTGGTTTGTTTTAATTAGTGATTTTGCCCTGCTTTTTTAGTTAAATGGCTACTACTAACCACCAGTACTAAGGAAAAATGCAAATTCTTGGACACTATGAAAACTAAGCATCCATGTTTCACTGAATGATGCACAAAGTACAGTATGAAGAATGTTTCTCGTGAGAAGTTCCATGCGTATGTTTTTGGTAACGAGGATTTGCTATGGAGAGTTGGCTCCTCAGAGAAAATACCTTGTGTAATCAAGAAGGCGCAATTGATTGCTTATATAAATACTTTGCAACATTATGATAAAAAGCCTCGACTAATTTTCAATGTGACTTCGTTTCTTGGTTACTTAGGAGACCCCTGACTCCGGAGTGAAACATTCAATGCGTCCTCCTTTCCGGCTTTATGTGTCCTCCTTTGGCTACCCTTGTATCTGGCAACCCTAACTGTGTCCCACCTTCCATATCTGGCAAGCGTATAGAACCGGGGGCCAAAGGATATAGTGCGTAAGTTTACTGGCGGCGTGAGTGTCGGTTAAGGTGAGGTTAGGTGTCGTGAGGGTCGGTTAGGGTCAGGGTTAGGGTTAGTGTCGTCATTAGAAAACCTGGTATCGTCCGGCGTACGCGCAGCATGCCCAAAGATACTATAAGTTTGCCAAATCTTCCACTAGGTTCTGGAGGTACAATTTTTCCGCTATCTTGGCCTTGATCGCGCGACCTCTGCGACAGATTAATTTCTAATTTACCCTTTTATTTTGCACATCGGTGATGCCGAAAAAGCCAACAGACGGAATCAATGAAACGGAAATTTATCTATCGCCTTGGCGGATCGTATTGATCATCGTCATAGTAACTGTTTGCCCTGATCGAACGACCAAAATCGTCGCTCTATTCTAGCAAGTGAGACGCCATGAGACGAATACTAACGATGTTGCTGCGTTCGCCGACATTACGCCTTCGGGGATCCGTCATTTTGATCTAAATATGAGAAGTAGGACTGTGGATGGAAGAGCTTCGAGCGACCGACCACCATCGACCATAGACGACGAAACGAACCGGAAGTAGCCTCTCTATTGCTGTTTAGAGCTCATTGTCACGTGATCACGGCAGTCCGCTACACACGATGAACTATTAACCGAATTAGATAACGCATATTGCATTAAATAAAACTATTAAATCTATTAATTAATTCATTTGCATTAGATTAACTATTAAATCAGTTAGATAACGCATTTGCATTATTAATCAATAATAATCTACGTTTTATTTTTCAAACTGACACACTGCATTATGATTACAATTCATAGTATGAACGGATTATCACAAATTAAGTTATTACAGGAGTCGAATTTAATTATTGCTTGGCAGCCATGCAAGGAGCCCATCATGTCCTACTCCTAATTTTACTAACGCCATTCTGGCGAATGAAAGGCTGAGTGAACTTTGGGACGGCAGCAGGAATCGATCCCGCGTCCGTGCTGATCTTAATTCTGCTCTTCGTGCCAGTGTTACCAAAGCTAAAAACCCCTCCCCGATTAGATTAACTATTAAATGATTTAGATAACGCATTTGAAATCAATGAACTATTCGATGAATTTGATAACGCCTTTGCATCAGCACGCTTGAGGCCACTCAGCCCATGAAAAATAATACACGCCACAGGAACAAACGCAGCATTTGAGATTTTTACATTCCAAAAGACACGGAGAATGAACACTTTCCCGGGCAGTTAAAAATCCATCAACAACTAGTGAAACTAAAATGCCAATGAAAATACTGCAGCAACAATAATAGACTATAGCCTAGGCCTATTAACACGATGAGGCTCTTCTGCCTCGATCGATCCTCTGTAATGGTATCTGGCAGCAAATTTCTGTTGACCATAACTGGACTTGACTTGGCGCAGCGCTTGCTGATAAGCTGAAAGGCCTACTTTGCGCTATAAGCTTTAGAGTAGCGCTTTCGAAATTTGAAGTTTAGATTACGATGAAATAACCTACTGTGGCCACAATATCCAGGTAAAACTGTGTAAAACTATGTAGGCCTAGTTTGCATGGTTACACTAGCTGTACTTTGTTATAAATGGCCTATGTATCATATAATGTTTAAAATAACAATTGATTTTCTCTCTCTCAGCACACTCCTAACTTCGCATTGTTCATCGACAAAACGTCCAAGTGACTTCACTTCAGAAAGTGTTCGACACGACTTTCAAGTCCTAAACAGTTTCATGCCGACATCGGTAACAACGCATTAGATTGTTGCTTCGTACGACACCTGCCGAATAACTTAGACGACAAATGTTCCTTCTAAGCATAATACTTTAAAAGCTGAAATTGTAAAAAGAACTCTTTAAATAATTGCATCAATAACAAGAGTTTTACATTTAGTAAATTGTACTTAAATTATATTCTAAAGCTAGAGCGGATAATACGACGCATAAAACTATAAACTTTGATTTAAAGAGTTTAAGCGCACCACCTTCTTTTCCGAGTCAACTATTGGGCTACTATAAAAGCGGGGAGACCGCAGTATATGTTGTACTTGCTTCGGCAGTACATATACTAAAATTGGAACGATACAGAGAAGATTAGCATGGCCCCTGCGCAAGGATGACACGCAAATTCGTGAAGCGTTCCATATTTTTTAAGTCGCACAATACGGTTTACCTATTTGACTAATAGTCATAACTGCAAATTTTATATTCCGAAAGCAAGATAATTGATCGTTTGGGCGTTTTTTTATTGTGTCGCATTTATATAACATATCGTTTTATATTCCTACATGGCATTTTAATACCAATATCTATAACTGTCATCAATCCAACTTCTGTTTTAATACGCAAGCATCATCTTCACGGATTAAATTAGTCTTTACACATTGACCTCATTAGGAGAGTCGAACCCGTACTCTCCACATCTCAGGACAAGACTGCTCTAACAGTTCTAACTAATCGGTTACTGTGCCTCGCTTCAGGCATTAGGCCTATATTACATAATACAAATAATTATGCATTTGTTAAGTGCCACTATCAACGGATGGCACTGAACAATAAATTGTAAGTGAAGGAATTGCTCAAGGTCGGTACGTGTACACCAATTGTCTTAGAGGAGACCTTTAGGCACAGGCAAAGCAGGTTATTTTGCCTGGGGTGCCAAAATCTTGGGGTGCCAGTATGTGTTTTAAGTTTTTCACTTGTCTAGCCATCTTTTCAATTAATTCACGAACAAACACCGTGTGTACATAAATACATAGTTACATTCATACATACATACATGAAAACATTATGTATACATACATACATACATTCATACAATATCATCATCATCATCATCATCATCATCATCATCATCATCACCATCACCGCTTAAAAGTCCCCTGGGCATTTGCTCCCCTGACCCCTCTGCGGCCTGGACACCGAAAGTTAAACCGCTGGATAGTGATAGACAGACACCAGTAGCAGTAGCAGCAGCAGCAGCAGCAGCAGTAGTAAGTAGTAGTAGTACTAGTAGTAGTAGTAGTAGTAGTAGTAGTAGTATTAGTAGTGGAAGTAGTGGTAGTAGTAGTAGTAGTAGTAGTAGTAGTGGTAGTAGTAGTAGTAGTAGTAGTAGTAGTAGTAGTAGTAGTAGTAGTAGTAGTAGTGGACTAGTGGTAGTAGTAGTAGTAGTAGTAAGTGGTAGTAGTAGTAGTAGTAGTAGTAGTGGTAGTAGTGGTGAATCTCTCGTGTATGATCACCTGGCTGACCAGAACCAGTTTCTCCGTTGTCTCATTCTTACGCTGGTTGTGCTCACCCAGGACCACTCGCACGTCCGATGGCTTCAACTTATACCTACGGGGAAAGTACTTGTCATTGCTATTATCATTATTTTTATTATTATTATTACCAGGAGTTCTGAGTATGAGAGCGAGCGAGAGAGAGAGACAGACAGACAGACAGACAGCGAGAGAGAGAGCGAGCGAGAGAGAGACAGAGAGAGACAGAGAGAGACAGACAGACAGAGACAGAGAGACAGACAGACAGAGAGAGAGATAGAGAGAGACGGATGGATGAATGGAGAGATGGAGAGAGAGAGAGAGAGATGGATGGACGGATGGATGGATGGATGGATGGATGGATGGATGGTGGTTGGATGGTTAAATAGATAGCTAGACAGATAAATAGATACAGACAAACAGACAGAGACAGCGACAGAGACAGACGGTTTTATATCCGACAGACAGACAGAGACAAAGAGATAGAGAGACAGACAGACAGAGACAGACAGAGATAACCGTCCTAAGCTAAATAACTGGCGGTGCTAGTGTACAAACAGAGCAATGGCTATAGCACGCTTAAGCAATGATCAAAATCAGGTACCAGCAACTGCTATGATCGGTATACTTACGCGCAGTGTGCTGCTGTGATGACCCAGTATGGGTAGAGAAGGGATGCACCGCATTCGTGGCCCCATCCACTCTCGTTGTATATCAGACTGACCTGCCAAGGCCATGAGTTCGGCAAAGCCTCAACACCTCCAACGATGCGAGAATTCGTATTGGGTTTTATATCCGGCACGCCACATATCTCATCACCTGCAACGCACAAGAATCCTCTGTTTTTCAAAGAAGTAAAGTCACTTTTACTCGGGCACGAATAATAATAATAATAATAATAATAATAATAATAATAATAATAATAATAATAATAATAATAATAATAATAATAATAATAATAATAATAATAATAATGCCGATGCGGAGCCCTGGTTGGTTCTAACGGACACCACGGCTTCGTTTGCAAGCAGGCATGTGGACGCTCCCTGCGCCACTTTACCATCAACGATATCATCTGGCGCGCCCTATCGAGGGCCGATGTCCCCTGCACCAAGGAACCGGTCGGCCTGTTTAGGTCGGACGGTAAACGTCCGGATGGCGCCACTTTAATCCCCTGGTCGGAGGGTAGATACTTGGCATGGGACGCCACGGTGGTCCACTCGTGCGCACTCTCGTATGTCACCCACCCCGCCGGGTCCTGGGGGCCCGCCTCAGCACAGGCGGCTGAACGTAAAGACCTAAAATATCAGGGACTGCCCCCGACCCACAAATTCCAGGCGGTGGCCTTTGAGACCTTGGGCCCTATCAACCTCTCAGGTGCAGAATTCATCAGCAGTATAGGTAGTCGCCTATCCATCATCAGTGGCGACCGCCGTGAAACGTCGTTTCTTTTTCAAGGCCTCCATCAGTGATGCATCCAACGCTTCAACTCAGTCACTTTTAAAGGGACCTTTCCAGCGACTCCAGACGACGAGGCTTGATTTTCCAGACACTGTCCCCTGCTCCTAAATTAATTTTTTCCAAATCCTGAGGAATCATTGATGATAACTAATAATAATAATAATAATAATAATTATAATAATAATAATAATATAATAATAATAATAATAATAATAATAATAATAATAATAATAATAATAATAATAATAATAATAATAATAATAATAATAATCAATAATAATCAATAACAATAATAATAATAATACAATAATAATAATAATAATAATAATAATAATAAATAATAATAATAATAATAATAATATAATAATAATCTTAATAATAATTCTTTATTGAAGCGCCTGACAAACGCACTGCGCTGTACATTTACATGTTATGCAATTGAAACAATTCACAAGTACAAAAATGACAGAAGACATCAATCTTAACTACTAACAGAACAGACACCCTGCAATACACGGCGCTAATAGCAGCCTACAAAGCATGTCCGCCCTAAGGGACTCGAACTCGGTACCTCTCGCTCTCTATGCCAGTGTGTTATCCAATGCACTATCGGGCCCAGATTGAGTTGATGAACCTTTCTTTCTTTTCAACTGACTAACTAGCCATAATTGAATATATAGTTAAAAAGGGTGACCCTAATTAAGCGGGGCTTGTGCCCCTTTTGGGTCTCCCCTGTTCCCTAGCCAATGCACCGATATGTAATAGTCAAGTTGAAATTGTTGTTAATTGTTGTATGCATTGTGCTTCTGGAAATAAAAGTTTGTCAGTTATCACATATGTTATCATATATTATATCATATTGGGGGGACCAATAGCGCATTGGATAACACGCTGGCATGGAGAGCGAGAGGTACCGATCGAGCCCCGTAGGGCGGATATGCTTTGTAGGCTGCTATTAGCGCCGTTGTATTGCAGGCTGTCTGTTCTGTTAGTAGTTAAGATTTAAATTGCATAACATGTAAATGTACAGCGCAGTGCGTTTGTCAGGCGCTTAATAAAGAAAAGATTATTATTATTATTATTATTCTATTCATCTAACAAACAAACGAAAGGACAAAGTAAACAGACTTAGAATAATACTATAGATATATATAATAATTATTGTTTAAATAATATTGTCGTATTTGTCATTATATTATATTATATTATGTTGTGTTGTGTTGTGCTGTGCTGTGTGTATTATATTATATTATATTATATTATTGTATTGTATTGTATTGTATTGTATTGTATTGTATATATTATTGTGAACTAATTGCATACATAATGAGCACAGGTGTGAGAGTGCTTAGGTTGATATATACATAATGTGTATCGATTCGAGCGTTTTAGTCTTAGGCCTTAGTTGCGCTGTCGGCTCGTGGGCGCTTGGCCTAAAGTAGCCTAAACATTGGCTGACGGTAGATTGTTTTACACGTGCAGTTAGCGCGCCAATTGTGAAACTGCTGATGACAGTGAATTTGAACAATACAGTGTAGTAGTTGGTTTAATGCAGTAGAGAGCTGTATGTTAGAAGTTACCGTTGAGTGGTAATTGATAAGAACTTTGAGATTAAGATTGGTTTGAAATAGACTGTGTTTGAAGAAAGGAGAAACATTCAAAGAACTGTGTCAATTTAATTCTAAAACAGTTAGAAAGACGTTGAGCAATTTATATGTAGAGATAAGGAAAGTTCTTGAGGTAGGTCACAACTAAGAAAGAAGACTATATTATATTATATTATATTATATTATATTACATTATATTATAGCTTACATATTATATTATAGATTATATTATATTATATTATATTATATTATATTATATATATTATATCATATCATATAGATATCATATCATATTATTGATTGTATTGTATTGTATTGTACTATATTATATTATATTATATTATATTACATATTACACTAAATTACATTACAAACTCCAAATTTCTAAAACTCTAAAGCCAAGAGTAGGGCACCAGCTTATTCACGAGCGCTGTCTCATGTCAGAAGGGTTGTCCATCGATGTTCAGTGGAGATACGAGTCTTGTTACCACAGAGATCAGAGAGAGGACGTAGGAGAGCTGTTTCTTGGAGGACAAGAAAGCTTGGAAGGCAGAGGACTGGATGAGTTAGGATAGGAAATCTTGAAGATGTAAAACTTAAGTTTGGATTGGAAAGCCTCTAGATGACAAGTAGAGAAGCCTCAGCCTGGCCTACTCCATCCTACTCTAATCATGCCTAGTCACAACCACAAAATACAGTTACAAGTTACAATTACAAACACAAAGTACAAATACATTATTACAATTACAAGTTACAAATTACAAATTACAAATTGCAATTACAAATTGCAATTGCAATTATACATCACGAGTTACAAATTGCGACTTAAAATTACAAATTACAGATTACATGTACAAGTTACAATTACAAAAACAAATTACAAATTGCAATTCCTAATTCACAATCGCAAGTTACAATATTATTACACAATTACAACTAACAATTACAAGTAACAATCCACAAATTAAGATTACAAGTACAAATCACGAATTACAAATTGCGAATTACAAATTGCGACTTACAATTACAACTTACAGTTACAATTACAAATAACAATTTACAATTACAGTTACAAATTACAGTTACAAATTACAATTACAAATTGCAATAACAAATTACAGCTACGAATTACAATTATAAGTGACACCTGTTAAGAACTGACTTCGTGTTTTCGCCCTGATCCACGTAAGGTAATTGGTGATGCGTGTGTAGACTCCAGGAGTGTTGCGACCAGCGCACTCTTCTCCCCAGCTGGTAATCCCATCCAACGTCCATCTATCGCCGTCCGTGGGGCAGACCAAGGGCCCTCCGGAGTCGAGCTTGCATGCATCCTTTCGACCATCTGCGTATCCAGCGCAGATCATGTTGTTCGTGATGGTCCCGTTGTACCACGACTTGCTGTTGCAGAGCGCACGGTCGAGGATTGGAACGGACACTTGGTTCAAGCGCGTTGCAAACCCAGCAACTATATGCGTATTTACAAACAAACATCGTGTGTACACATACATTACATTGATACATACATACATGCAAACATACATGTATATATACATGCATACATTCATACAATATCATTATCATCATCATCATCAGCATCATCACCTTCATCATCATCACCATCATCCTCTGACCCCTCTGCGGCCTGGCCATGGAAAGCCACCGAGTTAAACCGCTGGATAGTAATAGACAGACAGACGTAACAGTAGTAGCAATAGTAGAAGTAGTAGTAGTAGTAGTAGTAGTAGTAGTAGTAGCAGCAGTAGCAGAAGTTGTAGTAGTAAAATTGTTGTGATAGATGCCTACGTTTCGTGTCTCCCCATCCTGTGACTATGCAGAGGGTATGGACGTCTACATCTCTCGTTGGTAGACAGATGGGTTTGATGTAGCGATTGTACTGAACGGGAGAGGCAAGGCGCAGAAGAGCGATGTCGTTGTCCGCTGAAGAAGGGTTGTATCTCTCGTGTATGATCACTTGACTGACCAGAACCAGTTTCTCCGTTGTCTCATTCTTACGCTGGTTGTGCTCACCCAGGACCACTCGCACGTCCGATGGCTTCAACTCGTACCTATGGGGAAAGTATTTATTATTATTATTATTATTTCCATTATTATTATTACCAGGAGTACTGAGTATGAGAGCGAGCGAGAGCGAGCGAGCGAGAGAGAGAGACAGACAGACAGAGACAGAGAAAGAGAGACAGACAGACAGAGAGACGGACGGACGGACGGATGGTGGTTGGATGGTTAGATAGACAGCTAGATAGATAAATAGATACAGACAAACAGACAGAGACAGCGACAGAGACATACGGTTTTATATCCGACAGACAGACAGAGACAAAGAGACAGAGAGAAACAGAAAGAGAGAGAGACAGAGATAACCGTCCTAAGCTAAATAACTGGCGGCGCTAGTGTACAAGCAGAGCAATGGCTATAAGCACGCTTAAGCAATTACCAAAATCATGTATACTAACTGCTATGACTGCTACACTTACGCGCAGTGTGCTGCTGTGATGACCCAGTATGGGTAGAGAAGGGATGCACCGCATTCGTGGCACCATCCACACTCCTTGTATAGCAGACTGACCTGCCAAGGCCACGAGTTCGGCAAAGTCTCAACACCTCCAACGATGCGAGAATTCGTATTGGGTTTTATATCCGGCACGCCACATACCTCATCACCTGCAACGCACAAGAATTCTCTACTTGACTAAGATAGTAGAGATGCATGGTGATTATACAAAGTCTTTTCTAGTGGTTTATGTGTCATATATGCGCGCACTAATTATCGTCGATTTTCTATTTGTTGTAATGGTCCAAAAATGTGGAATGCAGTACATAATAAGTATTCGGAATGCGCCAATATACACCCAATTTAAGAAGCTGTAGAGTGGTTACTTGAAGGACTGTTGAAAGATGTACCATACTTCATTTAACACTGTTTCATTGAATTGTTTACGTATTAGGCCTAATCTTCTTAGAAAATTGCAATGTCATTATTTAGTTAAGAACATTATTGAGTTTATGAACCTGTCTTTCTTTTCAACTGACTAAACAGCCATAATTGAATATAGTTAAAAGGGTTACCCTAATTAAGCGGGGCTTGTGCCCCTTTTGGGTCTCCCCTGTTCCCTAGCCAATGCACCGATATGTAATAGTCAAGTTGTAATTGTTGTTAATTTTTATATGCATTGTGCTTCTGGAAATAAAAGTTTGTCAGTTTTGTCACTAATTCTTCAGACCTATTATTTAAACAGCCATTGACTCATTGTCATCGTCATCATCATCATCATTATCATCATTATCATCACAAGAATCCTCTGTTTTTCAAAGAAGTAAAGTCACTTTACTCGGGCACGAATAATAATAATAATAATAATAATAATAATAATAATAATAATAATAATAATAATAATAATAATAATAATAATAATAATAATAATAATAATAATAATAATAATAATAATAATAATAATAATAATAATAATAATAATTCACCGTATCCTCGTCGTCGTCGTCGTAACCTCATTTAAATATTATGTGTTACAGCTAAACTGGATAGCAGCTGAGATGAGAGCGCTGGCTGATATAAACATAGCACCTATCGATTCGTTTCAATTCGAATTTATGAATTCAGGATTTCGATCGGACTTTTCCAATCGATTAATTGGCCGATTAAGCGACCTTAGGCATTATGAGAAAGGCGCTATAGAAGTCATTAGATTAGATTGGAATAGATTGGATTGCATTAGAATATATCAGATCAGGTTAGGTCGCGTTATGTTAGGTTAGACAAGACTCTGTAGTGTAGACTATATATATATACAAGACTATACTAGACTATATTAGAGTAGACTAGACTATATGAGATTAGACTAGACTCTATCCGATTAGACTAAAGTAGACTAGAGTAGACAAGACTTAACAAGACTATATTTGATTAGACTAGAGTAGACTTGACTAGAGTAGACTAGATTAGAGTAGATTAGACTTAACAAGACTATATTTGATTAGACTAGAGTAGACTAGACTATAGAGTAGACAAGACTTAACAAGACTATATTTGATTAGACTCGAGTAGACTAGACTAGAGTAGACTAGACTAGAGTAGACTAGATTTAACAAGACTATATTTGATTAGACTAGAGTAGACTAGACTAGAGTAGACTAGACTAGAGTAGATTAGACTTAACAAGACTATATTTGATTAAACTAGAGTAGACTAGACTAGAGTAGACAAGACTTAACAAGACTATATTTGATTAGACTAGAGTAGACTAGACTAAAGTAGACTAGACTAGAGTAGACTAGATTTAACAAGACTATATTTGATTAGACTAGACTAGACTAGAGTAGACTAGACTAGAGTAGATTAGACTTAACAAGACTATATTTGATTAGACTAGAGTAGACTAGACTAGAGTAGACAAGACTTAACAAGACTATATTTGATTAGACTAGAGTAGACTAGACTAGAGTAGACTAGATTAGAGTAGACTAGACTTAACAAGACTATATTTGATTAGACTAGAGTAGACTAGACTAGAGTACACTAGACTTGACAAGACTATATTTGATTAGACTAGAGTAGACTAGACTAGTTTAGATTAACCAGATTAGAATAGAATAGACTAGACTATATAGTAGACTGCTAGACTAGACTAGAATAGACTTTATTAGACTAGATTAAATTAGACTAGACTATAATAGACTAGAGTATACTAGACTAGATTAAATTTGAGTAGATTAGATTAGATTAGATTAGACTAGAGTACACTAGACTAGAGTAGGTCAGGTCATGCCCTATGTTAGGTTAGGAAGGTCGACAATTTCTAGGGCGCCGTAAGCCCGTAACACAACACGCCGTTATAGGGGAGCCTAGGTTAGATTAAACTCTATAAACTAGACTAGATAAGATTAGATTAGATTAGAGCAGAGTATGAACTAGGTGGATGAATCCACAAAACAACGATAAATAATTAAGTAAATTCCTACAATACTTACTGTGAGTAGAGTCACGTTTTGTAGTCTAAAACGCACAGCATTGACAAAATTATAACTATAGATCCTAAGCGAGTAGACATCTAGTGGATTTAAAGCATACCAGCATGGGTCCTATATTGGACCTATATTGGACATAATTATGTTGGTCTTATACTGCCAATGTTGAACCTATATTGGACCCAGTGGTGTAGACGTAAATTTGGAAGTACCGGAATTTTTTCGACGGGGTAAGAACACTTTTCCAAGGGCCAGTAGTGACCAAAATTTCGACAAAATTTCGAGGCGGGGGTAGTAACGACAGTTTTCCAACAAAATTTTCCCTACATTTCACACTTTCTGTACAAAATTATATGTCTTGCGTGGGAAAACTCGATCCTAGGGAGGAACTTTCCCACCCAAGAGACGTCTAGATTAAACACTGGCTCCGGCAAATAATAAGTACCGGAACGCCGCTCCAACTTTCCCACCCAAGACACGTCTAAAATTAAAAACTGGCTCCGGCTAAAAAATAAGTACCGGAACGCCGCTCCGGACCGCTCCGGCTCGTCTACACCCCTGATTGGACCTATATAAAACCAATATTGGACCTATATAAAACCAATATTGGACCTATATAAGTATATTTCACAACCGGCAGCAAATTAGAGAAATTTCCGTCTTCTCCTTTGGACGGCTTACACAAAGAGTAAAATTATAATTTATAATTTTTAAATACATTGTAGGGCATGTGTTAGTTATAAAAAATTATTACTATTATATTATTTAGATGATTAGTATGAGAAAAAAATTATAAAGTCCAATTTTAACCCGAAATTACATTGTCCTTTCTAATGGTTAGTCAATTCAACGTTTCGTTATGGTAACAGTTGAAGCGCTGAGCTGATGTTTTATATTTTTTAGATCATTAACTTACATATTGCCATTGCTCTGTATGGTTTTTATTAACTTATTAACGAACTCCGTAATTAAAAAATAAATAAAACCCTCTGTCTTCAATATTGCTTACAACACCGTTACGAATGGGTTTCTGCCATCTGTGGAATAAATTGAAAACTCTCGTTTTTTGAATTGACATCTTCGATAGCAGGGAACATGTCTGCACTGATTTAAGCAACAAGAAATCAATATGGATGTTTGCTTCTGTTGACAATTTTCTGAAATTTATCGGGAAATGTTATAGTATGAAAAAGATTTACAACTCCGTGACTGTAATTATTGCACTTTGCGCATATATATAATTTATTTTCTTTCAAAAAATAATATTGAAACGGGCCACTATAAGCTAACTATTTTTTGTATCTTAACTCGTCTGATAAACATGGAGACCTAATTATGAATATTTTACAACTCCATTACTACAACTCTGTTACATTATGTTTCTATTAAAATGAAATTATTTAATAGTACATGTAGATAATTTGTCGTCAAAATAATTTAGGTTGCTGTGTAATAATTTAATGCAAACTTAATACTAATTAATCACTAATTATAAGCAGTGGCGGTATATTGTATTGTATATTTCTTAAGTAACGGAGTTGTAAATATTTAGGAATCAAAGTTGTATGTGTTTCACATAGTAAAAAAAAACTAAAATAAAAAATTAGGCCAAATCTCTCAAATGTAAGCTCTGCTCAATATTAAGTATGCTTCAGGACTGCTAGTAAAATATTTGTGTAAGAAATTTTTTTTATTTTTGCGTTACTTTCTTTTTCTCTAATTCTACTTCTGAATTTGACGCTGTTGTGAAATATACCCATATAAGCTAAAACCTATATTGGACCTATATAAAACCTATCATGGGACAGATATTGGACCTATCAGGAGCGTAGCCAGTCTTAAATTCAAGAGGAGGCAACTTCACAGACCACTGGCAAAATTCTGGTTATTGGGGTCATTGGTCAATAGAAGTTCCAATATAATTATAAAGAAAGCAAGAGGCAACTGCCTCCTCTTGCCTCCATGTAGCTACGCCTATGGGACCTATATAAAACCTATATTAGACAGATATTGGACCTATAAAACTATTATTGGACCGATATTGGATTCAACTTATATTGGACTACATGTATATTGGACACATAGCTTACCTCTTTCTTGTCAGCGGAAGGAAACTGAGTGAAGGGTGCGGATGCTTTACTGGTGCTTCGATCTCGACCGATGACCGAACTGCAGCATAAGAAGACAGTCAGCATACATCCAATAAGCACCTCATACATACATACATAGTATTTTACATACATATACACAGCACATATATAAATGAATGCTTAAATATATACATGCATACAAACAAAAAACACACATACTTAAATACATACACAAATACAAACGTGTATACATGCAAACATGCATACATGCATGCATGCATATACACACATACATGCATGCATACACACCTGCATGCATATTTGCATACACATATACAGACATGCATACACACAATCACGCATACATACATGCATGCATACATACATGCATACACACATGAATACATAGATATCTGCATGCATAGCCTACATGCATGCACACATACAAACATGCATGTATACACTCGTGCATGCACACACGTTAGCATGCACACCTTACATACATACACACATACATGCAAACACATAATTAGGCATATACACACATACATACATACAAGCATGCATATATGCACATGCATACACACACATACACACATGCATACATACACAAATACTGTACATACATACACACACGCTCGTGTCTGCACTTCAGCGGAAGGCGATAAGAAATCTAGGATTGAGCATTCGAATTGATTGCCGAATTGATTAGCATATCATGATATTATAATATTATTATGAAATACGAATACGTTTATAGTAGGCCTACACCATCTAGAGATATCATGAAGCTGAGAAAAAAGTGGAAGAGAAGCGCTATATAAATCTAAATCGTTTACATACCATTCAATCGTTTGCCCGTTTAGAAATAGGTGAGATGCTGTTAGCAAGACGAAAGCCATCCTTGTGTGTAGACACATGGTCGTGTATATTTACGCTGTTCGCTACTGCTTAATCCATGCGACATCCGACGAGAAGCTAGTAACTACTATTCAGTTGTTAACTGAGGATTAAGTAACTACTATTCAACTAACCGTGAAAATTAAGTAAGTAACCACTATTCAGTTAACTGTGAAAATTAAGTAGCCTGACTATTATTAAGTTAACTGTGAGGATTATTTAATTATTGTGAGGATTAAGTAAATACTATTAATTTAACTTCGAAAATTTAGCAACTAGCCTACTATTCAGTGAAAATTAAGTTCAGTGAATACTATTCGAGTAACTATGAGGATTAACTACTACTCGGTTAACTGTGAAAATTAAGTACCTATTATTCAGTTAGCTGTGAGGTTTAAGTAACCACTATTCGATTAACTGTGAAAACGAAGTAACTACTCTTCAGTTAACTGTGAAAAATAATAACTACTGTGAAAATGAAGTAACTACTATTCAGTTAACCCTGAAAGTGAAGTAATTACTATTCAATTAAGTGTGAAAATTAAGTAGGCCTAACTACTATTCAGTTAACTGTGAAAGTTAAGTAGCCTGACTACTCATCGCCGTCTCATCTTCCCAACTACTATTCCGTTAACTGAGTTTTAAGCCCGCAACTATTCAGTTAGCTCATAGCAAATGTCTTTCTCGGCATTTCTTACTAAGATGCAATGATTGATCCACGCAATGCAGTTTTCTGCTATGAAGATCTCGATGCTAATGCGGCAGCGTCTTATCAGTGATAAGATCGCAATCGATCTGGGACAAATCACGGCTGGTGGTGCATATCGCCAAGCGTCTGTCTACAAATTATATTTCCATCGAGACTTTCAATCTCACATGCGTTTACGCCGATATAATTATGCTACACTGAATACCTCCGCTGAAGACAATAATTATAAACAAAATAGGCCTACGCTTCAGTCTCTGCTTACATGCGCGAAATTTTGCACTGGCTTCCCTGCCTCGCAGCGCATCTCTTAGACTTACAGGATAGCAGCCTTAGTTTGGCGGTGCCTTCCTGGCTGTGCTCCATCATACCTTTCTGATCTCTGACGTCCTGTTTCTGACCTAGACCCCCCTCGTCGGGCTCTGCGCTCTTCGGCTAAGGGAGAGCTTCTTGTCCCACGGGCCCGTTTATGTCTCAAGCAGCGCCGAGCCTTCTCGATTGTTGTTGGGCCATCAACCTGGAATGGGCTGCCACTTGAGCTGCGCTTGATGCCTCGCAGCAATATGTCTGTATTCTGCCGCCTTCTCAAGTCTTCTCTGATCAGGCGTGGCTGGGTTGGGAGCACCTCTGAGTAGATTCCTTGAAGGGGCGCTATATAAATTATCGGAGTGAATGAATATTGAGGCTCTTGATAGCTGGAGGAACTTTATTATTATATATAAAACTGCTGTCATCATCATCATCAGGATCCATGGGCCGAAGGCCCGTAGGTGTCCAACGCTTGCCTCGAATCCCTGGGCCGAGGCCCTTTTGGGGTCCAATGCTTGCATTGGATTTCATTCGTATTTTTTCTGTACGAACGGAATATCTGCACCCATCCGTTCGACCTTCGCGCTTCTCCCTTAAAGAGAGTTCCAGACTTAGGACTGGCTCTGATATCCACATGTGGTATGAAAGGCGGCGATGCCGCCCACGTTTTCCAGCTTTTTCAGGGTTCCTGCTGAGCCTGTCCACCTCGCGTAGCGCCCTAAGGTGGTACTTCGGCCAAGACCTTCACCACTGATGTAATAATAATTAATATGACTACTACAGCCTGCTGCTGTTATTTAGTAGCGTGTATACAGTGTCGGTGTTAAATACAATACACTGTATTTGATATCGCAATTCTTCCTGAGGTGGCCCCAAGCTCAGAAGTGCACACGCCTCGGCGGCGCAGAAGCAATTTTATTGCAGAGCAATTGTGCGCAAAGGACTTGCTCAAGGTCCCTACACAGTTAAACCGACCCGGACGAGCCTCGAACCCGTACTCTCCGCGTCACAGGACAACCGCTCTAACCAGTAGGCCACCGTGCCACACCACAAGGTATCAACCAATGGCGTACCAATACGAAGCCGTAGAAGAGCAGTCAGTTCAGCTAGCCCTGAGGCAGCCACGGGTATCGTGTCAGGCTGTCAGCGACTTCACTTTCTTAGCCTCGGTATATGAGGGTGGGTGGTCAGTTCTCTCCATCGCCGTCTCATCTTCCCATCGACGGTATACGGTCAGTGTACTCATTAAAGCCGAGTTGTCTTGGGGCTCAGATGGAACAGTAATCTCAAACCAAAATTCTGTCCTGGCGGGGATTTGAACCCCCGACCTCTCAGTTCAGTCCAGCACGCTAACCACTACACCATCGCCACCCCAAACCTGAAGACTGTTCTCTTTTAGCCGGGGCTGAGTCGGGAGTAGATAATCTTGAAGGGGCGCTATATAAATCTCTGAAATGAATGGAATGAAACCAAACCGTCATCAGGTCAATATCAAAAAGATATTGATCAACCTTACAGTTCACGTTCGCCCTACCAAGAATTCTGCTTTTTGGGCTTATCCGGAAACGCGTAGACCAGTTTCTACTCTACTATGACAAATTCTACAAGAGATCCGTTATAATAATGATCGCTTCGATTCCGTGTCCACTCACAAAGGCGGATTGCACAGAATTCATAAAGCATAAGCAAGCGTATGGTTTAAACACCAACTTCAGCCACAAAGCAGAGCCTGTACTGCATTGGATCACCAAGTAACTAGAATTTCTTTGTGGAATTTAGCGCATCAAGTTACCCCACAACGTTGTACAATTAGCATTGCAAGATCAACAGGGTAGCCCAATCAAGGCTCTGGTACACATTTAGAGTACAGACGTCACCAAGGGGATGGGGAAGGTAATGGCGAGCAAGATATGGGTAGCAGTAGGCCCTATATCATCTTCTGCAGAAGTCCATTACGGATGAACTCTGGGTTCAACGTCTTTGCTGTATGCCACGCAAAAAGGAGCATTTCACTAATAAAATACATGTATGTAACTCGAGATTTCAGAGAAAGGCGTCATCCTTGTCCTAATATACCAGTGGTTAAATTGCAGATCTCAAAATTTTTGCAAATCTGAAGCCTAAGGGAGCATTCATAAACGACGTCCGCCATGAGGGGGAGCGGGAGGTCTTCCAAATGCGGACAAGGGGAGGGGACGGCCGCCTAAAATCATATTATGACGAGCTCGCTCTTAGTAGGGTGAGTGATGGGTAAGTGGGACACTTAAGGGAATGACGTGCAGTCGTGGAGTCGATATATTGAAACAGACCAAACTAAATGCATATACAGACAGTTTAGACTGTGTCTGATTCCAGGAGCTGCTAAAGTGGGACAAAATAGTTATTAAAGTGGTCCATAACTTGATTTTGCTTAGGAAGGCACGACAATCTATATTTTCTTCGGAAAACGGTAAAGTGGTCCACTATTGCTACTAAAGTGGTCCAACACTAATAGGCTCTATGAGCATCAAAACTTAAAGGCCTATAGGCCTAGTTAACATACAAAAAGATAGTCAATGATAACTTAAGGCTAGAAGTTAAGTTGTTGCGCACAGAGAGCACACACAAAATCATCATCATCTAAAATTCCATTCATCTCCCCACATGGGTCGTGGCACCACAGAAAACAGCGGCTGCATTGTATCCAAGACTGTGCGAGTTTCTTGTCGGCTTTACTGTTCTCTACAACACTACACTCGTAGCAAGTGGAGGGCTCATTTGTAGGCCTATAGTCGGTCCCAGCTTTCTTTTTTGCTTTCTTTGCCGACGACTTAACTTCCCTTCATGAAATTCATTTATGACCTTCTCCATGCGAACAGGATCCCTATTGTTCAATGTGCACTTCTGATTCTTCTTACTTGGGTTACTTCTAGAGTCATGCCTTTTATCAAGCACTCTTCCCATTTAAAACAATCAACGTAATCGTAATCGAGGATTTATATAGGCTTATATTATTCAACAGGCCTATCAACACGTAGGCTATGCTTAGTTCAGCTGGAATAGGCTGTCCCACTTTAGCAGCAGATCGCTGTCCCACTTTGACAACACAGCTGTCGCTAAAGTGGGACACCTATACACCAGCAGGCTTCGTAAATGCATGTTGACATTTGGTGATAAAAACCGTTGCTGGTAGTTCATTTCGTCAGTATATTTCAACATAAATTGCATTCAATATAATTATTTATCGTTAGTGTCGACAAGGGCCTTAGCAAGTTAATGTTATCAAAATTATGAATACCGCAAATTCACTAACTTTCGAAAATCGAAAGTTACACGCACAACCAAAGGCCATTAAACACTTGCAATAAAACGTGTGTACGCACATATTAATGACGTCGGGTATATTGCCATAGACTATGTATTTTTAGATTTTGGATGTATAGGACATAATACGCATGTAAGCCTCACTAGCTTAGCTGTCCCACTATAGTGACCTGTCCCACTTTCCCATCACCCACCCTACTTGTAAAAACTAAACCTCAAGAAAGAAATCCATCGACTACCTTGATGTGTTACGTCACTACCAATTATTACATGTATTATTATAATAATACATGTAATAATTGTGATAATATGTGATGTAATAATAATAAATTATTATTTTATTTTTTTGTTTTCGCGTGTGGACGTCTGCAAAGGGGGTGGGAGAAGGCTAAATGCGGACAAGGGGGAGGGAGTGGTCCAAAGTAGATCATTTTCTGCGGACGTCCTTTATGGACGACCCCTAAGCCTCTCTGATGTAAATATAAACGATATCTGCTATTCGGAAAACACATAAAGTGCATGAAACAAGAATCAAATATGGTCGATTACTGTGACAAGAGCACATTTAGGTGACGGATCTTCTCTGCTAGGTGGCGGATCTCATAGTTTAGGTACCGGGATCTCAAATCTGAGGTGTCGAATCTCAGATCCAGCGAGATTATGGCTGAATTTAATCACTGTCTAACACTACAATTATTTAACATTAGCACTACAATTATTTAACACTAGCACTACAATTTATTAACACGAACACCACAATTAATTAACACCAACACTACAATTAACACTAGCCTAACATTACAATTGACACTAACACTAATGCAGAGGTACTTCCGTTGAAATGTACATAAACACATTTCAATGTACATAAAAGCTTTCTTCCTCAACGTGAGCCATTCTGTTGAGATTGCCTCGAAGGAAAAAGCAATTTGGAGTACACATGTACATTACATCATTCTGTAGTGCCATAAAGATCAACACTTTATCGACAGGAGTGTACTACTAAAAGCGACTGGGAAACCAGTGCAGCTTGTAGTTAAAGTGCTAACACAACTGCACAAGTAAAATGACGTCATATTGTAACACAGTATAATTCTAGTAATGAGTTTCAAAACTGAATTTAGGAAGCCGATCAATTTTAACTCTGGATGGGTAGGAATGTTGATTCAGCCGCTAAGCAATGACCCCATAAGCGTTTCCTTAGGTGTCAGTTCATAGCGGCTGCACTTGTCTTCATCCAAGATTATGTCAATTGTTTTGAAATTGAAAAAGACGTGCCAAGTCATTTGCAGATTAAATCCAAGTCAAAATCGAAATGCCGAGCCAAAGGTCATCAGTTCATGGTGATATAATGTTCGGGAAAGTTGTGCATGAATCGGACCGCCTTGTCATAACTGTCCATATCTACAATAAATATTTCATATGATTATTACTATTATTCATCGATAACAATATAATCAGCACTTATTATTACTATTAGTCGTAACTAGTTTAAAGCCAAATGAAAACATCTAGGTGTTGAAAGTTGAAACTCTACAAGGCACAATAACAAAAGTCACTCATAAGCATGAAACTTTCAATACAGTTGTAGTTTACGGTAAAGTGTTTGAACAGAAAATGCATAATATCATTCAAGCTCCGGTCAGTATATTTATATATTTTCAGTAACAAAAGTCACTTACAAGAATGAAACTTTCAAAACAGCTGCAGTTTATGGTAAAGTTTCAGAAAATGTAAATATCAGCTCCAGTCAATATATTTTTATATTACAATGTGCAAAACATGCTACTTCATAAAAATTTAGGTCAACCACGGCAGAAATGTTTCGTGATTCCTGCTCCACCACTGCTGACAGTCTTGTCCATAAAACATTTGTTATTAGGATGATTTACTCTTGACCAAAATATTTTAGACAGCATATTTTTAAAAAACAACATAAATAAAAATCTAACATCACAATTAATAGGCCAGGGTTAGCAATTGGTGCAATAAAGGATATACTTACTTACTTACTAACACCTGTACCCCATAGCCAATGCAGCTAAGAAAATGAATTCGGTAACACATTATACTAGGGGTGGGCAACGATTAAAATTTTTAATCGAAATTAATTGCACGATTAAAATTTTTAATAACGCGATAAATTTTCAACGCATGTATCTATGGTCACAATAGATAACAAGTACAACTACTCTACCAACTCTGAGCAGCTACGTAGAATATGCCATATATAAATGCTTGCAGTCAAAAAACAAAAAGCAAACATGCTTTTGCTACTTGTTTTTACTTTTTAGTTTAAAGTTTAAACTGAGCGGTTTTTTACCAAGAATTATTTTAGCGCATTTCTAGAAATAATTGGGCGCGTTAACTGCGTTAAAAAATTTAATCGCATTAATTAATTAACGCATTAATCACGTTAATAACACGTTAAATGCCCAGCCCTACTTAATACCCATGTAGCTGCCTCTCAGGTCTAGCTTAACGAACTGTTCTTCTTCTACCGAGATTCTTCAGTGAAGGCCAAGAGAAATGGTAAGGATGAAATAAGAATGATCCCAAAGCTCACCAAAGTTCTCTGAGATTGACTCGGGGAAGAGGACGTAGTTGGAGCACTGAACCTCACTCTTGCTTGTCACGGATCCGTGCACCTCAACGAGACCCTGGATCAGTTCCTGCAGCTACAGCAACGAATAATTAATCAACAGCAATTAAGAAACTGTTTGATTAAGTGTCATCTCACTTTCTACAGTAATCAGCCCGTATTCCATCATCATCATCGTAACAATCCTCCACCTCATTGTCATCATCAAGAACATCTCATCACCATCACTATCATTCCATCATCAACCACCACCATCAAGATCACCATCATCATCAAGATCATCATCACTACTACACATTTTACCAATGCCATTTAGCGAATGAAAGGCTGAGTCGACCTTCGAGAGGGTAGAGCAGTGCTGTCCAACCTCTCTGACACCACGGGCCACTGAAAAAGTTATCCTTGAAGCCGAGGGCCGCACCAGTCAATTCAAAAGCAACGACTAAAATTTATTGAAAATTATTAACTGTATTAAAATTAATTATGGAGTTATCATAATGAATGCGTCGTGGGAACTGGATTTCGTGTTCACATTGTCAAATGATAAGCCAAGTTACGAACGAACTATGCAATCAGGTCAGTGACTTTGTCTGTAACTTCATTTTACAGAAATTGGAAATATTTTGCGAGCTCGGGCGCGCCACTTAGAATTAGCCGGGGGCATGCGGCCCACTGGTTGGACAGCACTGGGGTACAGGAAAGCGATCTCGCATCCATACTGATCTTCTGCTCTATGTGGCAGAATGTTACCATTACCCTAAACCCGCTCCCATTCTGTAAGCTCTGTAAATTCCTTGATGTCATTCAGGACAAATTTAAGACTCATCACTACTCCTCCCATAGCCAGGTTCTGTTTTCTCTGATCGACCAGATTTCAACCTGGTTCTCCAAATGGATTACGATTTTTGATAGTGACTATACTCAGAGTGACCAGCAACTCATGTCTTGGACATTATTTTAATGGCGCCATACAAGCCATTGGAACAGATTGGATTAGTTTGAAGATTTGGAGAAGGATGAATTTACAGACTTACAGCATCTTGCATTCGAACCGTTACGTTCTGCTTGTCACTGGTTGTCATCTGAAATGACATTCCACTGCGGTCAACCTACAAGTCGAAACAATTGAACATTTTTACTGTAGTTTCTACTTATAAAAACACAAATAAACCAATTCATCATTCCCACCAAGGGTCTAATATTATACAATCAATCAATCTCTAATCTTGTACAATCAATCAATCAATTTTCGTTTATTAAAAATAAGCTGGCAAGTACGCAACTTATACAGTGTAAGAGCGTTACAGTGTAAACTGATTTCAGTGTGATAGTAATGCCACAGCACTTTGAAAAGGTCTGTACTTATGCTAGGTAATGTTTACAAACACTACTGGCGTGGGACACAATAGACGATTGGTCAGAGTGTTAGCCTTGTAAATCAGATAGTATGGGTTCGAACCTCCCTGAGACTGTTACTGCTTAGGCACCTTGAGCAAGTCGCTCACTCTCAATTGCTCAGCGCCATCGATTGATGCATGGTCATTAGATAATGGCGCTTAATAAATGCACAATAATAACTTAATAATAACAACTCGGGTGCATTCCATTTAGTGTTCAAAGCATGGTTGGACTTCGTTTAGGCTATAACCCATTCATATAACGATTTAACTCAAATTAAATAGGTTTATTAAACAGGTTTTTTCTTTAATTGTGCTATACAGGTCTCAGTCGCTAATACATTCCTAACCCTCTTATCTGACTATTATTTTTTGTCTAATCGATATCTAAACTGTTGATTTTGTAATCTTGTTGCGTTTGTGTCAACGAGTTTTTGAAATAAAGGAATAGTAGTAGTAGTAGTAGTACATTAACAAGAAATGACGAGCGCCTTAAATATCGCTCGTCGTTTACTTCCTCAAAAACAACCAAATTACACAAACCGTCGTAGCTTTTCCAAGAAGGCAGACTTGTTTTCCTACAGAGTTGGCCAAAAACAAGCCATTTATTCGGATTCTTGATTGACTCTCGTCCATTTTTAATCAAAACTAACAAAACGGAATTGCCGCCTCAGCGAAATGGAACATATGGAAGAAACTAAAATAAATGAGTGCTACGGATATAAACGATTAATGATTTGGCGCCGCTCAAGGTAGCAGCAATAATTATAATAATAATATTTTCGTTTATTGAAACAATCCGGTTGACAAACCGCAACCGGTTACAGTGTACAATTATGCAAATTATTATTGAAACAATTCACAAGAACACAAATGACAGAAGACTCTTAACTACTAACAGAACAGACAGCCTGCAATACACGGCGCTAATAGCAGCCTACAAAGCATGTCCGCCTACGGAGCTCGAACTCGGTAGGCCTACCTCTCGCTCTCTATGCCAGAGTGTTATCCAATGCGCTATCGGGCCTCCCAGTACACAAATAAACTGTTACCGTCAAAGTTTTTCTACAGTCTTGCACGTGCTTGTTCACTTTCAATTAATTTATAACATCTAGATACTCCATTAGCTTAAAGTCACTCGAGCCCTACAGTTTCCATCCTTTAATATAGCCTACAATGCACTATAGTATACAAACCTATCAACCACATTATAGGCTCTTACATTCGCCGGTTATTCATGATCCAAAAGCCCTGGCTATATAATCCTATGTAGGCCTACACGTGTTTTGTCACTGTAGATCTTATTCTTTAATTTCTACTCCGGCGTCCTTTTTCCTTCTCCGTCAAATTATGCGACGTAGCCTACACCTATTTAATGTTAATATTTCCACCAGTTAGCTCATCTCTCTCTCACCGGTTACAATACAATGCAATGAAAATGAAAATGTATTACGCACTTCAACAAGACAGATCTTGCACGAAAGCAGTGCGTTTCGATAGGCCTACATTCATATAATATAGGCTAGTGCAATGTGAACAGATGAGTTTTGAATTTTGACCTAAATTAAGCAACAGATGTGCACTGGAGAACTGAAGTTGGAAGACTGTTCCATGCTAATTATAAAGGGTCCTAAAAATTATACATCGCCTTCATTCAATCAATAAATTTTCGTTTTTTTAAATAAGCTTACAAGTAGGCCTACGCAATTTATGCCTTGATAAACTATAGGTCTTATTGGATGTTTGAAGATTAGATTAAGGCAATGTTTAGATAAAAAAAACTATAGGCATAGGCCTATTATCAGTGATGTGGTCTCGAGACCGCGGTCTTGGTCTCGAGACCGAAAAAATGCGGTCTTGGTCTTGGTCTCGGTCTCGAATGTGCCGGTCTTGGTCTCGGTCTTGGTCTTTAAAGTCTTGGTCTTGGTCTTGGTCTTAAAGGTGTGGTCTTGGTTTTGGGCGTCTGGTCTCGGTCATTCGCCTTTGGTCTTGGTCTTGCGCCTTTGGATTGGCCTTTGGTGGGAACGAGAGTGGATTATTTGTTAAAGCTGTCGATATTTTCGGTTATTCGGGGACTTCTGAGATAGCTTCGAATTCATGCGACGATCCGCCTATATAGGACAAAGCGAGAGAGGACCGCGTTGTTCTCTTCTTACCAGAAGCAACAAGAAAACGTTGAGGCACAGTTAAACATGACCTCTGGTGCTTTATAATTAGTGACTAGTTTAGCTTACACTGATGCAGTTTCTCGAGGCCAAATCAGTAGCCGGGTAAACGATGCAGATCAGGTATTTGGTGGGAAATTTTTCTCTAGAGTTTTTTGTATTCCGCAACACCTGCACCTACTGAGAGTGTCTTTAACTATTATGTGCTCTTCATGAGATCTCGAAGACTTGGGGACAAATTTAAACCATAACTATAAATATAATAAGCATCTGATCTGAATAATGGGAATATGTAACACTACAACTGAGAATTGCGTTTATGGTCTTGAGGCTTAGATCTTGGTCCTGGATGATGCGGTCTTGGTCTCGGTCTCGGTCTTGGACCACGCGGTCTTGGTCTCGGTCTCGGTCTTGGACCACGCGGTCTTGGTCTCGGTCTTGGTCTTGAACCACGCGGTCTTGGTCTCGGTCTTGGTCTTGGACCCCGCGGTCTTGGTCTCGGTCTTGGTCTTGGAATTTTGGTCTCGTGCACAACACTGCCTATTATACATATTCGACTATTCAGAACCATGAGTAGGCCTAAGATATGACACAACTATAGTTGGGCACCGGTTATAATGCGCAGAACTATTAATTATGACAATTAAAGCTGAATTTCCTGTCAGAATTTTTATACATCCTATAGGAAGTAACTGCTGCTGAAAGTTGAATTAATGAAAAGGATTCTTGCCAAAATAGAAGTTGCATGGTTTGATGAAAAATAAAAACGCTACAATGGGCGAATGTAGCCTATACGACGTGATGGGCGCCTTGCATGTCTGTCGTATACAGTTAAATTCGACTCCTGTAATAACTTGTGATCATCCGTTCATGATACTGCTTTGTAATCTTATTGCATTAATTGTGTCAGTTTGAAATTAAAACGAAGATTATTATTTTTATTATTATTGATTTACGACGCTAAACTACACGCACGGTTACCAATATAATTATAATAGTTGCACATCCTAAGATCTGACTGCTGCTGAAATGAATGTGCGCATGCGCTGGAAGTCTTGGAATTCTTAATACTTCCGTCTCTTCCGAAGGTATCGAAGGAATTTCATGTTTTCCCAATTTTAGTTTTATAAATGCTTATATTTTTATAACGACACAAAATATGGTTTTTTAATCGGTTAGCACGATCGTATTTTGCTTTTAGATGAGTTGATGTTCACAGTGGACTACAGTAGAGTGATGAGTGTGCTTGGCGGACCCGGATGTGGCGTGACTGAAATTCCTTAAGGGAGATATTAATTCTGGATGGAATTAAACAGCACGACCTCTTGACCTTTACTTAATGCATATGCGCAGCAGTTACGCCTAGCAACGCAAAGTTTGGAATTGATTGGAATTAAGCGTTCCAGGTTAATTTGCAGTGGTTCTAACACAGACTAAACGTCTTCTGAACCACTTAAAACCCTTGTTTAACATTTGTTATGATTGTGGCGAGTCTGTTTTTTGTAAGGACAACAGGTTTCCGTGTACAAGTTTAAATCAATAGTCAGTGTTAAAAACTTGACAAAAATGTGCGCAAAATATGAATGGTTTGGTGATATGATCGGTGGATGCATCGTAAATGAATTAAGGACATTGTAATTTATACAGATTTATTTTAAGGAGTACTGTTGTTGTCATGCGAGTGGTTTTTCACATGTTTTTGCTTACCAATAGCTAAAATGCTGCATACATGTATATGTTTTGCCTTCTTACTTGCATATTTGTTAATTGTGTGGTTTTTTGACAGGTTTAAGGATCTTGTAACAAGCCGCTACTAGAGTAGCGTTATATGTTTAATTGTCATGATTGGATACTTTTACATTTATAATAATAAAAATTTAATAATAATGACAATTTATATGGTGCCGTAACTCAGCCATGCCATTACAAGGGCACCTCACAGTCAACTAACTGCAGGGTAGACTTTCGAAAACAAATAACTTAAACATTTGTCTAAGATTACATGAAATTACCAGAAATTAAAAAGTGAAATTTAATCAGATTAATTCTTTGCATCTGAACGTCAGTTATTGTTATATGTATTCACTGTTTATGACGTTAGTTGCAGCGATTTTACTAATTAAGATGATCTGTCTTTTTTAGGGTCTTTTTTTTTATAGAAGCCATCGAAATCCTGCAAACATGGCTGGGTGGGATGCATACATTGACAACATGTTGGCTTACTGTCGCGACGGAAGTGGTGACTCGCACTGCGACCGAGCTTGTATCATCGGCTTAGACGGTGGAGCCAAATGGACAAGTGATACTCATCCCAGTGTAAGTTTATCCATGAAATAATTTGGAGATGAATGTGAAGATATTTATTTAATGATCAATAGATTCTGAAGATAGGCTGATGAAACAAATTGCTAAACTATTACAGTACTGCAGTAGGAAAGGTGTTTGTCTTTTACCTCTGCGCTCAACCAATCAGTGAAGGTTTACCCATAGCTTTGGTGTTACAGGCCAAGTACTCTAACCAATCGTTACCATGCCACAGGAAAATGCTCAAGATCGTCGCACAGTAATTGCCTGAGTGAAGACCAAATGAAACTCTCTCATGCACCAGATACGAGAGGACCATTTGGCTTGTACACCAAAAACTCATACTGCTGTCTGTGGGAGCAATAGCTAGAACTTTATTGATAATGAGACCATGTTATGAATGAGGTTTTCTATGGCTGATCTATGTTCTGTGTCATAACAGAATTTGTGATCTAATGAGAGATGGGCATGATTAGTTAAATTGCTAATCGATTAGAATTAGCTGCTGAAGTTTGCTAATCGATTAGAATTAGAATCAGCAAAATCTTGTCTACTTGATCGATTAGAATTAGCTGTTTGTCTAATTGATTAGCTAATCAAATAGTTAAATTGCTAATCAATTAGAATTTAATAGCTACTGAAATTTGCTAATCAATTAGAATTAGCAAAATCTTGTAGTTAATCAATTAGAATTAGCTGTTTATCTATCGATTAGCTAATCAGTTAGAATCGAATCGATAAGTTACCCATTACTGCATCAAATTAGGCATGTTTTAACAGGTCTGTACTCTGTAGTGTATTATAAACCGACATTTGTTTTCTGCCAAATAGGCTCTGAAACTTGCTGCAAACGAGGCAGTGACCATTGCAAGCTGCTTTAAATCCAAGAACTTCTCAACCTTCCAGGAATCGGGTGTGGTAGCGGAGGGAGAGAAGTATCAGTTCCTGCGAGAGGAGGATGGCAAACTAGTTCTAGCAAAGAGAAAGGGATCTGGAGCGCTAACGTTGCAGGCCACCAAGACGGGCAAGTAGTGATGCAAATAGTTGTGTTCATTCATTCATTCATTCCAGAAATGTATATAGCACCTCTTCACTAGCCTACTCAGGGGCACTCCCAGCCCAGCCATGACCAAAGAGAACAGACTTGAGCAATTGGTAGAAAGCAGGCAAATTAAATTTGATGCAGGTAGCACCTCTTTAGAACTTTATTATAGTCAAGTAAAGTAAATAATATTAATACTAATTTATTAATTCAAACTGAGAAGTTTGCAGTAAGATTATATGATTCATGATGTAGCAGTAACAGATGATAACAAGTTTGCCAGGAGTAGAATTTAACTGTATGGCCGCCTGCAACATGCCATCTGTCGTACTGCTCATTTTCGTGGTGCCCTTAGGGAGTGGAAGGCTGAGTCAACCTTATGGGGCTAGCAGGTATTGAGCCCGTGTCCTTCTGATCTTCGTGCCAGGATGTTGCCATTCAACCATTTCCCCACCCCAATGCTCTCGTATCCCGTGACAACGTAGAGCAGGCATTCATTTCCTTCACTCGGCCCTTGACGTAGTAATGGACAAATCCTTAGGTTCTAGACACATCGCAGGGCTTGCTGTCTACTTCCCAGCTTATGCTAGTGCTGCAAAATTGTACAGCCCAAGGTTGTTACACTAAGTCGAACCTTCATCAACACGTCCGTGATCAGGCATATTGCTGCTAGTAGATAGTTGGTAGGCTTCGTTGCATATTGCATGTATGTGTGGAGACACATAATAAGTACCTCACAGAATCTGTTAAGCTTTTGCCTTGGGTTATTATTTTAACTAGAATTGTTGTACGGTCGACGAGTCTCTTTCTGGCTAGATTGAAAATGGTGATACGAGAACTTGTCACTTATTTACAGTTAATATTAAAACTTGTCATTTATTGTTAGTTAATTTGAGAACTTTTGTTGCGTTGGTTACTTGCAGCCATCGTGATCGCACACTGTCCGGAAGGCAAACAACAAGGCAATGTCAACAAGGGAACTGGCATCATCGCCGACTATCTCGAGTCTCAGAATATGTAGTTCCTCTTGTCTTAGAGAACGGTTGGTGTTTACGATTGTGGCTTTACAAAAATGCATTTACCTTAGACACTAGACAGTCGTAGTGATTGAAATTGGGACTTGACTTCTGAGCTGTGGGAAGGAAGACCTTTGACTCATGGTTCAGCCAGATGATCTCTTTCATGAAGGCTTATTATTATAAAGTAATGTATGGTTACATTCAGTGTTTCCATTAGAGTTCAAAAAGAGAACGTATTTACGCCCTGACCTAGAATTTTTGGACGTAGCTCATTTCTTTCGGCTAATCTCCGACCCCTCTCCTTTCACCAGTTAAGACCTAGAGCACACAACCATTCTCTCCCACCCAAGGACAACTCTCAATTTATTCCCAGATCATTATATAAAAATATTTACTAGTTTATTCTAGAATTTTCTAATGAACTTTAATTATCCATTATCACTCATGTTAGCATTTCTGCATTTTTGTCAGATTGTTTTTCTCAATAAACGAATATATATATATCACGGACAAATGTGGACGTTTTGGACGTTTTTTAAGGACGTAAAAACGGCCATTTGGGCGTTAACGGAAACCCTGGTTACATTACCAATTTGCCATATCTCCGATGTTTTTCTTTAGGCTGTGTAAGATGTCCTTCTGTTTTTACATTATAAAACAAGTGGATCCAGTCATTGTCACCATAAAGTTAGGTTTCTTCTGAAGTGTAGACATCATTTGTGTATATTGCCAGCTCAGACAATTCAGTTATTGTAAACTCAAATTATTTGCAAGATTGAAGAGGATGGCAGATTTGAACTGATTCATTACTGTGCATCAGGATGTTTCCATGAATTACCTTTAACCCTTTCACCCCTGAATTCCCAAATGTTGCAATATTTTCGTATCCCGGCGCTCCCATACGTCATGGGTGGCGAGACCGATATATCGGTTTCTCGGGGATAAGTAACGGACACTGAAACCGATATATCAGTTTCTCGGGGCCAGAGGGTTAAGTCAACAACAAGAAGTGTGGTCCTTTAAGCAAGCCTTGAAAGTCAGCTACGGTTATAAAGCGTTTAACAAATTAATTTTGTGAGCTTTGTCATATTATTAATATTATGAATTTATCAAGTGTTACTATTTAGTTTTCTTCCTTTCTTCCTTCCTCGTTACTCTTTCTGTCTCTCAATTTCAGCAAATTGAATTTTATAATGAACTATATAACATGTAGACCAAGCATCGAACAATGACACTGATCAATTGTGAGTGATGGACTTGCTTAAGCTCACTGCACAGTAATCATTTCAGAGATGGAGGATCGAACCCTTACTCCGCATTTTAAGGCAAGTGCTCTTAACCAAGTAAGCTACCACGTCATGGCCAGTCGTCTCCCTCGCACTAATCATCACAATGTCGGTGAATGGTAGTTATTGCTGAGTTTTATAGCAGCGAAGTGTAGCTGACATGTCGAAAGGCGTTTCTGCCCTTGTGGAGGATTTGGACCCCTAACGATTACGAAACAGAATGATACAAAGATAGAACAAAAGTTACAGAGGAGGAGAAACATGAGGAGTAAGAGATGTCGAAATAGGAGAAACAGACACAATGAGACAGACAGGGAGATGCCCGTGCTGTCACCAAAATCCCCAAATACCATCACATCACTCCTGTCCTCGAATCACTCCACTGGCTCAAAATTCCTGAACGAATAGAATACAAAATCATCTCACTCACGTACAACACACTTCAAACCTCCCAGCCCTCCTATCTCCGTCAGTTGTTCACGATCCAGCCACTTCGTCCAACCCGCTCCTCCTCCTCCCTAACACTGCTCCGCCCTTCCGTCACCTCATCACTAAAATTTTCAAATCGCTCCATAGCCATAGCTTTTCCACCTCTTTGGAACAAACTTCCGCCAGCACTACGACAAATATCTGACCCATCCTACGAAGTCACCAAAACTCCACCTCTCGCTATCTCTCCACAGGTCTTTCACTCGAAACTGAAAACACTGCTTTTGACAAATCCTATCCTGAATCCAACACTTCTCCCTGCCTACCTCGCCGTCTGAACACCAAACACCATCCACCTTAGCCGCCTGCCTGTCTGCCTGCCTGACTCTCTGGATTTTGACCCCTGCCTATCGATTTTGATTTTATTGAGCGCCTGTGAATAAGCTGGTTCCCGCGACTTCGCTTTTGTGGGCGCTGTAGAAGTTCCGAGTTTACGATTACGATTACGATGGTGGAGGAGGAAGAAAGAGAGTGCGGTCTCACACAGTGTGAGACATGTATGTAGAGATGGATGGAGGATGGATGAACGCACATGTTTGCATGCAGGTATGTGTGTGCGTTTGTGCGTGTGTGTGTGCGTGTGTGTGTGTGTGTGTGTGTGTGTGTGTGTGTGTGTGTGTGTGTGTGTGTGTGTGCGTGTGTGTGTGTGCGTGTGTGTGTGTGTGTGTGTGTGTGTGTGTGTGTGTGTGTGTGTGTGTGTGTGCTGTGTGTGCGCGTGTGTGTGTGTGGCGTGTGTGTGTGTGTGTGTGTGTGTGTGTGTGTGCGCTGTGTGTGTGTGTGTGTGTGTGTGTGTGTGTGTGTGTGTGTGTGCGTGTGTGTGTGTGTGGTGTGTGTGTGTGTGTGGCCTGTGTGTGTGTGTGTGTGTGTGTGTGTGTGTGTGTGTGTGTGTGTGTGTGGCGTGTGTGTGTGTGTGTGTGTGTGTGTGTGTGTGTGTGTGTGTGTGTGTGTGTGTGTGTGTGTGCGTGTGTGTGTGTGTGTGTGTGTGTGTGGCCGTGTGTGTGTGTGTGGCCGTGTTTATTTATCCATTTATATGTATGTATGCGGGCGCCGGACTTTCATCTCACGTGGGTTTGTACTGATAGTAAGAGACTAGTTGTTGTTACAGTCGCCGGCTAATGTGGTTTGAACAACGTTAAGTGCGTGGGTGTGCCCTGGCCTAGTGTCTAGTGGTTAACGCGCTGGGCTGCCAACGGTCAGTGTAGTCATTATCGCTGAGTTCGCTAGTGGCTCACTCAGGAAGGAGCAGAAATCTCGAAACAGATTTCTGCCCTGGTGGGGATTTGAACCCTCGACCTCTCGGTTGACGGTCTAAACTATCGCGCATCCCCAACAAAAACAAAATTCGGAGAAGTAGTCATGAATTTCGTTAGAAGCTGGTTGTAGAGATCGGATATACATTTAATACACAGTGAAACAGGCCTTTGTTTTTTCTGTACAGCTGATGTGTTGACAAAGACATCATTGGCGAAGATCGTAGGCAGTAAGGGCTTGTTTAGATTGCTTTAATTTTTATATTTCATGGTTTTAAAGTGTTTGTAGAACATGGAGAAAACCCGACATCTGCGAAAAGACTTCGGCGACTCTCGTTTCATCCTATAGAAATATGACAACACACAATTCCATAACAATTTCAGCATTTCTTCTACATATTAATTATTATATAATATTGTCGTAATTGTCATTATATTATATTATATTACATTATATTAAATATAATAATTATATTATATTGTATTATATTATATTATATTATATTATATTATATTATATTATATTATATTATATTATATTATATTATATTATATTATATTATATTATATTATATTATATTATATTATATTATATTATATTATATTATATTATATTATATTATATTATATTATATTATATTATATTATATTATATTATATTATATTATATTATATTATATTATATTATATTATATTATATTATATTATATTATATTATATTATATTATATTATATTATATTATATTATATTATATTATATTATATTATATTATATTATATTATATTATATTATATTATATTATATTATATTATATTATATTATATTATATTATATTATATTATATTATATTATATTATATTATATTATATTATATTATATTATATTATATTATATTATATTAATTATTTTATATTATATTATATTATATTATATTATATTATATTATATTATATTATATTATATTATATTATATTATATTATATTATAATAATTACACTACATTACATCGTGATTACACCTCCGGCTCCGCTCCTCCAGAGTTTCCTCCCACGGAATGCCGTCTGTCTGAGCTGAGATGCGTGTCCAGCGAGGAACTCCGTCACTTCATCCTCTCGTCGCCACCGAAGTCCTGTGAACTCGATCCTCTACCGCCCTTCCTTGTGCAGGAATTTTTGGAGGATCTTCTTCCATTCCTCACACTCCTCTGCAACCGCTCGCTGGAGGACGGTATCCTGCCAGTTTCCCAAAAGCGCTCCATACTTCTTCCTTCCTTGAAGCGTGAGGGACTTGACCCA
The DNA here is from genome assembly GCA_020284085.1 of Aporrectodea caliginosa. Lineage (NCBI taxonomy): Eukaryota > Metazoa > Annelida > Clitellata > Crassiclitellata > Lumbricidae > Aporrectodea > Aporrectodea caliginosa. The sequence goes on from JACEVL010000140.1 coordinate 61,297, forward strand.
ACCGACATGGTCAACTACCGGCCTATATCTAATGTAACATTTATCTCTAAAATCATTGAGAAAATTGTAGCTTGTCAGATAGCACTGCATGTTGAGTCCAATAACTTGCTCCCTGTAAATCAGTCAGGTTTTAGGAAAAACCATTCTACTGAGTCTCTTTTGCTTCGCCTACTCTCGGATTTATATGGCGCCATGGATAGGGCACAAGTTACACTTCTGGCTCTGTTTGATGTCAGTGCGGCCTTTGATACGGTCGACCACGACATTCTTATCAATCGCTTATTAGTTTCTTTTGGCATTTCTGGTAAGCCGCTTGACTGGCTCCACTCTTTTCTGAGTGGGCGTATGTCCTGCGCTGTCTTTGGGTCCACTAGGTCTCAATGGGTTGCCACTCCTTTTGGTCTGCCGCAGGGCTCTGTTCTCGGCCCATTGCTGTATATTTTATACACTGCTGATATTGTAACTGTTCTGGCCTCTTGTGGTGTTCTGAGTCAGCTCTACGCTGATGATATTCAGGCCTATCTGCATTGTCCGGCCTCTAATGCTCTGACTGCAGCAGCCACAATGCAGCGGGCTATGGAGGCTCTTGGCAATTGGATGTCATCCAATCGTCTGCGCCTCAATGCTTCCAAAACGCAGTTTATATGGCTTGGTAATGGGCAGCAGCTTAGAAAAATAGATCATCAGGCCATATCTGCTGACTTCCCTAACTTTGTCTTCTCGACGTCTGTCCGCAATTTAGGGGTTGTTCTTGATCAGGAGCTTACCTTCTCTGAACACCTAAATCTTTTATGCCGTGCTTGCTTTTTCAGTTGCGGCAATTGCGGGTAATTTCCCGTTCACTTTCACCAAATGCTGCACTTACTGTTGTTCATGCTTTTGTTTGTAGTAGGATTGACTACTGCAGTACCATCTATGCTGGCCTCCCATTGGGGTGCATTGCTCAGGTTGAGCGTGTGCTTCGTGCAGCTGCTAGGCTTGTTGGTGGATTCTCTAAATTTGACCATATCTCGCATTATATGCGTGACGTACTCCACTGGCTTCCTGTTTCTCAGCGCATTCAATTTAGGATTTCGGTCTGGGTCTGGCGGTGCCAATTAGGGAGCGCCCCAGCCTACTTGCGTGAGTTCTGTCGCCCTACCTCAGGTTTAGCTACTCGCAGAAATCTTCGGTCTGCATCTCGAGGCGAACTTGCTGTTCCCTTTGCGCGCACTTCAAAGATGCAACTTCGTGCCTTCTCAGTGGTTGGGCCGACCATCTGGAATAATCTTCCTTCAGATCTGCGTGTTCTTCTAGCTGGAGACTCTGCATACACCTTTTACAAGAATTTGGAAACTGTTCTCTATCGCCGTAGTTGGGCTGGGAGCGCCTCTGAGTAGGTTATCATGGAGAGGCGCTATATAAGTCCTCTGAATGAATGAATGAATGAATTACATTACATTACATTACACTACACTACATTACACTACACTACACTATAAATTATATTATATTATATTATATTATATTATATTATATTATATTATATTATATTATATTATATTATATTATATTATATTATATTATATTATATTATATTATATTATATTATTATATTATATTAATTACATTATATTTATTATATTATATTATATTATATTACATTATTATTATATTATATTACATTACATTTACATTACATTACATTAAATTACATTACATTACATTACATTATATTATATTATATTTATATTATATTATATTATATTATATTATACTTGTTTTATATCATATCATATCATGTCATATTATATTATTGAATTGTATTGTATTTCTACTATAATATTATTAGTATTCTATTATATACCATATTCAACTCCTCTCTTGTCGACTCCAAATTTCTAAAGAGCTACTCTAAAGCCAAGAGTAGGGCACCAGCTTATTCACGAGCGCTGTGTCATGTCAGAAGAGTGGTCCAGAGATGTCCAGTGGAGATACGAGTCGCGCTACCAGAGAGATTAGAGAGAAAACGTAGGAGAGCTGTTTCTTTGAGGACAAGAAAGCTTGATGAATTAGGAAATCTTGAAGATGTAGAACTTAAGTTTGGATTGGAAAGCTTCTAGGTGATAAGTGGAGGAGCCTAAGCCTGGTCTACTCCATCCTACTCGAATCAAGGCTTGTCACAATTATTACAAATTACAATTGCAAATTGCAATTACAATAATAAATTAGGCAACAATTACAAATAACAATTAAAAAATTACAATTACAGATTAGATTTTCAATTATTAGTTACAAATCACTAATTACAAATCGCGACTTACAAATACAGGTTACAGTTACAAGTTCCAATTACAAAAACAAATTACAAATTGCAATCCCCAATTTACAATCGCAAGTTACAATTATACAATTACAAATAACAATTACAAGTAACAATCTACAAATTAAGATTACAAGTACAAATCACTAATTACAAATTGCGAATTACAAATTGCCACTTACAATAACAACTTACAGTTACAATAACAAATTACAATTTACAATAGCAACTACAAATTACAATTACAAATTGTAATTGCAAATTACAATTATAAGTGACACCTGTTAAACACTGACTTCGTGTTTTCGCCCTGATCCACGTAAGGTAATTGGTGATGCGTGTGTAGACTCCGGGAGTTTTGCGACGAGCGCACTTGTATCCCCAGCTGGTAATCCCATCCAACGTCCATCTGCCATCGTCTGTGGGGCAGACCAAGGGCCCTCCGGAGTCACCCATGCATGCATCCTTTCTACCCTCGGCGTATCCAGCGCAGATCATGTTGTTCGTGATGTTCCCGTTGTACCACGACTTGCTGTTGCAGAGCCTACGGTCCAGGATTGGAACGGACACCTGGTTGAGGCGCGTTGCAACTCCGCTAACTATATGTGCATTCACGAACAAACACCGTGTGTACACATACATACATAGTTACATACATACATACATACATGAAAACATATATGTATACATACATACATACATTCATACAATATCATCATCATCATCATCATCATCATCATCATCATCATCATCATCATCATCATCATCATCATCACCATCACCGTTAAAAGTCCCCTGGGCATTTGCTCCCCTGACCCCTCTGCGGCCTGGACACCGAGTTAAACCGCTGGATAGTAATAGACAGACGTACCAGTAGCAGTAGCAGCAGCAGCAGCAGCAGCAGCAGTAGTCGTAGTAGTAGTAGTAGTACTAGTAGTAGTAGTAGTAGTAGTGGTAGTAGTAGCAGCAGTAGTAGTAGTAGTAGTACCAGTAGCAGCAGTAGCAGTAGTAGTAGTAGTAGTAGCAGTAGCAGTAGTAGTAGTAGTAGCAGTAGTAGTAGTAGTAGCAGTAGCAGTGGTAGCAGTAGCAGTAGCAGTAGCAGTAGCAGCAGTAGTAGCAGTAGTAGTAGTAGTAGCAGTAGTAGCAGTAGTAGTGGTAGTGGTAGTAGTAGTGGTAGCAGTAGTAGCAGTAGTAGCAGTAGCAGTAGTAGTGGTAGCAGGTGCAGTAGCAGCAGTAGTAGTAGCAGCAGCAGTGGCAGCAGCAGCAGCAGCAGTAGTGGCAGCAGCAGCAGCAGCAGTAGCAGCAGCAGCAGTAGCAGTGAGCAGTAGTAGCAGTAGTAGTAGCAGCAGTAGCAGTAGCAGTAGCAGCAGTAGTAGTAGCAGTAGTAGTAGTAGTACCAGTAGTAGTAGCAGTAGTAGTAGTAGTAGTAGTAGTAGTAGTAGTAGTAGTGTGTAGTAGTAGTAGAAGTAGTAGTAGTAGTAGTAGTAGTAGTAGTAGTAGTAGTAGTAGTAGTAGTAGTAGTAGTAGTAGTAGTAGTAGTAGTAGTAGTAGTAGTAGTAGTAGTAGTAGTAGTAGTAGTAGTAGTAGTAGTAGTAGTAGTAGTAGTAATAGCAGTAGCAGTAGTAAAATTGTTGTGATAGATGCCTACGTTCCGTGTTTCCCCATCCGGTGACTATGCAGAGGGTATGGACGTCTACATCTCTCGTCGGTAGACAGATGGGTTTGATGTAGCGATTGTACTGAACGGGAGAGGCAAGGCGCAGAAGGGCGATGTCGTTGTCCCCTGAAGAAGGTTTGAATCTCTCGTGTATGATCACCTGGCTGACCAGAACCAGTTTCTCCGTTGTCTCATTCTTACGCTGGTTGTGCTCACCCAGGACCACTCGCACGTCCGATGGCTTCAACTTATACCTACGGGGAAAGTACTTGTCATTGCTATTATCATTATTTTTTATTATTATTATTACCAGGAGTTCTGAGTATGAGAGCGAGCGAGAGAGAGAGAGAGAGACAGACAGACAGACAGCGAGCGAGAGAGCGAGCGAGAGAGAGACAGAGAGAGACAGAGAGAGACAGACAGACAGAGAGACAGAAAGACAGAGAGAGATACAGAGAGAGAGAGAGACAGACAGACAGACAGAGAGAGAGATGGACGGACGGCCGGATGGATGAATGGATGGATGGATGGTGGTTGGATGGTTAAATAGATAGCTAGACAGATAAATAGATACAGACAAGCAGACAGAGACAGCGACAGAGACAGACGGTTTTATATCCGACAGACAGACAGAGACAGAGAGATAGAGAGACAGACAGACAGAGGCATGCAGAGATAACCGTCCTAAGCTAAATAACTGGCGGTGCTAGTGTACAAGCAGAGCAATAGCACGCTTAAGCAATGATCAAAATCAGGTACCAGCAACTGCTATGATCGGTATACTTACGCGCAGTGTGCTGCTGTGATGACCCAGTATGGGTAGAGAAGGGATGCACCGCATTCGTGGCCCCATCCACTCTCGTTGTATATCAGACTGATCTGCCAAGGCCACGAGTTCGGCAAAGCCTCAACACCTCCAACGATGCGAGAATTCGTATTGGGTTTTATATCCGGCACGCCACATATCTCATCACCTGCAACGCACAAGAATCCTCTGTTTTTCAAAGATGTAAAGTCACTTTACTCGGGCACGAATAATAATAATAATAATAATAATAATAATAATAATAATAATAATAATAATAATAATAATAATAATAATAATAATAATAATAATAATAATAATAATAATTATTATTATAATAATAATAATAATAATAATAATAATAATAATAATAATAATAATAATAATAATAATAATAATAATAATCTTTTCTTTATTGAAGCGTCTGACAAACGCACTGCGCTGTACATTTACATGTTATGCAATTGAAACAATTCACAAGTACAAAAATGACAGAAGATATAAATCTTAACTACTAACAGAACAGATACCCTGCAATACACGGCGCTAATAGCAGCCTACAAAGCATGTCCGCCCTACGGGACTCGAACTCGGTACCTCTCGCTCTCTATGCCAGTGTGTTATCCAATGCACTATCGGGCCCAGATTGAGTTGATGAACCTTTCTTTCTTTTCAACTGACTAACTAGCCATAATTGAATATATAGTTAAAAAGGGTGACCCTAATTATGCGGGGCTTGTGCCCCTTATGGGTCTCCCCTGTTCCCTAGCCAATGCACCGATATGTAATAGTCAAGTTGAAATTGTTGTTAATTGTTGTATGCATTGTGCTTCTGGAAATAAAAGTTTGTCAGTTATCACATATGTTATCATATATTATATCATATTGGGGGGACCAATAGCGCATTGGATAACACGCGGTTCCCAATTCCCAAGAGCGATTTAGTAATTATATCAAACGCAATATAAATGTAAACAATTTTATACCAAGATTTTTGCAAATAGATGCCAACTGCAAAAGTAAATATAATACCTATCAAGTATTATGGATCTTTACGACAATTGTTTGAAGAATTAATAGTTCATTTTTATTAACGGTTTAATCTATAATAGTTTCCAAGATCAAAGGAGGCTAGGCCTATAATTGAAATGACTTATCAAATTAATAGTTTCTCAACTTTATAACATGTTACAAAACAAATTCCAATCTTCTGTTTACAATCTTTGTGATCGATCACTTTCTCCGCATCTACTTAAATTTCTCGACCTCGCGTTCATGAGGGCTAAACCGGTGAACCTTTCCTGACCCATTTGGTCTTTCAACCATGTTTTTACTATACGTAATGAACAGAAGCTCCTCTCAGCTGATGCAAAGCTGTCCGGTACCGTTAGAAGAATTATTTTAGGCTTACAAACATTTCGGAAGAAATTTCAACAAATTTGACACTGAAAAAAACCAAATTCTGGTAAAATAATGGCTACATGTTTACCGATTGTGATTCATGAAACAGTAAAACGCCATTGTAGGCCTATGTATCATAACTGCTAATTACTGCACGGATATCAAGGATAGAGAACTCTGGAGACGACAAGTTGAGGACTCATCGTTGGCCTTGGCCTGACGGAGGAGAAACAAAGAAGAAGAGAAGAGTGACCTAGGCGTCACCTTGGACCGAGGCTCAAATTGCGCCAGCACCGTACTGTCGCCCGCTTACTCGCTGCTTCTGCTACCTTCACTCTTATCCATGCCTTCGTCACAACTAAACTTGATTATTGTTGCTCGCTCTACGCTGGCCTCCCGGCTGGTCGACTGGGGTGCTTGGATCGGATCTTGTGTTATGCTGCCCGCCTTGTCGGCCGTAAACCCAAATTTGGCCATTTCTCTAGTTACATTCACGACGTTCTCCACTGGCTCCCCTCTGAGCAGCGGATTGTATTGTATTTGATCATTGATATAAGCGCTTCTCATAGCATAAGCCTTTCACAAGCGCTCCCAGTGCGAGGTACTCCGAGAGAAAAGGAAGGTTTTAAAGTGAGAGAAAGAGGTAGAGATGCCACCAGAGAGGATGGTAGGGTGCAAAGAAAGGAGAAAGTCCATTCCATAGAGAGGGACACATACAGGCAAAGGACCTGGATTGAGCCATTGTGGTTCTAACACGGGGAACGTAAAGGTGAAGCCGGTCAGAAGATCTGAGAGGACGCAATGACGTAGCAGAGATGGGACGGAAACTTTGGTGACAAAGATATTTTGGAGCAAGACCCAGTTGAGATTTGAGCAGGAGAATGAGAACTTTACATTGGATGCGCACAGAGAGAGATAGCCAATAAAGTTGTTCAGCCATAAATGTAGAGATGTGAGAGAATCGAGGAAGGCGAGCTATAAGTCTCGCAGCAGCATTCAGAACGGACTGAAGAGGAGATAGACGAACCTTGGGTAAGCCAACAAGGAGAGAATTGCAATAGTCAATTCGAGAGCAGATGAAAGCATGGACAATTGAGGTAAAGGAAACAAGTCTGCGAAAAGCCCTGAGGCGCCAAGTTGGAAGTAAGAAGAACGGATAAGCTCAGTGGATTGTGTTTTAGATTGCTGCCCTATAGTCTGGCGCTGCCTGTTGGGCCTCGCTCCTGCCTATTTTCGTGAGCTCTGCTGCCTTGTCCTCAGTGCTATTGGGGCTCTCGATCTCTCCGCTCATCAAAACAGGGTCTCCTACTGATCCCTTTTGCCCGTACCTCCAATATGCAGAACCGCACTTTCTCGGTGATAGGTTCTTTGACCAGGAACGGCCTCCCTCTGGAGCTTCGCCCCTTTCCTAGGACCTTCTCTCCTATGATATTTTCTCACATTAAGTATGTTCTTTATGGTCGTACTATAGAGTTGGGAGCGCCTCTGAGTAGTTTTCTTGAAGGGACGCTATCTAAATGTTCGATATGAATGAATGAATGAATTTCATTCTGGGTTTTTTTCAGTAAAGAGTAATAGCGTATTTAATTATTATGGATGGTCAACTACATTTTAGCGTATTTAATTATTTAAATGAATGCTGTGTGCGTGTGTGCAGAGACAATATAGGCTAAAATTAATTTAAAAAACAACACAAATAGCAATCAAATCCTCAAATAAAAAAATTAATTATTGGACTCTTAGGGGGGGCGATCCAAGCTGATTCTTGAAGAGATTGAAAAATATCGCGTCATGAAAGATGAGATCCGGTCTAAATCTGTAGGAATGGCTGAAGGTTCCATCAGCGAAGGGTTAAAAAAAGAGCTGATCAACAAGGGCCGCGAGAAGGCACGAGCGGATTTTATAAAGCAATTGGCGGCTTCAGAATCACCTTGACAGTGAACTGTGTATGCTGGACTGATACTGCTAACGATGCTGCTGCTACAGAACCCCTAACGCCCACGGCCCCGTATTTATGAAATTAAAAAAATATATGTGTGAGCACCCCCTTTTTTCCCTTAATATTACCCAATAGCATATGGGATTTCCCAAGATTTCCATGAACTTGGGATTTTTCCCAAGATATGCATGAACTTGGGATTTCCCAAGATTTCCATGAACTTGGGATTTTTCCCAAGATATGCATGAACTTGGGATTTCCCAAGATTTCCATGAACTTGGGATTTTTCCCAAGATATGCATGAACTTGGGATTTCCCAAGATTTCCATGAACTTGGGATTTTTCCCAAGTATTGAAAGGAGTGGTTGCACTGCATTAAAAGGAGTGGTCGCACTGCTCGCAAGACTTATTATAGTTATTCTGGTTTTTCCACGGAAGCGCTATAATACTTTCTCATTCAGAATCCGTTCACCGTTTAGACTTTAGCTGGCTTAATGTTTGTGTTCGATGTTCGATGGATAATTATTGTATTAAGATGGGGATAAGTTATGAATCTGTTAAGACAATCTTTACATCGAAGTATTTACGAAAACAAGCAAT
>JACEVL010000140.1:77500-210000 GCA_020284085.1 Aporrectodea caliginosa
ATTGATTGATTGATTGATTGATTGATTGATTGATTGAGTGAGTGAGTGAGTGAGTGAGTGAGTGATTGATTGATTGATTGATTGATTGATTGATTGATTGATTGATTGATTGATTGATTGATTGATTGATTGATTGATTGATTGATTGATTGATTGATTGATTGATTGATTGATTGATTGATTGATTGATTGATTGATTGATTGATTGATTGATTGATTGATTGATTGATTGATTGATTGATTGATTGATTGATTGATTGATTGATTGATTGATTGATTGATTGATATTGGATTCAACTTATATTGGACCTATATTGGACACGTAGCTTACCTCTTTCTTGTCAGAGGAAGGAATCCTAGTGAAGGATGTGGATGCTTTTCTGGTGCTTCGGTCTCGACCGATGACCGAACTGCAGCATAAAAGGACAATCAGCATACATCCAATAAGCACCTCATACATACATACATAGTTACATACATATACACAGCACATATATAAATGAATGCTTAAATATATACATGCATACAAACAAAAAACACACATACTTAAATACATACACAAATACAAACGTGCATACATGCAAATATGCATACATGCATGCATGCATATACACACATACATGCATGCATACACACATACATACATACATACCTGCACGCATATTTGCACACATATGCATACATGCATACACACTAACAAACATGCATGCATACATACATGCACACACACATGCATACATAGATACCTACATGCATGCATGCATACACACATACAAACACGCATGCATACAATCGTGCATACACACACGCATGCTAGCATGCATACCTTACATACATACACACATACATGCATACACATAAACAGACATACATACACACACAGGCATGCACATATACATACATGCATACACACACATACATACATACACACACGCTCGTGTCTGCACTTCAGCAGACGGTGATAAGAAATCTAGGATTGAGCATTCGAATACGATTGACCTATGCGTTCGCATAAATTGATTGCCGAATAATATTATCATATCATGATATTATAATTATGAAATACGAATGCGTTTACAGTAGCCTACACCATCTTGAGAGATCATGAAGCTGAGGAAATGCGGAAGAAAGGTCGTCGAGAGGCGCTATATAAATCTAAATTGTTTACTTACCATTCAATCGTTTGCTCGTTTAAAAATAGGTGAGATGCCGTTAGCAAGACGAATGCCAGTTTCGCGTGTAGATACATGGTCGTCTTTTTTGGTGCAGCTTAATCCATGCGACATCCGACGAGAATAGCCTAACTACTGTTTATTTTACTGTGAGGATTAAGTAAATACTATCCTATTAACTGTGAAAATTAAGTTACTAGGCTTACTACTCAGCTAACTGTGAAACTTATGTAAGTATTATTCAGTTAACTATGAAAATTAAGCAGGGTCTAGTTAACTGCCAGGATTAACTACTATTCAGTTAGGCCTAACTGTGAAAATTAAGTAACTACTATTCAGGTAAATGTTTGGATCAAGTAACTATTAGCCTACTCAATTAACTGTGTAAATTAAATAAGTAACTACTATTCGGTTAACTGTGATAATTAAGTAACTACTATTCAGTTAGGCTAACTGTGAAAATTAATTAAGTCGCTACTCTTCGGTTAACTGTGAAAATTAAGTAACAATAGCCTAGTATTCAGCTAACTGTGAGGATTAAGTAACCACTAATCCGTTAAAACTGAGAAAATTAAGTGGACCCTAACTACTATTCCGCTAACAGTGGGTATGAATCCTAACTATTCGGTTAACTCCCCGCAAATGTCTCTCTCGGTGTTGTTACTGTGACTGATCCACGCCAGGCAGTTTTCTGCTATGATGATCTCGATGCTAATGCTCCTGCGTTTTATCAGTGATAAAGATCATTTGGAGAGTATTTCGATCTGGGACAAATCACGGCTGGTGGTGCATATCGACAAGCGTCTGTCGACTTTCAATCCCAGTCTATAGATATACTACGCCTTATAATTATGCTACAGTTAATGCCTCCGCTCAAAGGCAACAACAGGCCTAGTATTGAGGCTCTCGATAGTTGGAGGAACGTTTATTATTAATATTATTACTACTGCTATTTTTATTTAGTAACTTCTACAGTGCATCTGTTTAAGACAGGGCAGCAAAAGATGGAGCACCAAATACCAAGCCGTAGAAGAAGAGAGGTCCCTTAAGCTAGCCCTGAGGCAGCCATGGGTATGTGTCAGCGACTTCGTTTCTTGGCATCGGCATATGAGGATGGGTGGCCAGTCCTCTCCCTTGCCTTCCCGGTCGACAGTCCAACACGCTAACCACTGCACTATCGCGCACCCCATACCAAGCCGTGATCAAATATCGAAAAGATAATGAACAACCTTAGAGTTTACATGCAGGCCCTATACCAAGAATTCTGTTTGTTGGGCTTGAAATGCGGAGACCAGGTTTTACTCTAATTTATGTCGACTTCTATAGCGCTGTTATTATAACGAAAGCTTCGATTCAGTATCCACTTACAGAAGCGGATTGCACTGAATTAATTAAACTTATGCAACTTCAGCTAGAAAGCAGAGCTTGTCAAAAGCATACATACACATTTATTAATTAATTCATTACGAAGATTTATATAGCGCCTCTTTAAGTTTACTACTCAGGAGCGCTCATGCATACATGCATACATACATGCATACATTCATACGCACGTACGTACGTACTTATACGCAGACATATCATAGATACATTTTGTAGATAGATCCAACACATGCATATTGGTGTCTGAGTTACAATTAAGATAGACATCGAGCTCTGTACCTCTGGAAACCGGACTCTGACCTCCTTTTGACTACCATTTGGAAATCCGTCTGATTTGACTCAGCGCTCGTGAATAAGCTGGTGCCCTCTGCTTTGCTTTCGAGTGGCGCTTTAGAAGTTTGAAGTTTACGATTACGAAACGGAAAGATACGAACACAGAACAAAAGTTACAGAGGATCAGAAACATGAGGAGGAAGAGATGTTGGAACAGGAGTAGCAGACAGAGAAGCAGAAAGACACAGTAAGACAAATACAGGGAGGTGGAGCAGGTAGAAGAGTGTTTGGTCCAATCCAGTGTGCGACATGTATTTATCTATGTATTTATGTATATATTTATGTGGCTATATATGCATGCAAATATGTATGTATGTATGTATGTATGTATGTATGTATGTAAGTATGTATGTATGTATGTATGTATGTATGTATGTATGTATGTATGCATGTGCATGCATGTATGTATGGTGCGCCATGTAGGGGTATGTTCTGTTATTGCATTGCTGTCTGAATTATAATTAACCTCAAGCCACCGCCGCGTAGGGACCCTGGCAAGTCCTTCACTGCAATTGCTCAAGCGCTTCGGCGTGAAACTCTGATTCAGTGTCCGCGCTGTAGTCGGGAGCGCCTCTGAGTAGAAATCTTGGAGGAGCGCTATAACAAGTGACCTTAATAAAAAATACATAAATGTGTAGGCCTATGTATGCATTTATGCATGGATGGAGGATGGATGCATGTATATGTATGGATGCAAGATTGTACGAATGTATGTGTGTATGTTTTTATATGTATGTATATTTATGTATAGAGGAGGATACAGCGGACTGAAAAGAGAAGCAGAGAACAGAGAAAATGGCGTCGTTGGACATATGAACCTGCCTGAGGGCAGAGAACGTGAAGAAGAAGATATTTATGTATATATAGATGCATAGGCGTAACTTTCTATTGTGACGGTGGTGTCTGGTCACCACCACTTTTAAAAGTGGTGGTGAAAGTCACCACCACTTTTGGTTCTGCAATGCAATATATTTCCTGCAATGAAATATATTTTTTAACATGAACATTTTGCCTCATGTCTACCATCGCAATGGCGGCAATGCTGATAGAGGCCTCCACTTAGCTCCAGTGTGTCCACACTACCTTACATACATATGTTTGGTTTCATAATTTGGTTACGTCATCAATTTTGTTTCTATAAAAGGTTAAATTATCAAATTCATATGGAAGAATTGATTGATTCATTGTAAAGAGACCGCGAAAGGTTATAGGCCTAACTGTGCATGCAATGTATCATGCTTCCGTGGTAATTCAACTTAATTGTAAGCTCTTACTGCAAGTCTAAGGCAATTTAGCGGGTAAAGCGGTATTTTGGGCTGTATATTTAATATCGTCAATTTAAAATGGAAGCTGGATCGATGAAAATAATTGTTGGCCTAAATGGAAGTTGGATTGATGAAATTAATTCTTTGCTTACATAGAAGCTGTATTGATGGAAATAATTATGTCCGTAAATAGAAGCTGGGTTGATTAAGCTAAGTCTTTGCTTCAATAGAAGCTGAATCGAGTAAGTTTTTTGCTTTAATAGAAGTGGGATTGACGAAAATAATTCTTGCCTAAAGAGAAGTTTGATTGATGAAAAAATTATTGGTTAAGTAGAATTTGGATTTATGACAATAATTCTTGCTTTAGCAGAAGGTCGATTGATGAATTTTTTTTATCGTAAATGGAGGCTAGATTGATGACAGTTATCATGGACATTGGTAGACTGCATACTTATCAGCGTCAAGACGTTAAAATGATTTAGCCAAACTACGGGATAACCATTTAGCGTTGATAATGACTATTGATACATTAACGTCGATAATAATTATCATTAGCAGTTAGGCCTACTGTACAGTAGGCTAGTAGCCTAACGATATTCATCGAAAAGCCGCAGTAGCAGCCGGACAATGCGTAGCGTGTCTCTGAGGCTTCGACGCTGTCTCCTTCGCATCTGGACTTGGAGCACCATCGAAAATTGTCTGGACAACCATCTGACTTAAGGCAGCGCTTGTGAATAAGCTGGTGTCTTGCGCTTAGCTAGCGTTCCAGTAGTACGTTAAAAATTAGGAGGAGTCCGAGGAGGGGATTGGTCACCACCACTTTCTGGGGCAAAGTTACGCCCTTGTATAGATGTCTGTATGCGGACTTTCATCTCAAGTGGTTTGGGTGTTGATAGTAAGAGACTAGTTGTTGTTACAGTCACCGGCTAATGTTGTTTGAATAACATTTATTGTGTGGGTGTGCCCTGGCTACTGGCTAGTGTCTAGTGGCTAGCGTCCTGGATTGTCAACGATCAGTGTAGGCCTACTCATTATCGCTAGGGGCTTACAAAGAAAGAGCAGAAATCTCTAAACACGTTTCTAGTTTCTACCCTGGCCGGGATTTGAACCCTCGACCTCTCGGTTGATGGTCCAGCATGCTAACCACTAGACTATCGTGCATAGCCAGTAAAAAGACATAAAAAATATCGGAGAAGCAGTCATGAATTTCGTTCGAAGCTGTTAAGTGCCTTGGTTTTTCTCTACAGTTTTTCTTACATGGTGACAAAGATATCATTAGAGAAGGCCGTAGGTAGTAAAGGCTTGTTTAGATTGCTTTAATTTTTATATTTCATGGTTTTAAAGTGTTTGTAGAACATGGAGAAAACCATCTGCGGAAAGACTTCGGCGACTTTCGTTTCATCCTATAGACATAATAATGACAACACACAATTCCATCACAATTTCAGCCTTTCTACTACATAATTATATATCGTTATATTACATTATTCTTATCTTCTAATATTCTATTGCATTTTTAATATTTTAGCATATTCTACTCAACTCCACTCTAGTCGTGATCACAAACTCCAAATTTCTGAAGCGCTAATCTAAAGTTAAGCGCAGGGCACAAGGTTATTCACGAGCGCTGCGTCGTGTAAGAGAATGTGTCCAGAGATGTCCAGTGAAGAGGCGAGTCCGACTGCCAGAGAGACCAGAGAGAGGAGGCAGAGCAACTGCTAAGGCTCGTTTCTTTGAGGAAGAGAAAATTCTTCGTTTCTAGGTTCTAACCAATCGGCTATCGTGTCCCTCCATGGAGGACCTCTGGTGAATCTCTCTCTCTCTCTCTCTCTCTCTCTCTCTCTCTCTCTCTCTCTCTCTCTCTCTCTCTCTCTCTCTCTCTCTCTCTCTCTCTCTCTCTCTCTCTCTCTCTCTCTCTCTCTCTCTCTCTCTCTCTCTCGTAGAGACGCTACTTAACTCCGTGATAACAATTGCAAATTACAATCGCATATTGCAATTAGAAGTTATAATTACAAACACGAATTACAATTACAAACACAAATTACAATTACAAATAACAGTCATAAGATACAATTACAAACTACAGTTTCATGTTACAAATTACAATTACAATTTACAAGTAGCCTACAAATTACAAATTACAATTACAAATTGCAATTACAAGTTACAATTTGCAATTATAAATTACAGTTACGAATTACAAAATAAATTACAGCTGTGAAGCACTGACTTCGTGTTTTCGTCCTGATCCACGTAAGATAATTGGCGACTCGTGTGTAGACTCCAGGAGCGTGGCGTTCAGCGCACCCCCATCCCCAGCTGGTAATCCCATCCAAGGTCCATCTAGCGTCGTCTGTGGGGCAGACCAATGGCCCTCCGGAATCGCCGTGGCATGCGTCCTTTCGACCCTTGGCGTATCCAGCGCAGATCATGTTGTTCGTGATGGCCCCGTTGTACCAAGTCTTCTTGTTGCAGAGCCCACGGTCGAGGATTGGAACGGACACTTGGTTGAGGCGCGTTGCAAACTCAGCAACTATATGTGCATTCACGAACAAATACCGTGTATGTACATACGTGCATACATGCCATAGTTGTTAGAAACGGTAGAAACGGAATAAAAAACGGAGAAAACGTCGGTTTTTTCCAAAACATAAAAAACGGAGAAAACTGTAAAAAACGGAAAAGAATAATTTGACTTTGGATCTAGTAGGGCCTACTGTATTTAAAATTATGCGTTTTAAAATTAAAAACCTTCTTTACACAATTTAATTTTAATCAGCAAATAACGCAACTTTATATAGTAAACAATAAGTAACATTATTCTGCAACACTTATTTTATTTTTTAGAAGTTTGGTTTTATAAGAAATTGAGAAATGAAAATTATCGAAATCTTTTAAAATTTAAATTGTAAACATCAAGTCCATTCTGACAAAAACTTACAATTTAAGAAGTAAACTTTCTAAGTATAGCCTAAAGGGTAGCCTACTTAATTAGAAATTGTACTTACAATTTTTACTTATATAACTTAATATAGATACAGTGAATCGGAGATTACTGAGTAGGCTACAGAGAATCGGAGATTACTGAGTAGGCTACAGAGACAACATTTTGCATTTTTTGGATAACTTACAAATTCAAATAACTGTTATAAATTTTATTTCTTGAACAGTGTTATTTATTTCTATTTATTCTCAAATGATGACATTACATAATGACGTAAATTAGCTGAATCCTTGAAGGTATGGAGACAACGTAAGGGATTTCAGAGAAAAATAAAATTAAACAAAATAATAACACAGTAAATATAAATATAAATATAATATAAATATAAAGTTACATAAAAAATTAAAAATCGGAAAAAACGTGACGAAAAATAAAAAAGGAAAAAAAGTAATTTTTTTTGAAAAAAAAACTTTTTTCACAACAGATGCAATTGGTCACGTCTCAGGTTATATGCTGGATGTTCTTCATTGGCTCCCCCTACTGCAGCGATTCTCGTATCGGATCATAGCTTTGGTCTGGCGGTCCTTGCTGGGCCTAGCCCCTGCCTATCTACGCGACCTCTGCTGCCCTACCTTGGGTGCTCCGGGTCGTCGCTCTCTCTCCGCTCTACTGAGCGGGGCGTGCTCATGGTCTTTTTGCCCGCACAGCTACTAAGCAGAATCGGGCCTTCTCAGTGGTTGGTCCATCCCTCTGGAACGGGCTCCCTTTGACGCTGCGCTTGCATCCCAGAATCCACTCTGAATCTTTCTATACTTGCCTCAAAACTGTCCTTTTCAGCCGAGCTGGGGTCGGGAGCGCTCCTGAGTAGTAACCTTGAAGGGGCGCTATATAAAACTTCGTAATGAATGAATGAATACATAATCGTCATCATCATCTTCATCATCATCACCACCATCATCATATCATCATCACCATCATCATTTTTACCATCACCATTAAAGTCGCCCGGCCCCTGACATTTCCTCCCTTCGGCGGGCCTGACCATGTTGAATAGTAATAGATATAGACGTAACAGTAGTAGTAATAGTAATAGTAGTAGTAGTAGTAGTAGTAGTAGTAGTAGTAGTAGTAGTAGTAGTAGTAGTAGTAGTAGTAGTAGTGGTAGTGGTAGTGGTAGTGGTAGTGGTAGTGGTAGTGGTAGTGGTAGTGGTAGTGGTAGTGGTAGTGGTAGTGGTAGTGGTAGTGGTAGTAGTAGTAGTAGTAGTAGTAGTAGTAGTAGTAGTAGTAGTAGTAGTAGTAGTAGTAGTAGTAGTAGTAGTAGTAGTAGTAGTAGTAGTAGTAGTAGTAGTAGTAGTAGTAGTAGTGGTAGTGGTAGTGGTAGTGGTAGTGGTAGTGGCAGTGGTGTTGTGGTAGGTGCCTACGTTTCGTGTCTCCCCATCCGGTGACTATGCAGAGGGTATGGACGTCCACATCTTTCGTTGGTAGACAGATGGGTTTGATGTAGCGATTGAACTGAACGGGAAACGCAAGGCGCAGGAGGGCGATGTCGTTGTCCGAGTGATTGTATCTCGCGTGTAAGATCACCTGGCTTACAAGAACCAGTTTCTCCGTTGTTTCATTCTTACGCAGGTCGTGCTCACCCAGGACCAATCGCACGTCCGATGGCTTCAACTCATACCTACGGGGAAAGTATTTATTATTATTATTATTATTATTATTATTATTATTATTATTATTATTATTATTATTATTATTATTAGTAGTAGTAGTATTATTATTACCAGGAGTTCTGAGTATGAGAGCCAGAGAGAGAGAGACAGAGAGAGAGACAGACAGACAGACGGACAGAGAAAGAGATAGTGACAAAGACAAAGACAGAGAGACAGAGACATAGAGACAGTGAGAGAGAGGGAGGGATGAATGGATGGACGGATTGATGGATGATAGATAGATAGTAATAGATAGATAGATAGATAGATAGATAGATAGATAGATAGATAGATAGATAGATAGATAGATAGATAGATAGATAGATAGATAGATAGATAGATAGATAGATAGATAGATAGATAGATAGATAGATAGATAGATAGATAGATATATAGACAGACAGACAGACAGACAAACAAACAAACAAACAATCAAACGGAGACAGCGACAGAGACAGGCATACAGACAGAGACAAAGAGAGAGAGAGACAGACAGAAAGAGACAGAAAGACACAGAAAGAAAGATAGACAGACAGACAGAAAAAGAGACAGACAGACATTCAGAGATATCAGTCCTAAGCTAAAGAAGAGACGGTGCTAGTGTACAAACACAGCCTCTAGCGCGCTTCAGCAATGACCAAAATCATGTACCAACTGCAGTGATTGCTATACTTACACGCAATGTGCAGCTGTGATGACCCAGTATGGGTCGAGAAGAGATGCACCGCATTCGTGGTGCCATCTAAATCGCTTGTGTAATTGCAGACTGACCTGCCAAGGCCACGAGTTCGGCAAAGCCTCAACACCTCCAACGATTCGAGAATTAGTATTGGGTTTTATATCCGGCACGCCACATATCTCATCACCTGCAACGCACAAGAATCCTCTGTTTAATTTTTCAAATAAATAAAGTCACTTTGATTCGCAGCTGCCAGTGGCGTCTACCCCTCCCCCACCTGGAATGGGACAGCAACCCCTAAATCTGGCCGACTTCAAATACAAACGATTCAGAAGTCAAACGGGGTTGTCGATGATTTTGGATTATACAAAAGTACAGTAATGTTTGTATTGTATTGTATTAAAACATTTATAAAGCGCCTCCAGTAGAGTAAACCGTTCAGAGGCGCTCCCAGTGCGCGAGGCCACGAGAGAAGAAAATAATTATTATTATTATGTCCAAAATATACCTTAACCCCCGCTTTTGGCAACCGTGGGACAACGTTCTTTCACCCCCCCTTCTTATTGGTAAACGACACTGGCAACTTCTAACTGGGTACGGCAGACGAATATACAGAGCGCTCGTCTTGTAACATGGAGAGTACGGGTTCGATCCTCCTTCTCTGAGATGGTTGATGACTTGCTTTCTAAAGGTACCTTGAGCAAGTCCTTCACTCACAGCTGCTCAGCGCCATCGAATGTTCTTTCGTATGGTCGTATTAAAATTGAACTTTAAACGGAGGGCGAAATCAAAAACAGTTGTATTGTATAAAAGATATAATGTCATGGTCAGCAATGTCATCATCATCATCGTCATCACCTCATTTAAATATTTACGGCTACAAGAAAACTGGATAGCAGACAAGGTGAACGTGCTTGGCTGATATAAATCCATCGATTAGTTTCAGTTCGAATTTATGAATTCATGGATTCGTTCGAACTTTTCGAATCGATTAATAATTATGATTCATAATTGCGATTTTCTAAGCGACATTGGATTAGATTAGACTGATGTCTTTGGGATTATTATAACGGCGATTAGAATTTGAGATTGGCTTAGATTTAGCTAAAGAAGTAGATTAGATTAAAGAAGTCATTGGATTAGATTAGATTAGCTAAAGAAGTCAAAGAAGTCATTGGATTAGATTAGAGATTAGCTAAAGAAGTCATTGGATTAGATTAGATTAGCAAAAGAAGTCATTGGATTAGATTAGATTAGCTAAAGAAGTCATTGGATTAGATTAGATTAGCAAAAGAAGTCATTGGATTAGATTAGATTAGCTAAAGAAGTCATTGGATTAGATTAGATTAGCTAAAGAAGTCATTGGATTAGATTAGATTAGCAAAAGAAGTCATTGGAAGCAAAAGAAGTCATTGGATTAGATTAGATTAGCTAAAGAAGTCATTGGATTAGATTAGATTAGCTAAAGAAGTCATTGGATTAGATTAGATTAGCAAAAGAAGTCATTGGATTAGATTAGATTAGCTAAAGAAGTCATTGGATTAGATTAGATTAGCAAAAGAAGTCATTGGATTAGATTAGATTAGCAAAAGAAGTCATTGGATTAGATTAGATTAGCTAAAGAAGTCATTGGATTAGATTAGATTAGCTAAAAAGTCATTGGATTAGATTAGATCATTAAAGAAGTCATTGGATTAGATTAGATTAGCTAAAGAAGTCATTGGATTAGATTAGATTAGCTAAAGAAGTCATTGGATTAGATTAGATTAGCAAAAGAAGTCATTGGATTAGATTAGATTAGCAAAAGAAGTCATTGGATTAGATTAGATTAGCAAAAGAAGTCATTGGATTAG
The DNA here is from genome assembly GCA_020284085.1 of Aporrectodea caliginosa. NCBI lineage: Eukaryota > Metazoa > Annelida > Clitellata > Crassiclitellata > Lumbricidae > Aporrectodea > Aporrectodea caliginosa. The sequence goes on from JACEVL010000140.1 coordinate 88,839, forward strand.
ATTAGATTAGCTAAAGAAGTCATTGGATTAGATTAGATTAGCAAAAGAAGTCATTGGATTAGATTAGATTAGCTAAAGAAGTCATTGGATTAGATTAGATTAGCAAAAGAAGTCATTGGATTAGATTAGATTAGCTAAAGAAGTCATTGGATTAGATTAGATTAGATTAGATTAGCAAAAGAAGTCATTGGATTAGATTAGATTAGCTAAAGAAGTCATTGGATTAGATTAGATTAGCAAAAGAAGTCATTGGATTAGATTAGATTAGCAAAAGAAGTCATTGGATTAGATTAGATTAGCTAAAGAAGTCATTGGATTAGATTAGATTAGCAAAAGAAGTCATTGGATTAGATTAGATTAGATTAGATTAGATTAGCAAAAGAAGTCAAAGAAGTCATTGGATTAGATTAGATTAGCTAAAGAAGCATTGGATTAGATTAGATTAGCAAAAGAAGTCATTGGATTAGATTAGATTAGCTAAAGAAGTCATTGGATTAGATTAGATTAGATTAGAAAAGAAGTCATTGGATTAGATTAGATTAGCTAAAGAAGTCATTGGATTAGATTAGATTAGCTAAAGAAGTCATTGGATTAGATTAGATTAGCAAAAGAAGTCATTGGATTAGATTAGATTAGCTAAAGAAGTCATTGGATTAGATTAGATTAGCAAAAGAAGTCATTGGATTAGATTAGATTAGCTAAAGAAGTCATTGGATTAGATTAGATTAGCTAAAGAAGTCATTGGATTAGATTAGATTAGCTTAGAAAAGAAGTCATTGGATTAGATTAGATTAGCAAAAGAAGTCATTGGATTAGATTAGATTAGCTAAAGAAGTCATTGGATTAGATTAGATTAGCAAAAGAAGTCATTGGATTAGATTAGATTAGCAAAAGAAGTCATTGGATTAGATTAGATTAGATTAAAGAAGTCATTGGATTAGATTAGATTAGCAAAAGAAGTCATTGGATTAGATTAGATTAGCAAAAGAAGTCATTGGATTAGATTAGATTAGCAAAAGAAGTCATTGGATTAGATTAGATTAGCTAAAGAAGTCATTGGATTAGATTAGATTAGCATTGGATTAGATTAGATTAAAAGAAGTCATTGGATTAGATTAGATTAGCAAAAGAAGTCATTGGATTAGATTAGATTAGCAAAAGAAGTCATTGGATTAGATTAGATTAGCAAAAGAAGTCATTGGATTAGATTAGATTAGCAAAAGAAGTCATTGGATTAGATTAGATTAGCAAAAGAAGTCATTGGATTAGATTAGATTAGCTAAAGAAGTCATTGGATTAGATTAGATTAGAAGTCAAGAAGATTAGATTCATTGGATTGGATTAGATTAGATTAGCAAAAGAAGTCATTGGATTAGATTAGATTAGCTAAAGAAGTCATTGGATTAGATTAGATTAGCTAAAGAAGTCATTGGATTAGATTAGATTAGCTAAAGAAGTCATTGGATTAGATTAGATTAGTCATTGGATTAGATTAGATTAGCAAAAGAAGTCATTGGATTAGATTAGATTAGCAAAAGAAGTCATTGGATTAGATTAGATTAGCAAAAGAAGTCATTGGATTAGATTAGATAGCAAAAGAAGCATTGGATTAGATTAGATTAAAAGAAGTCATTGGATTAGATTAGATTAGCTAAAGAAGTCATTGGATTAGATTAGATTAGCAAAAGAAGTCATTGGATTAGATTAGATTAGCAAAAGAAGTCATTGGATTAGATTAGATTAGCAAAAGAAGTCATTGGATTAGATTAGATTAGCTAAAGAAGTCATTGGATTAGATTAGATTAGCATTGGATTAGATTAGATTAAAGAAGTCATTGGATTAGATTAGATTAGCTAAAGAAGTCATTGGATTAGATTAGATTAGCAAAAGAAGTCATTGGATTAGATTAGATTAGCTAAAGAAGTCATTGGATTAGATTAGATTAGCTAAAGAAGTCATTGGATTAGATTAGATTAGCAAAAGAAGTCATTGGATTAGATTAGATTAGCTAAAGAAGTCATTGGATTAGATTAGATTAGCAAAAGAAGTCATTGGATTAGATTAGATTAGCAAAAGAAGTCATTGGATTAGATTAGATTAGCAAAAGAAGTCATTGGATTAGATTAGATTAGCAAAAGAAGTCATTGGATTAGATTAGATTAGCTAAAGAAGTCATTGGATTAGATTAGATTAGCAAAAGAAGTCATTTAGATTAGATTAGATTAGATTAGATTAGCAAAAGAAGTCATTGGATTAGATTAGATTAGCTAAAGAAGTCATTGGATTAGATTAGATTAGCAAAAGAAGTCATTGGATTAGATTAGATTAGCAAAAGAAGTCATTGGATTAGATTAGATTAGCAAAAGAAGTCATTGGATTAGATTAGATTAGCTAAAGAAGTCATTGGATTAGATTAGATTAGCAAAAGAAGTCATTGGATTAGATTAGATTAGCTAAAGAAGTCATTGGATTAGATTAGATTAGCAAAAGAAGTCATTGGATTAGATTAGATTAGCTAAAGAAGTCATTGGATTAGATTAGATTAGCAAAAGAAGTCATTGGATTAGATTAGATTAGCAAAAGAAGTCATTGGATTAGATTAGATTAGCTAAAGAAGTCATTGGATTAGATTAGATTAGCAAAAGAAGTCATTGGATTAGATTAGATTAGCTAAAGAAGTCATTGGATTAGATTAGATTAGCAAAAGAAGTCATTGGATTAGATTAGATTAGCTAAAGAAGTCATTGGATTAGATTAGATTAGCAAAAGAAGTCATTGGATTAGATTAGATTAGCAAAAGAAGTCATTGGATTAGATTAGATTAGCAAAAGAAGTCATTGGATTAGATTAGATTAGCAAAAGAAGTCATTGGATTAGATTAGATTAGCTAAAGAAGTCATTGGATTAGATTAGATTAGCAAAAGAAGTCATTGGATTAGATTAGATTAGCTAAAGAAGTCATTGGATTAGATTAGATTAGCAAAAGAAGTCATTGGATTAGATTAGATTAGCTAAAGAAGTCATTGGATTAGATTAGATTAGCAAAAGAAGTCATTGGATTAGATTAGATAGCAAAAGAAGCATTGGATTAAAGAAGTCATTGGATTAGATTAGATTAGCAAAAGAAGTCATTGGATTAGATTAGATTAGCAAAAGAAGTCATTGGATTAGATTAGATTAGCTAAAGAAGTCATTGGATTAGATTAGATTAGCAAAAGAAGTCATTGGATTAGATTAGATTAGCTAAAGAAGTCATTGGATTAGATTAGATTAGCTAAAGAAGTCATTGGATTAGATTAGATTCATTAAAGAAGTCATTAGATTAGATTAGATTAGCAAAAGAAGTCATTGGATTAGATTAGATTAGCAAAAGAAGTCATTGGATTAGATTAGATTAGCAAAAGAAGTCATTGGATTAGATTAGATTAGCAAAAAGAAGTCAAAGAAGTCAGTAGATTAGATTAGATTAGATTAGATTAGATTAGCAAAAGAAGTCATTGGATTAGATTAGATTAGCTAAAGAAGTCATTGGATTAGATTAGATTAGCTAAAGAAGTCATTGGATTAGATTAGATTAGCAGTAAAGAAGTCATTGGATTAGATTAGATTAGCAAAAGAAGTCATTGGATTAGATTAGATTAGCTAAAGAAGTCATTGGATTAGATTAGATTAGCAAAAGAAGTCATTGGATTAGATTAGATTAGCAAAAGAAGTCATTGGATTAGATTAGATTAGCAAAAGAAGTCATTGGATTAGATTAGATTAGCAAAAGAAGTCATTGGATTAGATTAGATTAGCTAAAGAAGTCATTGGATTAGATTAGATTAGCAAAAGAAGTCATTGGATTAGATTAGATTAGCTAAAGAAGTCATTGGATTAGATTAGATTAGCAAAAGAAGTCATTGGATTAGATTAGATTAGCTAAAGAAGTCATTGGATTAGATTAGATTAGCAAAAGAAGTCATTGGATTAGATTAGATTAGCTAAAGAAGTCATTGGATTAGATTAGATTAGCTAAAGAAGTCATTGGATTAGATTAGATTAGCTAAAGAAGTCATTGGATTAGATTAGATTAGCTAAAGAAGTCATTGGATTAGATTAGATTAGCAAAAGAAGTCATTGGATTAGATTAGATTAGCTAAAGAAGTCATTGGATTAGATTAGATTAGCAAAAGAAGTCATTGGATTAGATTAGATTAGCAAAAGAAGTCATTGGATTAGATTAGATTAGCTAAAGAAGTCATTGGATTAGATTAGATTAGCAAAAGAAGTCATTGGATTAGATTAGATTAGCTAAAGAAGTCATTGGATTAGATTAGATTAGCTAAAGAAGTCATTGGATTAGATTAGATTAGCAAAAGAAGTCATTGGATTAGATTAGATTAGCAAAAGAAGTCATTGGATTAGATTAGATTAGCTAAAGAAGTCATTGGATTAGATTAGATTAGCTAAAGAAGTCATTGGATTGGATTAGATTAGATTAGCAAAAGAAGTCATTGGATTAGATTAGATTAGCTAAAGAAGTCATTGGATTAGATTAGATTAGCAAAAGAAGTCATTGGATTAGATTAGATTAGCTAAAGAAGTCATTGGATTAGATTAGATTAGCAAAAGAAGTCATTGGATTAGATTAGATTAGCTAAAGAAGTCATTGGATTAGATTAGATTAGCAAAAGAAGTCATTGGATTTAGATTAGATTTGGAAAAGAAGTCATTGGATTAGATTAGATTAGCTAAAGAAGTCATTGGATTAGATTAGATTAGCTAAAGAAGTCATTGGATTAGAAGAGAAGTCATTGGATTAGATTAGATTAGCAAAAGAAGTCATTGGATTAGATTAGATTAGCAAAAGAAGTCATTGGATTAGATTAGATTAGCTAAAGAAGTCATTGGATTAGATTAGATTAGCTCAAAGAAGTCATTGGATTAGATTAGATTAGCTAAAGAAGTCATTGGATTAGATTAGATTAGCAAAAGAAGTCATTGGATTAGATTAGATTAGCTAAAGAAGTCATTGGATTAGATTAGATTAGCAAAAGAAGTCATTGGATTAGATTAGATTAGCTAAAGAAGTCATTGGATTAGATTAGATTAGCAAAAGAAGTCATTGGATTAGATTAGATTAGCTAAAGAAGTCATTGGATTAGATTAGATTAGCTAAAGAAGTCATTGGATTAGATTAGATTAGCTAAAGAAGTCATTTGGATTAGATTAGATTAGCAAAAGAAGTCATTGGATTAGATTAGATTAGCTAAAGAAGTCATTGGATTAGATTAGATTAGCTAAAGAAGTCATTGGATTAGATTAGATTAGCAAAAGAAGTCATTGGATTAGATTAGATTAGCTAAAGAAGTCATTGGATTAGATTAGATTAGCTAAAGAAGTCATTGGATTAGATTAGATTAGCATTGGATTAAAGAAGTCATTGGATAGCAAAAGAAGTAGATTAGATTAGCTAAAGAAGTCATTGGATTAGATTAGATTAGCAAAAGAAGTCATTGGATTAGATTAGATTAGCAAAAGAAGTCATTGGATTAGATTAGTCATTGGATTAGATTAGATTAGCAAAAGAAGTCATTGGAAAGAAGTCATTGGATTAGATTAGATTAGCAAAAGAAGTCATTGGATTAGATTAGATTAGCAAAAGAAGTCATTGGATTAGATTAGATTAGCTAAAGAAGTCATTGGATTAGATTAGATTAGCAAAAGAAGTCATTGGATTAGATTAGATTAGCTAAAGAAGTCATTGGATTAGATTAGATTAGCAAAAGAAGTCATTGGATTAGATTAGATTAGCTAAAGAAGTCATTGGATTAGATTAGATTAGCTAAAGAAGTCATTGGATTAGATTAGATTAGCTAAAGAAGTCATTGGATTAGATTAGATTAGCAAAAGAAGTCATTGGATTAGATTAGATTAGCTAAAGAAGTCATTGGATTAGATTAGATTAGCTAAAGAAGTCATTGGATTAGATTAGATTAGCAAAAGAAGTCATTGGATTAGATTAGATTAGCTAAAGAAGTCATTGGATTAGATTAGATTAGCTAAAGAAGTCATTGGATTAGATTAGATTAAAAGAAGTCATTGGATTAGATTAGATTAGCAAAAGAAGTCATTGGATTAGATTAGATTAGCAAAAGAAGTCATTGGATTAGATTAGATTAGCAAAAGAAGTCATTGGATTAGATTAGATTAGCTAAAGAAGTCATTGGATTAGATTAGATTAGCAAAAGAAGTCATAGATTAGATAAAGAAGATTAGATTAGCTAAAGAAGTCATTGGATTAGATTAGATTAGCTAAAGAAGTCATTGGATTAGATTAGATTAGCTAAAGAAGTCATTGGATTAGATTAGATTAGCAAAAGAAGTCATTGGATTAGATTAGATTAGCTAAAGAAGTCATTGGATTAGATTAGATTAGCTAAAGAAGTCATTGATTAGATTAGATTAGATTAGCTAAAGAAGTCATTGGATTAGATTAGATTAGCAAAAGAAGTCATTGGATTAGATTAGATTAGCAAAAGAAGTCATTGGATTAGATTAGATTAGCAAAAGAAGTCATTGGATTAGATTAGATTAGCAAAAAGAAGTCATTGGATTAGATTAGATTAGCAAAAGAAGTCATTGGATTTCAGATTAGATTAGCAAAAGAAGTCATTGGATTAGATTAGATTAGCTAAAGAAGTCATTGGATTAGATTAGATTAGCAAAAGAAGTCATTGGATTAGATTAGATTAGCTAAAGAAGTCATTGGATTAGATTAGATTAGCAAAAGAAGTCATTGGATTAGATTAGATTAGCAAAGAAGTCATTGGATTAGATTAGATTAGCTAAAGAAGTCATTGGATTAGATTAGATTAGCAAAAGAAGTCATTGGATTAGATTAGATTAGCAAAAGAAGTCATTGGATTAGATTAGATTAGCAAAAGAAGTCATTGGATTAGATTAGATTAGCTAAAGAAGTCATTGGATTAGATTAGATTAGCAAAAGAAGTCATTGGATTAGATTAGATTAGCAAAAGAAGTCATTGGATTAGATTAGATTAGCAAGTCAAAGAAGTCATTGGATTAGATTAGATTAGCAAAAGAAGTCATTGGATTAGATTAGATTAGCAAAAGAAGTCATTGGATTAGATTAGATTAGCTAAAGAAGTCATTGGATTAGATTAGATTAGCATTGGATTAGATTAGATTAGCAAAAGAAGTCATTGGATTAGATTAGATTAGCAAAAGAAGTCATTGGATTAGATTAGATTAGCTAAAGAAGTCATTGGATTAGATTAGATTAGCAAAAGTCATTGGATTAGATTAGATTAGCTAAAAAAGTCATTGGATTAGATTAGATTAGCAAAAGAAGTCATTGGATTAGATTAGATTAGCAAAAGAAGTCATTGGATTAGATTAGATTAGCTAAAGAAGTCATTGGATTAGATTAGATTAGCTAAAGAAGTCATTGGATTAGATTAGATTAGCAAAAGAAGTCATTGGATTAGATTAGATTAGCTAAAGAAGTCATTGGATTAGATTAGATTAGCTAAAGAAGTCATTGGATTAGATTAGATTAGCAAAGAAAGATTAGTCATTGGATTAGATTAGATTAGATTAGCTAAAGAAGTCATGGATTAGATTAGATTAGCAAAAGAAGTCATTGGATTAGATTAGATTAGCTAAAGAAGTCATTGGATTAGATTAGATTAGCAAAAGAAGTCATTGGATTAGATTAGATTAGCTAAAGAAGTCATTGGATTAGATTAGATTAGCAAAGAAGTCATTGGATTAGATTAGATTAGCAAAAAGTCATTGGATTAGATTAGATTAGCAAAAGAAGTCATTGGATTAGATTAGATTAGCTAAAGAAGTCATTGGATTAGATTAGATTAGCTAAAAAGAAGCAAAAGAAGTCATTGGATTAGATTAGATTAGCTAAAGAAGTCATTGGATTAGATTAGATTAGCTAAAGAAGTCATTGGATTAGATTAGATTAGCAAAAGAAGTCATTGGATTAGATTAGATTAGCAAAAGAAGTCATTGGATTAGATTAGATTAGCAAAAGAAGTCATTGGATTAGATTAGATTAGCAAAAGAAGTCATTGGATTAGATTAGATTAGCTAAAGAAGTCATTGGATTAGATTAGATTAGCAAAAGAAGTCATTGGATTAGATTAGATTAGCTAAAAGAAGTCATTGGATTAGATTAGATTAGCTAAAGAAGTCATTGGATTAGATTAGATTAGCTAAAGAAGTCATTGGATTAGATTAGATTAGCAAAAGAAGTCATTGGATTAGATTAGATTAGCAAAAGAAGTCATTGGATTAGATTAGATTAGCAAAAGAAGTCATTGGATTAGATTAGATTATTGGATTAGATTAGCTAAAGAAGTCATTGGATTAGATTAGATTAGCAAAAGAAGTCATTGGATTAGATTAGATTAGCAAAAGAAGTCATTGGATTAGATTAGATTAGCTAAAGAAGTCATTGGATTAGATTAGATTAGCTAAAGAAGTCATTGGATTAGATTAGATTAGCAAAAGAAGTCATTAAAGATGATTAGCTTAGCAAAAGAAGTCATTGGATTAGATTAGATTAGCTAAAGAAGTCATTGATTAGATTAGATTAGATTAGCTAAAGATTAGTCATTGGATTAGATTAGATTAGCTAAAGAAGTCATTGGATTAGATTAGATTAGCTAAAGAAGTCATTGGATTAGATTAGATTAGATTAGATTAGCTAAAGAAGTCATTGGATTAGATTATATTACATTACATTAGATTAGAATAGATCAAGTGAGGTCAAATTAGGTCAGGTTAGGTTAGATAAGACTCTATAACTAGACTAGATTAAAGTCTGTCATGTTAAGTTAGATTAGATTAGATTATATTGGATCAGGTGAGATCATGCTTGGTTAGGTCAGGTTAGATTAGGCCTAGATTAGATTCGGGAAGACGGTTGAATGGTAACACGCTGGCTCGAAGATTAGAAGGAAGCAGGTTCGATATCCGCTAACCCCATGAGGTTGACTCTCTAGGAGGCGATGGTTAGATGAACAGTAGGACAGATGGGCACCATGCAAGCTGCCATGCAGTCAAAATTCGACTCGTGTTAAACTTGTTATCATCTGTTACTACTGTATCATGTAATTGTAATCTAACTGCGTACTTGCCAGTTTCAATTAATAAACAACTATTATTTATTATTATTATTTATTATTAAAAACTAGAATAAATTAGATTAGATTAGATCAGAATGTGACCTAGGTAGATGAATCCACCAAAGAACGATAAATAATTTAGCCCCAACATCCGTCCGTTCGTCTTTCAGCGTCACCAAGATTTAGGTTCTGAAGAAAACTTCAGTAAATTCCTACAATACTTACCGTCAGCAGCGTTAGGCTTTGTCGTCTAAAATGTACAGCATTGACAAAATTATGAACTACAGTATATAGGTTATAAGCAAGTAGACACCTATTGGATATAACGCTATCAGCATGGGTCCAATATTGGACATTATTATGTTGGTCTTATACTGCCAGTATTGAACCTATATTGGATCTATATAAAACCTACATTGGACCAAATAAAACCAATATCGGACCTATACTGGACCTATATTAAACCAATATTGGACCAAATAAAACCAATATCAGACCTATATTGGACCTGTATAAAACCTATATTGGACCTATATAAAACCAATTCTGTACCTATATTGGACCTATATAAAACCTACATTGGACCAAATAAAACCAATATCGGACCTATACTGGACCTATATTAAACCCACACTGGGCCAATATTGACCCTATATTCAACTTATATTGGACCTATATTGGACCTATATAAAACCTATATTGGACCAAATAAAACCAATATCGGACCTATATTGGACCTGTATAAAACCTATATTGGACCTATATAACACCAATTCTGGACCTATATTGGACCTGTATAAAACCTACATTGGACCTATATTAGACTTATTGAACTTATATCGGACTAATATTGGACACATAGCTTACCTCTTTCTTGTCAACGGAAGGAATCTGGACGGAAGGAATCTGGGTGAAGGATGTGGATGCTTTTCTGGTGCTTCGGTCTCGACCGATGACCGAACTGCAGTAAAAGAAGACAGTCAGCATACCAATAAGCATTTAATACATATATACAGCACATGAACGTTTAAATATTTACATGCATACAAACAAAAAACAGACATACATAAATACATACACGCATACAAACGTGCACACATACAAACATGCATACATACATACATGCATGCTTGCATGCATGCATACACACATATATGCATGCATAAACATACATACATACCTGGATGCATACATGCATACACATATACAGACATGCTTACACACAGTCATGCATACATACATGCATGCATACATACAAACATGCATACATAGATACCTGCATGCATGCATGCATACACACATACAAACATGCATGTATACAGTCGTACATACGTACACGCATGCTAGCATGCATACCTTACATGCATACACATATACACACACAAGCATGCACATATACACACATGCATACACACATACACACATGCATACATACACACATACATAAATACACACACGCTCGTGTCTGCACTTCAGCAGAAGGCGATAAGAAATCTAGGAGTGAGCATTCGAATACCAATAACCAGTGCGTTCGCATAAATTGATTGCCTAATATTAGCATATCTGTTCTGTTCTGTTCTCAGCCATCCTCGCTTCGAGGTTCGGCCGCGTCATGAACAATATTCTTCCAATGTCTCCTGTCTTCCGTCAGTCTTATCATTTCCTCCATTGTCAATCCCGTCCATTCCTTTATGTTGCCCAACCAGTTTGTTCTCGGTCTTCCTCTTTTCCGTTCTCCCGGCATTGTGCCCTGCATGATGTCTTTCTCCATGCATATTTCCTCTCTTCTCATGATGTGTCCGAAATAAATCATTTTTCTTTCTTTTACCGTCTTCAGCAGACTCCTCTCCACTCCTGCCGCCCCCAACACCCACTCATTTGTCCGCATTTCCGTCCAAGATATATTCATGATAAGTCTCAGACACTTCATCTCGAATGCCTCTATTCGTCTCTCCTCCTCCTTCCTCAGTGTCCAACTCTCACAACCATATATATAGAGCCACCGGCCACACCAGTGCTCTCCACAACTTTATCTTCGTTGTATTTGTTATGCCATGACTCTTCCACATCCTTTTAAGGTCTGTGGCTACTGCATAACCCTTTGCCAATCGAACTCTGATCTCTGCACCGCAATCGCTGTTTTCATTGATCGTTTAACCCAAATACGTAAATTTGTCCACCTGCTCCAGTTCCTCCTGGTTAATCCTGATTGTACATTTGGATTCCGTTGTTGTCATGACCTTTGTTTTTCCTGTATTTCCTGCATTCCATATTTCTTTCCTGTCCTGTCCAGTATCTCTATCAACATCTGTAGTTCTTCCTCCGAGTTTGTCAGTAGTACAATGTCATCGGCGTATTGTAAGTTTGTCAGCCTTCTTCCCCCTATCTGCACTCCCCCATCAAATCCCTATAATGCTTCTCTCATCACTCTTTCCGCCAAGATGTTAAACAAACTTGGAGACAAGACGCAACACTGTCTCACCCCACGTCTGATTCTGAATTCTTTTGATAAAGTTCCTGCCGCCTTGACTTTGCATATCACGATAGTATAATTATGAACTACGAATACGTTTACAGTACACCATCCTGAAAGATCATGAAGCTGAGGAAAAGCGGAAGAAAGGTCTCGAGAGGCGCTATATACAGTGGCGTAACGACGGGGACAGAGGGGGGCAGCCGCCCCTGGGCGCAGCACCAGAGGGGCGCAAAATTGCCTTTCAGTGGTACACTGTACACAGTACTATGACAAGAACGATTAAAAGTCAACAAGAAAATTAAAAGAGGGCGCAGTCAGCAACCCTTGCCTCTGGGCGCTGAACCCGTCCCGTTACGCCACTGGCTATATAAATCTAAATTGTTTACTTACCATTCCGTTTGCCCGTTTAAAAATAGGTGAGATGCTGTTAGCAAGACGAATGCTAATTTCGCGTGTAGACACATTGTCGTCTATCTTGGTGCAGCCTAATCCCTGCAAAATCTGACGAGAATAGGCTAACTACTGTTTTGTTAACTGTGAGGATTAAGCAAATACTATTCCGTTAACTGTGAGTATGAAGCCAGTAGGCCTAACTATTCGGTTAACTCCCCGCAAATGTCTCTCTCGGTGTTGTTACTGTGACTGATCCACGCCATGCAGTTTTCTGCTATGATGATCTCAATGCTAATGCTCCTGCATTTATTTCGATCTGGGACAAATCACGGATGATGAGCCAACACGGGAAAAGCAGCGGGCCGCAGCAAAGCACATACGAGGAACAACCATCAAGCCGTGTTGTACAATTAGCATTACAAGATCAACAGAATGAAGGCGTTTGTACAGACGTCCACAGGGGGATGTGGGAGGTAATGGCAATGCGAGCAAACACCGACGAGGAAGATACGAGGAAGCAGTAGGCCCTACAATTACATGCATCGTCTTCTGCAAGTCCTTCACGGATGAACTCTGGGTTCAACGTCGTTTCTGTAAACCATGCAAAAAGGAGCATTTCAACTTTCAAGGATAGATCCAACACACATATAGGCGCCCTTGTAACGGCATGGCTGTTTTATAGTCGACATATTACTAGCTGTCACTGTTATTATTATTATTATTATTGTGTGTGTATTATTATTATTATTATTATTATTATTATTGTGTGTGTGTGCTGTCTGAATTACAATTTAGATAGACATCGAGCTATGGACCTCTGGAAACCGGACTGCGAATTACTCCTTTTGACTACCATTTGGAAATCCGTCTGATTTGACTCAGCGCTCGTGAGTAAGCTGGTGCCCTGTGCTTTGCTTTCGAGTGGCACTTTAGAAGTTTGAAGTTTACGATTGAAACGGAAAGATACAAAGACAGAACAAAAGTGCACAGAGGAGGAGGGAACATGAGGAGTAAGAGATGTCGAAATAGGATAAACAGACACAATGAGACAGACAGGGAGATGGTGGAGGAGGAAGAAGAGAGTGCGGTCTCACACAATGTGAGACATGTATGTACGTAGGGATGGAGGATGGATGAACGCACATGTATGCATGCAAGTATGTGTGTGCGTGTGTGCGTGTCTGTGTGCGTGTCCGTGTGGATGTGGCGTTATTGGCGTTATTGCGTGGCGCTGTTGAACGCCTTAGCAACGTCGGCTTATTATGACGTCATTGTCTTAGCAGCGTAATGGGCGGAGCTTCGCTCTAGCCTAGAGTCCCCGGGACCGGTTGCTAGGCAACCATCAAGCCTGCCTAGAGTCCCCGGGACCGGTTGCTAGGCAACCATCAAGCCTGCCTAGAGTCCCCGGGACCGGTTGCTAGGCAACCATCAAGCCTGCCTAGAGTCCCCGGGACTCCGCCCAGAGTTGCTGAGGCAACCATCAAGCCTGCCTAGAGTCCCCGGGACCGGTTGCTAGGCAACCATCAAGCCTGTCTAGAGTCCCCGGGACGTGCCCAGAGTCCCCGGGACCTGCCCAGCCTTGATGCGTCGGATTGCTATAAATAGCGCTACTTAAGAGCTCAGCCAGTCAGTTGTTGTCGCTCAGTTTAGGTTTAGTTCAGTTCAGTAGTTGTCGTGAAGCTCAGTTGAAGTTCTGTAGCAGTTGATTTGTAACTTGTCAGTCGATCGATTCTTCGTTCGTTGAATAATACAAGTGTTTGTGTTGACTTGACTTCGTCGTTTCTGCGTCTAATTGACGATCGGTGGTCGCAAGCATCGTCTAGACCTTTGCCTGACAGGAGAGGCCAATCCTGGCCGGACATCGAGGACTGGGGGATTTCAGAGACGCTATCCTGGTAACCGTTGAAGAAGAGAGGAATCCACCCACGTTTTCCGGGAGAAGAAAGATAGTTGGACACTTGACCGCTTCACCCGAAGGACGGAGAAAGGAGAGAGTTTTCCACAGTGGTCCCGTAAGTGGGGTCAAGCCAAGCTCCCTCCATCGAAGTTGATTATCCCGTTACATGTATTTATTCATGTAGGCTATAATTATGTATGTATGCGGACGCCGGACTTTCATCTTACGTGGGTTTGTATTGATAGTAAGAGACTAGTTGTTGTTACAGTCGCCGGCTAATGTGGTTGAAACAACATTAAGTGCGTGGGTGTGCCCTGGACTAGTGTCTAGTGGTTAGCGCGCTGGGCTGTCAGCGGTCAGTGTACTCATTATCGCTGAGTTGGGCAGTGGCTCACTCAGGAAGGAGCAGAAATCTCGAAACAGATTTCGGCCCTGGTGGGGATTTGAACCCTCGACCTCTCGGTTGACAGTCTAAACTATCGCGCTATCCCCAACAAAAACAAAATTCGGAGAAGTAGTCATGAATTTCGTTAGAAGCTGGTTGTAGAGATCGGATATACATTATTTTAATAGCACAGTGAAACACGCCTTTGTTTTTCTGTACAGCTGATATGTTGACAAAGACATCATTGGCGAAGATCGTAGGCAGTAAAGGCTTGTTTAGATTGCTTTAAATTTTATATTTCATGGTTTTAAAGTGTTTGTAGAACATGGAGAAAACCCGCCATCTGCGGAAAGACTTCGGCGACTTTCGTTTCATCCTATAGAAATATGACAACACACAATTCCATCACAATTTCAGCCTTTTATATTATTATTCTATTGTGTCTAAGATATCATGTCATATCATATCTGTATCATATCATATCATATATATCATACTCATATCATATTATATCATATGTATCATATCATATCATATCATCATATCTATCATATCATATCATATCATATCATATCACTCATATCATATCATATCATATCATATCATATCATATCATATCATATCATATCATATCATATCATATCATATCATATCATATCGTATCATATCATATCACATATTATATTATATTATATTATATTACATTACATTACATTACATTACATTACATTACATTATATTAATTATATTATATTAGCTATATCATGTCATATCATATCACTAGATGTTTTGCCCGTCCTAAGACGGTTAAAGAGAATTTGAGATGAAAGTCCTCTTACTCCTCTCCTATTCCCCTCTCCTCCTTTCCCCTCCCCTCCACGCCCATTTCCTCCCACTCACTCTCCCTCCCGTCAGTTTGTCTGCCACCATCCCTCTCCTCCCTCCCTCCCCTCTACGACACGCCCATTTCCTCCACTCACTCCCTCCCGTCCAGTGTCTCCTCTTTCCTCGACTCCTCTCCGTCTCCGTTTCGTCCCTCCCAGCTTACTCCTCCCCTCTCCCTATCCGGAGCTTTCGCGTTCCCTACCAATGCCAGTGATTTGTCGACCGCTACGCGGCGAATGTATGTGGCTGGTACACCTCACGTTTCCGATAAGCTGCCCTTCAGCCAGAAGAAGCAGAAACAGAAATGCGTGCTGCCATCTGGCGAATGATTCTTGTAGAAACAGCGTTACACCACAGATGGACGCATAGAGATTTCTGTGCGTTTATATTATAATATCATATCATATCATATCATATCATATCATATCATATCATATCATATCATATCATATCATATCATATCATAGTATTGCATAGTACATTATTGTATTCTACAATATTTTTAGTATTCTATTATATTCTACTTAACACCTCTCAAGTCATGATCGTAAACTCAAAATTTCTAAAACTCTAAAGCTAGAAATAAGGCACCTGCTTATTCACGAGCGCTGTCTCGTGTCTGAAGGGTTGTCCAGAGATGCTCAGTGAAGAATGGAGATACGAGTCCCGTTCCCAGTGAGGCAGTGAGATCAGTGAAAGGACGTAGGAGAGCTGTTTCTTTGAGGACAAGAAAGATTGGAAGGCAGAGGATCGGATGAGTTAGGATAGGAAATCTTGAAGATGTAAAACTTAAGTTTGGATTGGAAAGCTTCTAGGTGATAAGTAGCAGAGCCTCTGACTGTTCTGCGCCGACCTACTCTAATCACATCTAATCACGATTACAAATTACAATTACAAGTTACAAACAAATTGCAAATTCAAATTACAAGTTATAATTGCAAATTACAATTATAAGTCACAAATTACAAATTACAATTACAAATTGCAATTTCAAGTTACAATTACCAATCACGAATAACAAATTGCAAACTACAATTACAAATTACAAAATCACAACTACAAGTTACAAATTACAATTGCAGATTACAATTGGAAGTTACAATTACAAATCCGAAATTACAATTAATTTTACAAATCACAATAATAAATTACCTTTACAATATTATTATAAGTTACAATTAAAAATTACAGCTGTTAAGCACTGACTTCGTGTTTTCGCCCTGATCCACGTAAGGTAATTGGTGATGCGTGTGTAGACTCCAGGAGTGTTCCGACGAGCGCATCCCTCTCCCCAGCTGGTAATCCCATCCAACGTCCATCTGTCGTCGTCGTCGTCTGTGGGGCAGACCAAGGGCCCTCCAGAGTCACCCGTGCATGCGTCCTTTCGACCCTCGGCGTATCCAGCGCAGATCATGTTGTTCGTGATGGTCCCGTTGTACCACGTCTTCTTGTTGCAGAGCGCACGGTCGAGGATTGGAACGGACACTTGGTTGAGGCGCGTTTTAACTCCGGTAACTATGCGCATTCACGAACAAACATACATATAAACATACATGTGTGCACTGTATGTATGTATGTTTGTACATACATACACATACATAGATACACATGTACATGCATTATATACATGAGCATAAATACATACATACATACATACATGTATGCATACATACACACACATACAACTATGCATGAATATGTACAGAATAAATGCATACATATACACATACATACATACATACATACATACATACATACATACATACATACATACATACATACATACATACATACATACATACAATATGAGCGCTTCTGAACGGTTCACCCGACGAGAGGCTTTACAAATCTTGACCTTTACGAAAAATAAACGATATAAATACATGATACATGCATACCACATACGCTTAATTGTACATACATACATACATACATACATACATACATACATACATACATACATACATACATACATACATACATACATACATACTTACATACATACATACATACATACATACATACATACATACATACATACATATATACATACATACATACATGCATACATAAATAAATACATGCATACATAAATACATACAAACATGCATGCATGAATGTAATCATACATACATAGTACTTTACATACATACACACATAATGTGCATAAATTAATTGGCTTAACGCTTGTGGCTTTGTGTTATCGGTGTGTTTATAGTACATATTTCATCTACTTGTAGCTAATATAGTGCTATATATAGTTGACGTAATGCTATACATGTAACTAATGTATCTGGTAAACGTTTTTCTATAGCGACCGCATAATTATGGCCTCGCCTCTACACATTTTTCAATGAATTGATCGGGTGTGATCCTTCACCACCGCTCACCCATTTGAATGGGCGTCACGCCATTTAAGGTCTACGCATGTACGGACCGTACTAGCCCAAGATTTAAATCTCTGAAATAAACTGTCAGCATCGGTGTCGTGATTGAAGGTCGCCTGTCGTATGTTTACCGAGTGGTGATGTCGACCTTCTTCTCACTGGTTCTTTTAATTGCACCTTTTGATAAAGCTGCCTAACTTTCTAAAGAAGACTCACGACGAACTTTGTTTGATTTATATAAGAATTTAATTAAACCACAAAGGCGTACATTAACTTCACGAAACTTCTAAGTAGCGACCCTAGTTCGATCTTACTACAGACTATCCCACTTCCTGCCTCGCACGGCCTCCTCTTCAGATCGTTCCTTCGTCAGTCTCTGAATCTGACGGACTCTACTTCCCCGGATGTCGCTTCTCTCGATCGCTCTGCCCAGCCCTCAGCAACCTCTCCTCCAAGTCCAAAGTAAAAGTAACCCCTCTCAGTCCTATACTCTCTTTAAGTATCACTTTGCAGCGTCCAGTGTTCTGCCCTCCCACGTCCCATTAACGTCAGCTCGTGCCACTTTGCAGCGTCCAGTGTTTTGCCCTCCCCGCGCCTTATTAACGTCAGCTCGTGTCACTTTAACCGCTCGCCTGCCGAGCCGCTTCACCGTCGGTGGCATGCACCCCCGGCGTCTCCCCCGTCTCTCGTTCGCCTGATGCCGGAGTGGTGTCTTGTTACACTTCGTCCGAGCGGTGTCGTTGTTGCTGACCCAGCGGGGACTGGCTTTCGTCCGTCATGGTTCCACCTCGACCGACGACGACGACATTATCACGATGATGATGTCCTCTCGTCGTTGTCGTCGACTTCCTCACGCGACAATCGGGAAACGAATCGCGATCCGCACGGCGCACACCCTCTTACACAGAGACGCAGAGGGGTGTCAAACCTTTTCTAATGGCGGGCCAGTGACAATGTTACTTCATCGAGTGGCGAGCCAGGGTGCCGAAGGCGCTTGAGCCAAATCGGGGTGAGGATCTGAAGGGGCTCGGTAAGCCCGTTCCCCCAGAAAAGTTTTGCTAAACTAAATTATAAATGGTGCATTTTTTAGCATAGCCTTCAAACAGTCATATTCAGCTTTCGGAATCTTAATTTTGATCTTCATTATCAGTCATGAACATCACATCACATAACATCACATAACATCACATAAAGTACTGATAACAGTTGATAAAACTCATTAAATTTTAAAGTGGCAAATTTGAACTTCTATTCTCAAATTGTGTAGTCCTTAGGCAAGGTTCCGCGGGCCAGAAAAATGTTGTCGGCGGGCCTGAAATGGCCCGCGGGCCGGCTCTTTGACATCGCTGCCTGAGTACAAACAATATAGCTAACTGGGCCAGTGTAGTGCTGTAGCTAATGTAATGCTGTAGCTATCCGTTTATTTATTCAAACTGACAAGTACACATACATATTACATGATATAGTAGTAACATGAGTCGAATTTAACTGCTTGGCAGCTTACAAGGCGCCCATTTGAACTAGTCGCCCCTAGGGAGTTGAAGGCTGAGTCAAACCTTATGGGGCTAGCCGGTATCGAACCCACGTCCTTCTGATCTTCATGCCAGCGTGCTACCATTCAACTATCTCCCCACCCCTAAGTGCTCCTGTTAGTGTAGTACTGGAGTAAATGTAGTGTTTTAGCTCATGTAGTGCTATAGTTAGTGCAGTAGGCCTTACTATAGTAAATGCAGTGTTGTAGCTAATGGAGTGCTGTAGTAAGCGCAGTGCTGCAGTAAATATGGTGCTGTAGCTCAAGTAGTGTTGAAGCTGATGTGGTGCAGTATTTAGTGTAATGCTGTAGTAAACGATTCTGGGCTCAATGATCGAAAGAGACGGAAGATGTGAGACAGAGGTGAGACGCAGAATAATACTAGGGAAATCAGCAATGCAGGAAATGGGAAATAATGGAGAGACAGGCATGTGAGTATGATTTCACCATGGCTACTTTGGTCTAAGTATTGAGTATGGAGACAAAAGCAGGGCTGGTGAAATCAATGATTTTCCCGATAGTGTTATACGGATGCGAGACGTGGACAAAAACAAAAGCGACAGAAGATAAGATTGATGCGTGCGAAATGTGGATATGGAGAAGATTGCTGGGTAGGGATATCGTGAAGAGAAAAGAGAACAAATGCACCTGTCATCCAGGAGATAGGGCAACTAAGAGGAGACCTGACACTGCAGCAAAGGGCCATCAGACAGAAATTGATGTACTTTGGACAGGTAATGAAAGCAGAGGCATTGGAGAAGGAGATGATGCTGGCGTGCGGAGAGGGGAGGAGGAGTATGGATCGGCCGAGAACTCGTTGGATGGAGGAGATATACAGGAGGACAGCGATGGACCTTGCACAACTAAGGGATGCGGTACGAAGCAGGGATGATTGGAGGAAGCTGGTCACAACGGTCGCTAGAGTTCCACGAACTGACGGCACAAGGTGACAAGGTGTAGTAAATGTGGTGCTGTTGCTAAAGTAGTGTTGTAGCTGATGTAGTGCAGTATTTAGTGTAATGTTGTAGTAAATGTGGTGCTGTTGATAAAGTAGTGTTGTAGCTGATGCAGTGCTGCAGTAGATGCTTACGTTTCGTGTGTCCCCATCCTGTGACTATGCAGTGGGTATGGACGTCTACATCTTTCGTTGGAAGACAGATGGGTTTGATGTAGCGATTGAACTGAACGGGTTTCGCAAGGCGCAGAAGGGCGATGTCGTTGTCCCAATTCGAGTGGTTGTATCTCTCGTGTATGATCACCTGACTGACCAGAACCTGTTTCTCCGTTGTCTCCTTCATACGCTGGTTGTGCTCACCCAGGACCACTCGCAATTTCCATGGCATCAACTCATACCTACGGGAAAGTAATTGTCATTATTGTTGTTATTATTATTTTAATTATTATGGACACAAATTTATTTCTCATTATTATTATTATTATTATTATTATTATTATTATTATTATTATTATTATTATTATTATTATTATTATTATTATTATTATTATTATTATTATTATTATTATTACTACTACTACTACTACTACTACTACTACTACTACTACTACTACTACTACTACTACTACTACTACTACTACTACTACTACTACTACTACTACTACTACTACTACTACTACTACTACTACTACTACTACTACTACTACTACTACTACTACTACTACTACTACTACTACTACTACTACTACTACTACTACTACTACTACTACTACTACTACTACTACTACTACTACTACTACTACTACTACTACTACTACTAAGACAGTGACAAGGACAGAGAAAGAAAGAGAAAGAGATAGAGAGACAGAAAGACAGACAGAGGCATGCGAAGATTTATAACCGTCCTAAGCTAAAGAAGAGACGGTGCTAGTATACAAACACAGCACTGGCTATAGCACCCTTGAGCAATGACCAAAATCAGGTACCAGAAACTATGATCGCTATACTTACACGCAATGTGCAGCTGTGATGACCCAGTATGGGTCGAGAAGAGATGCACCGCATTCGTGGTGCCATCTAAATCGCTTGTATAATTGCAGACTGACCTGCCAAGGCCACGAGTTCGGCAAAGCCTCAACACCTCCAACGATTCGAGAATTAGTATTGGGTTTTATATCCGACACGCCACATATCTCATCACCTGCAACGCACAAGATTTCAACGAATGTTTTTCAAAGAAATAAAGTCACTTTGATTCGCCACAAGTTGGGCACGAATCAGTGGCGTAGCAATGGGTTGTGCAGGTTGTGCAAAGCACAAGGGCCCCCGGCGACACAAGGGTCCCCAGCGGTCAGAGGGGCTTTTCTTTCAGAATGTAATAAAATCAACTTAACCAAGCCCAGTTAGCTACATCGATAAGAGCGTAGGCTGCGTCTCATGCTCCTCTATGCAAGAGAGCGTGCGGATTGCGGTTCGCCTCCCGAAGGTGGCTTATTTGAAATATCTCAAAATCTCGGGCTAGAACGGTCCGTGCACGGGGAACCTTAAATGCCGTAGACTTGACACTTGTGACTTATCCAATTTGAGAATCTGACCTAATTTATGTTGTATGCTACAGCGCTTTTTGCTCAGCGTTTTTTGTTTTAAATCGAAGGGGGTTCAAGGGGGAGGGGCCCACCACCGAAGCTCTGCACAAGGGCCCCCAAAAACCTTGCTACGCCACTGGCACGAATAGATAGAACGCTAGTCTTGTAACGTGGGGAGTACGGGTTCGATCCTCCTCCTCTGAGACGGATACCGTGTAGGGATCTTGAGCAAGTCCTTCACTCACAATTGCTCAGCACCATCGGTTTATGCCTGGTCATCAGAGAGTGGCGCCTAATAAATGCATAATAATAACAACACCCAATCGCTGACTTTCCCGGACGTTCACAGAAAACCCAAGGATTGGTACCGGTTACTGAGTAGGAACGTTGGGCAAGTACTTCTCTCACAATTGCTCAGCGTCATCGATATTCTGTTCTGATACTAATACTGCTACTGTTAAATGGCTGCGGTATGTCAACAATTGAGCTCAATTAAACGAATGTATATATCATCATGCTGCTGCTATCATCACCATAGCCTCGTCATCTGCTACTACTACTACTACTACTACTACTACTACTACTACTACTACTACTTTCAATTACTAATTCTATATATTCTACTACTACTACTACTAGAACTACTACTATAGACTACTACTACTACTACTACTACTACTGCTACTACTACTAATACTGCTACTACTACTACTACTACTACTACTACTACTGCTGCTACTACTACTACTACTACTACTACTACTACTACTACTACTACTACTACTACTACTACTACTACTACTACTACTACTACTACTACTACTACTACTACTACTACTACTACTACTACTACTACTACTACTACTACTACTACTACTACTACTACTACTACTACTACTACTACTACTACTACTACTACTACTACTACTACTACTAATATCAGACTAGACTAGACTAGATTAGAGTAGACTAACAAAGAGTATACCAATCATTAATTAGAACAGACTGCTTAGACTATACTAGACTATTAATATCATTAGATTTTTATTAGACCATCAGATTGAACTAGGTCGATGAATCGACAAAAGAACGATAAATAATTTAGCTCCAACATCCGTCCTTTCGTCTTTCAGCGTCACCAAGATTTAGGTTCTGAAGAAAACTTAAGTAAATTCCTGCAATACTTACTGTCAGTAGAGTTAGGCTTTGTAGTCTAAAACGCACAACATTGACAAAATTATAACTATAGATCCTAAGCGAGTAGACATCTGGATGGATGCTACCAGCATGCCAGCACTGCTCTATATTGCCAATGCTGTTGAACCTATATATATATATATATATATATATATATATATATATATATATATATATATATATATATATATATATATATATATATATATATATATATAAACTTTTAATTTTTAGGACCACCCTAATATATATATATATACATATATATATATATATATTATATATATATGTATGTATATATATATATAAGCATTATCTTATTACTTTTCTGTACCTTTATTAGATTCATATTGGACCTATATTAAACCTATATTGGACTTAAATGACCTGTATTGAAGTCATATTGCATTATAATCTCCCGTATTAATGTATTTAATGTATTTTCCGTATTTTCCATTAGTCTATAGGGCTTACGTTTGTTACACGATTTTCACCAACATCACACTGGCACGGTTAAAGAAAGCGAAATCGCGGAAACCAGCTTATTCACAGGCGACTAACTTGCATGGGTGATGGAGTAACGTGCAAGCGAGATGACATATTCGTGTCTATTGCTTACCTCGTTCGTGTTAAGGGAAGGAATCCGAGTGAAGGTCTCTGCGTCTCTGGTGCTTCGGTCTCGACCGATGACCGAACTGCAGTATAAGAAGACAGTCAGCATACATCAAATAAGCACCTCATACATACATACATACATACATACATACATACATATACACAGCACATATATAAATGAATGCTTAAATATATACATGCATGCACACATACAGCATATAATATAATTATATATATATATATAAATGAATGCGTTCAATTTTGCTAAACTGAAACTACTAATACTACTAATACTACATATATGCATACACACTAAGTAACGTACATACATACATACATACATACATACAAATATGCAACATAAACGCATGTCTACATACATACATAAATACATTCATTAATTCATTCAGAGCATTTATATAGCGCCCCTTCAAGAAGCTACTCAGAAGCGCTCCCGGCCCAGCCACGACTAAAGAAAAAGACTTGAGGGACTTGTAGAACCCTGTCGGATGGCTCACAAGTAAGGATCGGAGCTTAAGCTGGAGGTCATTCCAGATGGAAGGTCTCACAACCGAAAAAGCAAGGCGCGGCTTAATAGCCAAGCGAGCCCGGAGAACTAGGAGCTCACCCCTCGTCGAAGATCGAAGCGCCCGACGCGCTGCGGACACTGGGCGGCAAAGGTCACGCAAGTAAGATGGAGCACAGCCAAGAACGCAGCGAGAAACCACAGCAGCAGTGCGGTATGAGATCCGCTGAGACATAGGCAGCCAGCGCAACACATCACGTATGTATGCAGACAGGAGAGAACTTAGGAAGTCGTCCAATAAGACGAACAGCCGAGCGTAGAACTCGATCTAGTCGCCCCAGATCCCCAAAGGGGAGGCCAGCAAGTAGGGAGCAACAGTTGTCAATTGGACTAGTAACAAAGGCGAACAAGGACCGCATCGTGAGAGAGAGAGCGAGAGACCATTCGAAGTTGACGAAGCTGATAGTAACAACTCCGTGCAACCATAGGCACATACACACATGATTGCATGCATACACATACATACATACATACATACATACATACATACATACATACATACATACATGCATACATACATACACGCATACATACATACATATATGCATACATACATACATACATACATACACGCATACATACATATATGCATACATATATACATACATACATATATGCATACATACATACATACATACATACATACATACATACATACATACACGCATACATACATACATACATATATGCATACATACATACATACATACATACACGCATACATACATATATGCATACATATATACATACATACATATATGCATACATACATATATGCATACATGCATACATACATACATACATACATACATACATACATACATACAACCATACATACACACACGCTCGTATCTGCTCTTCAGCAGAAGGCGATAAGAAATCTATGATTGCGCATTTGAATACGATTAAGCCTACACGTTCGCATACATTGATTCCCTAAAACTATTAGCATATTATAATAAGTATGAAACACGAATACATTTACGCCTCTTAATAGATCACGAAGCTAGGAAAAAAGCGGAAGCCACAGAGGCGCTATATAAATAGAAATTGTTTACATACCATTCAATCGTTTTCCCGTTGAAAAATAGGTGAGATGTTGTTAACACGACGAATGCCAATTTCTCGTGTAGACGCATGGTCGTGTAGGCCTATATTGACGCTGTTCGTTACTGCTTAGTACATGCGACATCCGACGAGAACTTATTAACTACTGACTACAATGCAGTAAACTGTGAGGGTTAAGTAGCTACTATTCGGCATACGGACGAATGGTTATATTGGTCATATATCGGTCATATTGGTCATCGGGAATATCGGTCATATCGGCGATAGGACTATCGTTGGCTGAAGAAAATCAATCAATCAATCAATCAATCATTTATTTCTGTAACCATTATAGTCGGGTCAATCTATCAAAAAAACCCACCTAACCCTAAAAAAATTGATACAAAAGGTTTCTCAACGGAATCTGGTACCATTTTTAATGCTTATTAACATAGTAAAAGTTTCCTTTAATCTGACCACCGGAAAAGGGTCATTTTCAAGATGGCGTCCAAGATGGCTGCCTGGAAATAAAATTGACTATATCTCAGGCTAGAAAATTGATAAAAACGTTTTCTCAACGGAATCAGGTACCATCTGTAATGCTTATTGACATAGGAAAAGTCTCCTCCATTCTGACCATCGGACAAGGGTCATTTTCAAGATGGCGTCCAAGATGGCTGCCAAAAGCTAAAATTGTCCATATCTCAACCTAGAAAATTGATAGAAAAGTTTTCTCAACGGAATCCGTTACCATTTGTAATGATTATTGATCTAGTAAAAGTCTACTCCATTCTGACTATCGGAAAATGGTCATTTGCAAGATGGCGTCCAAGATGGCTGCTTGGAAATAAAATTGACTATATCTCAGGCTAGAAAATTGATAAAAACTTTTCTCAACGGAATCTGGTACCATTTGTAATGCTTATTGATCTAGTAAAAGTCTCCTCCATTCTGACCATCGGAAAAGGGTCATTTTCAAGATGGCGTCCAAGATGGCTGCCTGGAAATAAAATTGACTATATCTCAGGCTAGAAAATTGATAAAAACGTTTTCTCAACGGAATCTGGTACCATTTGTAATGCTTATTGATCTAGTAAAAGTCTCCTCCATTCTGACCATCGGAAAAGGTATCTGGTATCATTTGTAATGCTTATTTTCTAGCCTGAGATATAGTCAATTTTATTTCCAAGCAGCCATCTTGGACGCCATCTTGAAAATGACCCTTTTCCGATGGTCAGAATGGAGGAGACTTTTACTATGTCAATAAGCATTACAAATGATACCAGATTCCGTTGAGAAAACGTTTTTATCAATTTTCTAGCCTGAGATATAGTCAATTTTATTTCCAGGCAGCCATCTTGGACGCCATCTTGAAAATGACCCTTTTCCGGTGGTCAGATTAAAGGAAACTTTTACTATGTTAATAAGCATTAAAAATGGTACCAGATTCCGTTGAGAAACCTTTTGTATCAATTTTTTTAGGGTCAAACCATATATTGACCCGTCTATTAGAAGAGAACAAGAAACAATGAAACAATAAGGCAACGATTTGACATGTGCTGGTTACACGGAGGCCCAGAAGGGATCATGGATCTCGATAAATAGGGACACCTATAGATAAAAAAAAATTACAGGGAGGAAAAGATAGACACTGTTAGACAGCCAATCAATACTTAGATTGAAATTAGCCTTGGCACAAAATCAAACAAACTAAAAAACATAAGACGAGTCCATTAAACCACATTAACAAAAGAGTATACAATCTTAATTAAAGTAGCAATACAGACAAATTCATCTAAGTTAAGTCAATTAATTCATTTACTAAGAGGGAGCGTTGTTTTTTTTTAAATCAAGAGATTAGGTGAAGAAAGAATAGCTAGAGGGATATTATACCACACCAAGGTACCAGTAGATTTGATGGAGAATAATCGAATATTAGTGTGAGCATAGTCACGACAATAGGAATTCTATCCTATCGTGTTGTAAGAATGGATGCTGGAAGTATGACAAAAAAGTAAGACTGAAACAGAGAAGCTTTAAAAACACGAACGACCATTTTTTTACTGTGAAATACGTTATACGAAATACGAAAATTGCATAATACGCGGTAAGTCATAAAAACCGTGTCCTTGCATAATATAACGTAACTCATGTAGACAACCATCAATTTTAGTGAAATTTCAAAAAAATGACGCTTAATAGTGTAGCCAAGTGCTATATATTTCGTTTCTTATAAAAAGCTGAACCAGCCTAAACTATGATGACGTCACGACAACCCCGACTAAATGTTGTTTACCGAAGAAGCATGTTAATTAAATAAAAAACTGACATTGCGAAATGTTTTTTAAAGGAATTTTCAGATAAATGGTGGACTCGCGGTAAAATTAATACTCTCTTTTCAAAGATCGATAAAATTGGGTTTTTTTTACGCGAAGGACCAGAACGGTCGACAATTTTGAACACGTTGAAACTGGTACTCGCTGGTACTCAGCCAGGAAAATATGCCGCAAATGCATTGCAAGGGTGCTAAGGGTCAATGGACAAGATTACCGAGATGTGATACTAATGCAGGGCTTTTGCCAAACATTCGTAAAATAACGGAGTTGTTCGTCTTCCTGCAGGATATCGCTTCTGAGCACAGGGCTCGGGAGACTAGTGAGCTAGGCCTACTGCAAACTGAAACACTTGATCTCATCCCATGGTGCACCTACTTTGCGACCACCTAACAGCCCCGATTTAAATCAGGTCGACTATAAGATATGGAGTGTCATGCAAGCAGAAGTCTTCAGATACCGAATAAATTATGACAACGAGGTGTGTCATCGAATTGTGGAGGCATGGGACGAACTGGATATCCATTAACCAACATCATTGATGAGTCAGTCATGCAGTGACGAACGCGTCTTCGCGCATGCGTAGTTGTCCAAGGAGGAACATAAACTCTGACTCGCTTAATGCTCAATTATAATTCTTCTATCTTTACTTAAGACTTCCTTGACATAATAGGCTATGACAAAATTATGACGAAGTTAAAGTAAAATGTGTAGGCGCACGGTTTTTTATGACTCACCGTGTAGTCTAGTCTAGACTCAGAGCGTCCGTAGAACAGATCGAGCTTGCAAATACTGAAAGATTGCTCACTACTTGAATGAAAGGTCAGTTGGACTTTGATGTGCGTTTATCTAGGCCTACTGAACGTTAAGTTCTGTGAAGTGCATTGATTTCGCAAGATATTCTCCTAATAAATTTCTTGGTTGGCACTTACTGTATTTGTCTAACAAGGATGAATGTCTTAATAAGTTTAATAATACTACTACTAATCTTTTCTTTATTAAGCGCCTGACAAACGCACTGCGCTGTACACTCACATGTTATGCAATTTAAATCTGAACTAATAACAGAACAGACAGCCTGCTTATTTTGCGTTCGGAGTGTTTGTCATACAACTAAGAATGTCCATAACTCACGACTACAATCATTATGCCGGTTTATTAGCGACATATGACCGATCGTCTTATAACCAATCGTCCTAGAACCCTACTATTCAGTTAACTGTGAAAATTAAGTACCATGGCAGGTAACTAGCCTACTCTTCAGTTACATGTAGCTGTGAGAATTAATTAACTACTATTCAGCTAATTGTGAAAATTAAATAAGCACTATTCACTTCATTTTGAAAATAAAGTAGGCCGTAACTACTATTCCGTAAACTGTGAGTATGAATTACAATTAAGATGGACATCGAGCTCTGGACCTCTGGAAACCGGACTGCGACCTCCTTTTGACTACCATTTGGAAATCCGTCTGATTTGACTCAGCGCTCGTGAATAAGCTGGTGCCCTGTGCTTTGCATTCGAGTGGCGCTTTAGAAGTGTGAAGTTTACGATTACGAAACAGAATGATACAAAGATAGAACAAAAGTCACAGAGGAGGAGAAACATGAGGAGTAAGAGATGTCAAAATAGGAGGAACAGACACACCCGGTGAGACAAAGACAGGGAGATGGAGGAGGAGGAAGAGTGTGGTCTCACCCAGTGTGCGACATATATGTATATATGTATGAATGGAGGACAGGTGAACGTACATGTAGGAATATGCGTGCAAGTATGTATGTATAATTGTATATATATATGTATGTGTAAGTATTTATGTTTATATGTATGTATGCGGACTTTCATCTCACGTGGTTTGGTACTGATTGCAACAGACTAGTTGTTGTTACAGTCGCCGGCTAATGTGGTTTGAACAAACATTAAATGCGTGGGTGTGTCCTGGCCTAGTGTCTAGTCAGATAGATGGTTTCTAAATTAGCGAACCTACTAATACCCACTTGTGGTTTTGTTTCATGCAGGAAGTAGATTACATTGACGACTGAGTAGTAAACTAGTTGACTATTCTCCAGTGACCTTCTCCAACCTTCGCCCTGGCTGGGTTACTTCATCGTTGGGACCCAGACAGGAGCTGACGCATGGAACGCGCCAGGCCTGCTGCGTGGACGCTCTCCGCCATCGAACAAGTCCTCTGATTTTCCATCCATAGACGATCAGATTTTTATCCCACGCACACTCCACGAACGGTTATCCTTAACACCCACTCATGTTTTTGGCAGCTCTACCAACGGTTTAATGATCCTTGGCTTCACTTTTTAACTCTTCCTTTTTCATTCAATCACAGTACTATCTTCTTTGTAACTTGTAACTTGTTGCGGTATGTCAACATGTTTTTGCAATAAACGAAAATATATATATAGACTATAGACTAGAGGCCAGATTTTTAATAAATGACAAACAGATGTTTTAATGTCGGTCTATGTACAGAAATTCACTTATGTGGGGCCGGATTAAAGGTTCCCAAACTAGGGCCGGATTAAAGGTACCCAAAGTGTCAGGTACAGTACTAATATAAAAGACATGTCAAAGGTCTCCGGGGTCCGGATCCGGCCCGCGGGCCGCCAGTTGCCCACTCGTGGTCTAGTGGTTAGCGAGCTGGGCTGCCAACGGTCAGTGTACTCATTATCGCTGAGTTCGCTAGTGGCTCACTCAGGAAGGAGCAGAAATCTCGAAACAGATTTCGGCCCTGGTGGGGATTTGAACCCTCGACCTCTCGGTTGACAGTCTAAACTATCGGCATCTCCAACAAAAACAAATATCGGAGAAGTAGTCATGAATTTCGTTAGAAGCTGGTTGTAGCGATCGGATATACATTTTATACATAGCACAGTGAAACACGCCTTTGTTTTTCTGTACAGTTGATACGTTGACAAAGACATCATTGGCGAAGATCGTAGGCAGTAAGGGCTTGTTTAGATTGCTTTAATTTTTATATTTCATGGTTTTAAAGTGTTTGTAGAACATGGAGAAAACCCGCCAACTGCGGAAAGACTTCGGCGACTTTCGTTTCATCCTATAGAAATATGACAACACACAATTCCATCACAATTTCAGCATTTCTACTACATTATACTATTATTATATAATATTGTCTTAATTGTATGTCATTAATAATATAATAGAACAGAAATCTCTGCGCCTGGCTATGTCTGTGCGTTACGCTCTTTCGCAAGAGTCATTCCCCAGATGGCAGCACGCATTTCGGGCTGTAGGGTCAGATGAGGGGAACGCACGCGTGCAGGTTAGCTGGAATCGTGCTGCTCCTAGCGAATCCAGCGTGAGAGACGTGCGTGTAGGGACGGACTTTGAAGGGAGGGAAGGAGGTACGGACGGCAGAGACGGAAGTACGGGAGGAAGGGAGGGAGGGAGGAAGGGAGTAGACTTACGTCATTCATAGTACAAGAAGACGCATCTCTTGATATTTTCAAATTGCTTTTAGCCGTCTTAGGACGGGAAAACATCTAGTTATATTATAGTATTCTTATCTTCTAATATTGTATTGCATTTTTAGTATTTTAACATATTCGACTCAACTTGTGATCATAAACTCCAAATTTCTGGAGCGCTACTCTAAAGATAAGCGCAGGGCCCCTGTTTATTCACGAGCGCTGATCGTGTCAACTGGGGTTGTCCAGAGATGTCCAGTGAAGAGGCGAGTCCGACTGCCAGAGAGACCAGAGAGAGGAGGCAGAGCAACTGCTAAGGCTCGTTTCGTTGAGGAAGATAAGATTCTGCGTTTCTAGGCTCTAACCAATCGGCTACCGTCTCCCTAGTAGTAGTTGTAAGGGGGGAGCTGGCGCAGGAAGCCAGTGCAGGGAACCAATAAGTGATCGATTTGCGATTCGAGGCTTGCAGGCTAAAAAGAAAGGCCGAAACTAGAACAGGGAACCAGTGTAGGGAACCAGTAAGTGATCGATTTACCACACGAGGGTTTATCCTCACATCAGCCCCCAACCCTCCGTCCGAAAGCCTTGGGGAGCCCCCAGCACCCCAAACAAAATTATACGACCATTGAACCAACTCAACTCACACCCACACAAGCGGTTTGGATTCAACAAATTAAACAAATGAATACTTAAACATATACAAAGTTTACAATGTATGGACAAAACGAATGTAAGTGGCTAGTACTCGGTAAAACAACTCTCTGTTGTCGTAGATGTATTGGAAAGTATTGTTTTGCTCATTTAGCAAAACTTCGCAATGGTGGTGGAACGAGACCATGTTCTGAGTGTGGGAAGGGTGTTAAGACATTAATATCGCTTTGTGAGCGGTGTGGTTATTATAATACCAAGTTAAGACAGCGCCGCGGTGGGCTACATCGTGACTTTAGACAAGAGTGGGAACGACTGTCGTCGATTTCCATTGACTAATCGGGTTAAATAAAAATAAAAATAAAATAAAATAAAAATGAAAAACCAATTGAACAAAGGACTAGGTTAAGTTATTATTACAAATAAACTTATAAAATAAAAATGAAAAACCAATTGAACAGAGGACTAGGTTAAGTTATTATTAGAAATAAATTTCTATCTATGGCATCATCGAGTATGGATGAGTACATTGACCAGCTGCTAGCTGAGTTTAATGGGCAGAGTACCAACAATCTTCAAAGTCGCGGCGGATCACTACCACCTATTCTACTACAGAAAGAGTTCGCCAACAAGTTTTTGAGAGATTACCGCACGGTGGTACCTCTTGATCATGGATTAGAGAGCGATCCACTATCATTCTTCAGTGCAATGGAATCTAGCATTGAGACCCTTATAAATAAAGACCTGACTAGACATGATGGTATAAAATACTCAGCAACTGTTTTGCTGCAATAATCGTTTTGTAAAATGTCCGATATTATATACTCGATAGGCCTATAGCTCTCATAGCAGGCTAGGCTACTTCTACCTATTTAGGCTTATACTTGTAATGTTCAAGATTTAATTAAAAATTGTAGAGCTTTTCAAGCCTTCAAATTGTAACCAGAAAAGGAAAATGGGAATGTTATCTGCGTACTGCCTCGCTTAGTGTCATTATTAACGGACCAGGCAGTTTCTTCATTATTATCCTCTATTGGAACCGGATATGTTCTTGAAATTTCTGGAATTACAAAACGAACAGTTTCTTTATGACCATCAAATGAACGCCAAGTCGATTTTGTGGCAAAATATGTGACCTCCGTTTCTAAATCATCCGAAGATGAATTGTCGGTCATACAAGCCACAAAATGAGCTGTATTGTTAAGTCCTTGAAGTTTGACTATCACGTAATCACCTTGTTTTAAACGATCATAACGTACAGAGTAATCATCATCTTCCACAGTCCGTGTTTCATCAAGATAATCGACATTGTCAGATGACCCATCTCGTAGGCCTACACAAAAACGTTTTCCATCATCGTCATCATTTCTATCACTGTCAGATTCCTCACTGTCTGTCTCATCTGACATTCGTCTTTTACATGATGGTATGTTGTGTTTTGCTTTTCTTTTGTTTGTACAATCTATTCGGCTCGACGACTGACTAGGAACCGTTTATCTGGTGACGCTCGACAACTGGCTATACCACGGTTGATTGGTGACGCTCGACGACTGACTAAGCACCGATTGACTGACCGCGGACTGAGGCTTAGTCACTCTCTTTGGTTCACTGGGACTTATCTAGGGTTTTTTGCTTCTGGTACGTTTTTTTGTTTTTAGAAGCTGTAACTGCTTTGTCGGCGAGTTCCTCCCTCTTATGCTGCTTTGTTCAAGTGTCTGTGAGTGCCCTAATTGTGACGAGCAAGCCTATACTGAACACGGTTAATTGAAATAAATGCAGGGGTTGGTTGCAACATGTTGCAACCAACCCCGATTAAAATGTTGCGACCAACCCCGAAGCAATGCATAGACATTGTTATAGAAAAATTTTATCGACAGCGTTGCTTTTAAATAAAATGACTAAATGCATTTTCAAGCCTAATTCCTTGTCCGACTTATGGCACCAAACAACACTAAATTGCTTCAAAACATTGAGCTACAATACGAAAAAGCACAAAATCGCCAAATTTACTTTTGATGTCCGAAAATAAGTTTTTCTTTTTTCGGTTTTTCTAGTCAACTGCCGGCCAAGAAATTAAGTCACGTTGACCTAAAGTATATTCTTTACAAGGTAGTTGATTTGATTTTACGCTGCTATTATTTAGCGCCGAACTAGCGATAGTGTTGCAACCAACACCTATTGCATCTAGCCCCGGTCTCCCCTACTGTACAGACGTGTTTGCACAGGCAATAGTCATAATAGCCTATATACTGAATAGTCTGCATCTGGTCAACACTTATGGTAGGCCTACACAGAGGAAAGAATTAACATAAATAAAAATAAATACCTATACATAAGTTATCCATAAATAACATCGGCAGGCTATTTAGATGTGGACATACTTGGTGAAAATGTACGGACACGTGTTTAGCTAAGCACGTTATAAAAGTCGTGGGAGTGCAAACAAATTTGAACCTGCACATATTGAAGCAATGTTTGTTCCGGGCAAAGAAGTGAGACGTTTTGCAACACCCATTGAATAAGCCTAAGCTCTGCAAATGTGGAGAGGTCGATGAATAAGCTGGTGGCCTGTACTTTACTTTCGAGTGGCGCTTTAGAAGTTTGGAGATTACGATTACGATCCAAGGGCAGGGCACCAGATTATTCACGAGCACTGCGTCCAGGGCCGGATTTAGGCATGGGATGCACGGGCGCCAGCCCAGGGGCCCCACCACACCACTTAGGGGCCCCGTGCACCAGGTCCAATTTATTTTTTGTCTCCCTTCACTGCATGTATCATCTGACTTGCGAAGAGATTGTAAGAGTGACTAGTGACTATAGATCTGAGTGACAGGCTTCTGGATGACCACTGTACAGTACTAGACAATCCCAGTTTTGAAATAATATCGTTGAATTATGGCTGAGCTTCAGAGAAGTTTCGGATTGATATTTTTCTGCCCAGCATTGATCAATTCAGAACCCAGTTGACAAAAAGCCTAACGTCATACGAACCATTCTGCTCAAGGTCTGGCTTTCTATCTATGCTTGAATCATGTAGTGATGAAGAAACCAGTCACTCAGATCTGTAGTCATTTGTCACTCTTAAAATCTCAGCGAAAAACCTTGTAGCAATATATGGCGTCGACATAGATGAAAACCTTGGCAATGAGCTCATGCAGTTTTCTGAGTTTGTCAATTGTTTAAAGACGAGACAAGAGCACAGGCCTCAACATAAGCCTGGAGCAGTTCGTGTTCCAACTAACACTTGACAAAGGTGTTGAAAGTTCATTTCCAAATGAGGAAATTGTGTTAAGAATGTGAACAGACCTCGCGCAAGTATGACACATGAAAGACTTATAAGCCAGCGCTTGCAGTGCTGCTCATGGTCACAAACTGGTGCTCAGCGCTCTTTTCCTAAGATGAGAATAATAATAATCTTCGTTTAATGATTCAAATAGACATGAATGCAGTATGATTACAAGTCATAGTGTGAACATTTGATCACAAGTTATTACAGGAGTCAAATTTAACTATGAACGAGAATCACACTGCATCGTCACCTGGCGAATGAAAGGCTGAGTCGACCTTTGGGAGGATAGCGGGAATCGATCCCGCATCTGTGCTGATCTAGTAGGCCTACTCTTCATGCCAGAGTGCTAACCATTAACCTAAACCAACTCCCAAGGGGAGTTTAGGATACGCCTAATTAAGAACAGACATCGCGCAAGTATGACATATTAAAGACTTAGCCAGCTTGCAGTGTTGAGCATAGAGAGTGATATTCTATTGCAATTGTATCTTAATCAGTTTATTGATGGCTTTGCCAATTGAAGAGTATACAAAGTCTCTATTGCGCCTACTCAAATTTAGACCTAGCTCCCTCCCCCCCCCCCACTATCGCTGATATCTGATGTTCATTCTATTCTGACAAAATCTCATCCCTTCGCTTCACATTACAATCTCGCTTAGATACGCACTCCTCGACCCTGCGCTGATTCACTCCCTCTAGAAACCCTGCTCCTTTTGTCTCCCAGTCATTGTTCCAAATCAGTCATTGTTCCCAATTCGCTTGCCTCTGAAACAGAAGTCCCGCTCCTCCTAAATGATCTTATGAACAAGCAATGCGAATTAACTTGATCGTATTCCGAGATTCCCGACATCTTTCCTAAAAGACTGTGCCTTTGTTCTACACAAACTAAAATCAGATACACGTAGATTGATACTTAAATTAGGTCAGTTCGGCTTACAGTTAGCTCTAAATTTGAGTGGGCTCAATAGAGACTGACTGTAAGCCGAACTGAGCAAATTAGCTGTCTCCATCTACATGCATCTGTCTTTAGTTTGTAGCCTATAGGTTCCGCTCATAGCTATCTTTACTTTATGTATGTTCCTAAAACAGTTTAAATGGCGGACTATTAGTTCATCAACTCATCATCATCATCTTCTTCTTCTTCTTCTTCATCATCATCATCATCATCATTATAATCATTATTATTATTACCATTATTTGTTATTATTATTATTATTATTATTATTATTATTATTATTAGCCTATTATTATTATTATTATTATTATTATTATTATTATTATTATTATTATTATTATTATTATTATTATTATTCCTGAAACAATTCTATAATATATCGCCCGGTGAAGGCTGCAGCCTACTAAGGAGCGCTCCCAGCCCAACCTCCGTCAAACAGAACATCCTTAAGGGCAGTGAAAAACTAGAGTGACCACCAAGTATTTGACGAAGCGTAGTAGGGAGTCCTTTCCAGGTCGAAGGGCCAGCCACGGAGAAAGCGCGGCGCTGCCCGATAGCAGTCCTCGAGCGGTTGACATGCTAAGTTCGGGAGCGCCTCTGAGTAGATATCTTGAAGGGGCGCTATATTAAGTTTCATTGATTGATTGATTGATTGATTAAGTTGAAAACAGTTTCAGATTCCGTACATATTGTCAACCGACACAGAAGAAGTTAAAAGGTCACCGAATGTGCTATGCAGGAATATTTCCTACCCATGTGTTGTCATATATATATATATATATATATATATATATATATATAGATATATATATAGGCCTACATATAATATATATATATATAATTATATATAATTATATGTGTGTGTGTATATATATATGTATATAAAATGTATATATATATTTATTTATATATTCGTTTATTGTGTTCATGACAAGCATAACAACTGGCATATTGTTCTCTTCGAATAAACCATCTTTCAACCCAGGCAGGACTACCATCGCCATAGCACATCTCTCTGTACCAAGATCTCTTCAGGATTCTAGTGGGTCGTTTGACGGTTGATATATTATAGGCCTACTCTCATAATTAGCTGCAGTTATTTTATAATACAGCTCGTTATTTAAAGTCATTTGTGTCACATAATTGCAAAAAATAGACCTACGCGTAAACACAAAGAAAACGAAGTCTGTGTGTATAATACCTACAGACTGGAGCTTGAGGTTCGTTGAAAGTAATTATGCCTCATAATTAATTGAAAGTAATTATTATGCCTCTGCCCTCCCTTCTCTCGTCTGCTCGCTCTTCTCTATTCTCCCCCTCTAAAATCTTATCCTCTCCTCACCTCTCCTCTCTCCTGTTCTCAACAGTTCTCTCTTCTATTCTCTTTTTCTCTGGTTTATCATAAATTCGAAGTCCCACTCTCAAAGATGCACTGATGCTTTCGACTGCCAGTAGGAAGGCAGTGGAGTACTTGAACATCCTACAGTTCACCCATCTCACAAGCCTAAATGGTAAGTGTATGTAGCCTATTAGTACTGGTATAGCGCCTTTGAAAAATCTCATTCTTGAGGTTCACTCTAGTTCACTGATAATTGTACACAGTCAGTGAAAAACATGGGTCAGGAGCACTTCTGAATCACTGAGTGGCGCTATATAAATGTATATTACAATTACAATTGTGTAGTTTATGGAGACCTTCCGTGCCGTCGCCATCAGAGATGTATGGTAGCAGAATAAAATCAATCTATCTGATCCATAATTTACACTACAATACAATACAACTGTATTTGATATTGTTCTCCTTCCATGGTTCAGAAGTGCACCAACAACCATACAACAGAACATCAATGGTCCTGAGCAAGTGAAGGACTTGCTCAAGGTCCTTGCATGGTGACTGTCTGCGTGCTGAGTGGATGCTCGATTCCATATTTATTGCATTACAGCCTATTTACAGGTCAAGTGCTCTAACCATTCAGCTAGCATGCCC
Organism: Aporrectodea caliginosa; assembly: GCA_020284085.1. NCBI lineage: Eukaryota > Metazoa > Annelida > Clitellata > Crassiclitellata > Lumbricidae > Aporrectodea > Aporrectodea caliginosa. Next base: position 126,584 of record JACEVL010000140.1, read on the forward strand.
CAGGACACTTGTATTGAAACAAATGAATATTCCGCTTGTGCGAATAACTTTCCAGACTTTCACCTCCTCAATGTAGGTCAATTCTAACCAAGCACTGTGTTCATCCATTCTCAACATTTATATAACGCCCCTAAAAAATAAGTCTAAACTATAAAGATCCTCACAGCTCAGCCTCAGCGTGAGAACAAGTTTCAAGTGTTGATAGCAAGTATGACATTGTATTGTCCCAGGCCACAGGACATGCCCACCTAGAGAAAAAATATTCCAGGTTGCACAAACATTGAAAAGACAGCTGTTAAAATCAGTGCAAAGACACAAGTTCACATCAGAAATACAATGTCATATAATCTGTAGATTCTTAACACTCCATATCACGTCACATTGCTGTTGGCATTTTGTGTAATATTAATAACGCCTTCACGTCATGCAAACACATCACTTCTAGTTCTCCTGTTACCATGTTCTGTAACAGACTATTTATATAGGACCCATTATGAAACAAGTTCACTTGCTGGCAATGAGCAATATAGCATCAACCAAATCACTTGTCTGCCTCAGTGCTCGAACAGCAACGTTCCTTTCAACCGTCAACTGTTTCATAATGACACCAATATCTTCAACATCCAATCCATCCTCGTTTTCCGCTTTTTCTCCGATCGCAAGGAACACAGGCTTCGACCTACTGACCGCCCAGAGCAAGTTTTCCGCTGTGATCTGTTTTCCGCTACATATAAGTCGTAGCTTATCCGGAATGATTTGTACCGATGATGAAATTTTACGCAGCATTTCTTCGGAAGACCAAGAGCGTTGGAGGGGAACTACGAGACTGTCATTACCACATCTTACAGTGATTTGGAAGTGATCACTGGCCTGTGTGTTTGTCACACCTGGTGTGTTGTTGCTTTTTGGTGAAACAACCTGTTTTTCGTTTAGGATGGTTTGTATGGGACAACGCACATCCAAGTTTTTCACAGACTGAATTTTGATCACCTCTGAGTTTCCAGTTGCGGTTAAGACTTCTCCAATGCATGCACTACGCTCCTTGTCAACACCAGTGTACTTAAAGTCTCTCTCATGATCAGAAGCATTGCATTCAGCACGCATGTGGTCTGTTTGTTTAAAACTCGTGGCTGAGGTCGAGGCTTCAGCTGCGATCTGATTGGGTCCAGATTTGCAGGCAACGCTGCACTTAACAGCATGTTCTGATTTTAAAACACAACAATCCATGTCTCTCGTTTCACCAAATGTCACACCACCCGTCTCTGCACTTATCGTCTGAAGGGGTTGACAGGAAGTGCGATGACTTGGCCAATCTTCAATCTGGCACTCTCTTGAACTGAAACGCGAAAAAAAGAAATTAAATGCATACACTTATTCATTGACTCAACCACTCGTGCTTAAGATTCAGTAAACTGAACAGTGGCGTCACTAGGGTTGGTGTCATCCAGTGCGGTAACTCATGGTGTCACCCCCATTGACCTCCTTCCTCTCTTACCAGACCATACAGAATCCTTAGGAATGTTTTTTGTACTAATGTAACCCGTAAATTGACCAAAACGCATTAGAAGGTTAAAAGTAAGTACATTAGCATTGAGTTTCAGCTTTAGGTAAATTGATAAAGTATACATAAGCTGTTGTAAAATGCTACTGTTGTAAAATTTAAATTTTAAATAGAATCCGTTGAAACTCTGTAAAAAATTTGTTAGACAGTCATTTTGTCATTTTCGTGTCCCTCCCACCCCCCTAGTGACGCCACTGCTGAATTTTGTAATAAATTACAATAAACTAAAATTTAATCATGCCCTCCTCACACAGTGCAGAAGAGCACAGTGAAGTCATGCAACAGAAGACACTATATGAACCTTATCCATTCACTCATTCGTCCGTCTAGCCATCCATCCACTCACCATGTACCTATCTAACCAACCACCTATATCCCATTCATCCATCAATCAATTCATCCATCCATCAATTTATCCATCCATCCAACCAACCAACCATCTACCATGCATCCATTTTATCTATCCATTTATCCATCCATCCATCCATCCATCCATCCATCCATCCATCCATCCATCCATCCATCCATTCATCCATCCATCCATCCAACCATCCACACGTCCATCCACCCATCTACCATTTCAAGCCTGCATGCATGCATCCACTCAAGGCCGAATTAACCAGTATGCTCAATATGCATTAGCATGGGCTCCCGCTTACAGAGGGCACCCCAACCAGAGTCTGAATGCTGCAGGACAAAGACATTATTAATTACATAACATAATTATTTGTTCATAAGAAAGAACCATTAGTTTAAGTTTGAGCAAGAATTTGCATTATTGTAAAGCAAATTTGCAAATTTGAAATCTCCGCCACGCAACCAACCGCTGTGTGCATGCGTTTCTTTGACTCAACTTCTTTCTGTCAATAGAACAGTTTCTAATTTATGCTAACATCACTTTTGTTTTTATACCGAATCGAATCGTTCCCTGGATCTGAGTTTCAGTTTCAATGTTTTTAAATGCAAACATTGCCTAGAACCTTTCTGCTTTTCGGTGTTATCAGAAACATAACCTTGCTAAACAAAACACTGAGAACAATTAGACTTTGTGCACTTCACGTTTGAAGGCATTTCTTGCATGAGCCAAAGTAAAATGTATAGGTCCTTGAGTAAAAGACAGCCAAAACATCAAGTAGCTGCCATACAGTTAAATTCTACTCCTGTAGTAACTTGTGGTCATCCTTTCATACTATGAATTGTAATCATACTGCATACTGTCAGTTTGAAATAATAAAGAAGAATATTATTATCATTATAATTATTATTATTATTTTAAAAGAGCACAAAAAGTGGATTTGCCCGATACCATTGGGATGATATCGAAATATATTTAGGCAGTGGTAAAATTCAGCCGGATCCTGCTGGATCTGAGATCTGTCACCCCAGGTTTGCAACCTGCCACCTGAACTATGAGATCCACCACCTAAGGAAGGTGACCATCACCAAAATGTATTTTTGTTGCAATAATTGATCATAATGTTTTACACATTTTATGTGTTTTCTGTACCAGTGATTAGCAAGTATCAGTTCTAGATTCTCCAGATGGGCCTAGGTTTTAGATTTGTAAAACTTTTGAGGTCTGCCACCTCTGGATGAACAATTTAACTATTGATAATGTCAGGACTGTCCCACTCTCAACTTAACTGCTGACTGTGGGCTATGAATACATGCATGACACTGCAGTGCACATACACCCACAGATGATGGTCATGCTCATACAGGTGAGACTCACATTACTGAACTCATTGAAGCAATTGTTACACATCCATCGGAAAAACGAGTTGTCAAAGTTTACAAACCCTCCTTTGTCATTTGACTGATATATATGAATGGTTGTCAGTTACAGTGGCCACTACTGAGTATTGGTTTAAAAAGGGACCAGAAATCTGCAGAAACATGTCCCAGTCCAGTGATCACCCAACATCAAAACGACATTATAAATCAGTGTCAACTTTGTGCAAGGGACAAAATCACCAGTTCAATAATAATAAGCTGCTCTATTCTTGGCCACTGAATGGTGAGCGCCAACTAAGAAAATGGCTGCTTTTCAGCCCATCTCAACAGTAGACACTGTTTCCGATATATGCCTATGAGTAGACAAAAAGATCAATTTTCACTGCCTTTGTTGAGAGTGACAGCTTGGGTAAACGTGTAGTTTAGCGTCGTAAAGTATCCGCCATTGCATGGGTTTCAGCATTGGTCGAAAACAAGTTGGATTGACGAAACGAATTCTTGCTAATTAGATGTCGGATTGATTAAAATAATTTTTCATTAAATAGAAGTGGGCCTGATGAAAAGAATCTTGCTTAAATGGAAGCTGGATTCATGGACAATAATTCTTAATTAAATAAAAGTTGTATTAATGAAAAATAATTCCTGCTTAAATAGAAACTGGACTGATGAAACGAATTCTTGTCTAATGGAAGCTGGATCGATGAAAAGGATTCTCGACAAAGTAGAAGTTGGATTGATGAGAAATAATAATGATACAATGGGCGAATATTTTACGACGCTAAACTACACTTTTACCATAGCTTGAATTGAGAGTGATAGCTTGAACCCAACTGACAGTATACAAGTGTAAATAAGCTGAAAATGTTCAGTTGAATTATTCAAGTATACCGAGAGATGTCTATACCAGTAGTAGGCACGATGGCACTTAACGCATCTTTTAATCGTTCGTGTCTTTGCTTTACATACGCGGCATATTAAACATCCGACATCTAAGAAATTCTCCATTTTAATTCGACATTTGCCAATTACATCAAGATAACCAAATAGGGAATTTTATTAATTAATAGTTGCTAATAGACATCAGTGCCTTGCCGCTGGCCTTGCCGTATCCAGTGACGCCGAAAAGCATGTATCGTAGCTGAGACATTGTGCACAGATATTGATGACGTCATTAACATTGATGCCCCATTCAGTCTCTACTGAATAGATTCCGCATTTGCCCATCAAGCGTTGTAACTTGGTTATAGCTCCTCTGTCGGTCTTCAATGATGAATTAACTCCACCACTGTTCGCTTTCTGACAGTGCCAGTCCCAAGCCTGGATAAAGAAGGAGGGCGACGCTAATGATCTTTGTAATCACACAGTGTCGTTAAACTGAAACTACTAGGCCTACTACTCAATGATGAAGACTAGTTTCGACATTCTAAACAGCTAGGCTAGGCCCTATTGTCGAATCGTCAGAATATTTCGCTGTAAAATCTTAACTATCAATTAAGAGTCAGTTAGGCCTATTGTAGCTGTTTTTAAAGTACTGGAGCTTTAACTGAAAGCTCCCTTCCCCGGCAGGTGAACTGCAACACATGACGAAATTTCGTCCATATGCTACCTTCCAGAAGTCACAAGATTCTGGTGTCAAAACTCTTCAATGAAAACTCTGTAGGCTAGCCATCTGTGATATCCAGTTTCGTCCGCTTTCTAGTTTAATCTAATCCAGTCGAAACTAATCCAATATAAGCTTACACTTAATAATTTATAGGCCTATCCTGGCACCGAGCACCGAGAAGGCCTACCGTTGGCTTTCTTTATGTCAGTTTGAACGTTTTTAGCTTTTTAAAAGTACGTTTCCTAGTTGTTTTTGTGTGTGCAAAACCTGGCAAATTCGTTTGGTATCCGAATGTTCACCTGCTTGTCGAATTGCTACTATCTAAAAACGAACAGGTTGGTTAGCAGGCTTAATTTGTTTTATGCACATGCGCTCAGTGGCGTCTAACTCCCCCCACCCCACACCTAGATGGGAAGATCGCCACTCTGGCCGACTTATATTATCGGAAATCAACAACCCCCACTTTATATCGAAAACTGACGCTAATCCCTTTTCACTTTTGAAGTTCGATGGAGCTCGTTCTCCAAACCTCACCATTGGTAGACGCCACCACATGCGCTTGTCAGATGCAAATGAAGGTTAGGCATACTTACTTACTTTTATAGAACCGCTATAAAACTGCCCTTGACATAAAACGATTTTACCATTAATTTTTGTCTCTGGAATTACGGTCATCCAGCCAAATTATCTGTCAAACAGTCCATTTGTTGGGCGTAGAATAGCATCCGTCAAAATTAAGTTCTCAGAACTACAAAGTAATTAGTACAATGCTTAATTATACAATGTCGTAAAGCCTTTAACGACAGCCAGCTATGTTTGTCTAACTAGGCTACTTGGGTTTTAGTGCTATGGACCAAGTTACGAAAGGACAAATAACAAGGCCAACCGCACGGTAACCTACAAAGCCCTAGTCGTGTGCAGTCCTTTATAGATCTGACCTGGTTAGAAAAAGCAACACATCAAACAGTGACGTTGTAAACAACTTTCACAAATATGTGACAGAGACAGTGAAGACGACTACAACGACTAACACAATGTTCACTACATTATGGTAATCGCTATATAGTAGTGTAGTGGTGGTGGCAGTAGTAGTACTAGTGGTAGCAGTGGTAGTAACAGTAGTAGTAGTAGTAGTAGTAGTAGTAGTAGTAGTAGTAGTAGTAGTAGTAGTAATAGTAGTAGTAGTAGTAGTAGTAGTAGTAGTAGTAGTAGTAGTAGTAGTAGTAGTAGTAGTAGTAGTAGTAGTAGTAGTAGTAGTAGTAGTAGTAGTAAGTAGTAGTGGTGGTGGCAGCTATATAGTAGTGTAGTGGTGGTGGCAGTAGTAGTACTAGTGGTAGCAGTGGTAGTAACAGTAGTAGTTGTTGTTGTAGTAGTAGTAGTAGTAGTAGTAGTAGTAGTAGTAGTAGTAGTAGTAGTAGTAGTAGTAGTAGTAGTAGTAGTAGTAGTAGTAGTAGTAGTAGTAGCAGCAGCAGCAGCAGCAGCAGCAGCAGCAGCAGCAGCAGCAGTAGTAGTAGTATCAATAGCGGTAGCGGTAGCAGTAATAGTAGTGGTAGCAGTAGTAGGTAATAGCAGCAGTGAAAGTAGTAGCGGTGGTAGTAATGGTAGTAATAGAAGTAGTGATAGTAGTAGTGTTGGTGGTAGTAGTGGTAGTGGCGCTATAACAAGTGTTCAAATACAATACAATACAATACAATACAATAGGGGCCGTCCATAAATGACGTCACGCTATTTTGGCCGATTTTTAACCCCCTCCCCCCTCGTCACACTTCGTCACAAAAGTAAGACCCCTCTGAAAATGACGTCACAAAGCTCTAACCCCCTAAAACCAATTTCCATGGCAAAGCAAAATGCTCTTTCATGGAACAAATAGCGAAAGCATGAATATTTTAAATTCTAACGGTGACCAAATATTGAAATAATTAGAAAATTATTAATAATGGTGCCCGTATATATTAAAATAATTTAAAAAATAATGAAAATTTAATCCTCAAAATTAGTGCTGTCGTTATTAAAATTAAATTGTTGTTATTTGCTAAATTTAATAACATAGACCTGGTGTGACGTCACACTACTCAGACCCCCACCCCCATGTCACACATCGTCACAAATTTCCGACCCCCTCCCCCCCTAGGTGCGTGACGTCATTTATGGACGGCCCCATACAATACAATAGTGGAGGTGGTGTGGTAGGCTGGTAGCTTAGTAGTAGCAGAAGCCTGCAGAAGTAATAGTATAAAAGTACAGTATAGTTGTAGCAGTAGACCAACTTGCGGTATTAAACGTAGTAGGGGTTGAAGTAGGTATTAGTGGTTGAGAATTACAAGTGGGCTACTTGATATTCCAGTGATACACTATAGAAAGCTAAAGTAACAGGTAATCATATTTATCCTCTTGGATATTGTCAAAAGCTGGCAAGGGCGATGATGAGCAAACGAACACAGACTTAACGCATACACAGGTATTTTAATGTTTATCCAGTGATACAGTACTTGGTTGCGGTACGACCTACATACTACATAGCCACTGACCTGTGATGGCTTTCAAGCCCAAACATTGGCATCTGCGGGGGTTTATTGGGTTGTACGTGGGTGTGTAGGGGGGGGGGGTGAGGAGGTAAAAGGCGTCGACCCCATTTTTCAGAACTGTATTTACTGAAGAAAATTATATATCAACCTTGTCAAGGTCTCAGAGCCCATAATTATAGGCCTATTAATTTTGAGCATTGGTGACTCGAAGCATACATGTGTTAGTTTCAATAAAACGCCGCAACGATTATAATATTATTATTACAGGCCTGCCGGGCATTATACATCAAAGCGCCCTAGCTGCTTATAACAGAGAACCGACCGCACCGTTTTAATCAACTATCGCATTTCTACAGCTGTAGATCTCACTACGGTTAATCGTACACTATTATCAAGCATTTCTATGGCACGGTGGCCGACTGGTTAGAGCGGTTGACCTGTAACTCGGAGAGTACGGGTTCGATCCTCGTCCGGTGCAGTTACTGCGTAGGGACCGTGAGCAAGTCCTTCGCTCACAATGGCTCTGCCAATATAATTGCATCTGCGCCGCCGAGGCGTGTGCACAATTCTGAGCTTTGGGCCACCTTTGGAAGAAGGACGATATCTAAATGCAGTTGTATTATATTGTATTGCATTGCATTGTATTGTATTATAGGTCCAGATTTTAAATCTGCTCGAGTAACAAGGGTACTGTAAATACATGGATAAAATAGCATATATATATATATATATATTGGATTTCTATGGAATTGTTGATTATTATTAATTATTAGTAGGGACCGTGAGCAAGTCTTTCGCTCACAATGGCTCTGCAATATAATTGCATCCTGCGCCGCCGAGGCGTGGGCACTTCTGAGCTTTGGGCCACCTTTGGAAGAAGGGCGATATCAAATGCAGTTGCATTGCATTGTAAGCATTTAGTAAGCGCCACCATTTAATTACAAAGCATCGGTCGACGACGTTGAGCAATAGTGAGTGAAGGACTTACTCAAGGTTCCTACACAATAACCGTCTCAGGGGAGGCTGCTCGAAGTCTCCGCGTTACATGGCGAACGATCTAACCAATCGGCCAAGGCCGTATCTAGGGGGTGTTTTGGGTGTTTAAACACCACCCGAAACTTAATAATGTAAAAATGAAAGAATGCATTTACTAACATAAACCTCTTACTTGGTTGACTCGGCTGCATGTCGGCTTGCTCAAGGACGAGTAAACACCCCCCCCCCAAGCTAAATCCTGGCTACGGCCTTGCAATCGGCTACCGTTGTTCTATCGTATACAAACCTAACTACTGTAAGGTTTGTATATAGGAATTTATTTAGCGCTACTTCAAGAGAAACTATACGCTAGCATGAATGTACGATAAAACACTACGTGGCACACGGTAGCCAGTTGACTAGAGCGGTCGCCTTGTAATGCTTGGGAGTACGAGTTCGATCCTCCTTTGAGACGGTTACTGTGTAGTGTACGTGAACCTTAAGCAAGTCCTTCACTCACAATTGCTCAGTACCATCGATTGATGCTTGGTCATTAGATAGTGGCGCTTTATAAATGCATGATACTAATAATACGCACATAATTAATAATATACACATATACACACATGCATACACATGCACAAATACACACAGACACACACACGTGCACATATACATATACATTATACACAGATACACATAGGGACACACGCGAACATGCACGCATATACACACATACATACATGCATACACACAAAAACACATAGACACACAAACACATATACACATACATATGCATACACGCAAATACACACAGGGACACAAACAAACATACACGCATATACCCACACATACACACATGCGTACACGCGCAAGCAGGCAGACGCCAATGCAGATGGCACAGTTCGTAACCCTCTGGCTGGATGGGAAAGGATGCCGTCCTAAGGTTGCCAACGTTACCATGTGGTTAGAGCTGTAATTGGTCTTCGGTGTTTTGTTGGAACAGGTGGCGAACAGTCTTCCGAATCCTGGTGGAACGCCCTCGACAATCAACACAATCAAAGTCGCAGAGGGAGGGAGTCGCAAGATGGAGCGAACATACATACACATATACACAAATGCATACACATGCACAAATACACATAGACACACACACACACATGTACACATACATATACATGCACACAAATACACATAGGGACACACACAATGGAGCGAGCAGCCAGTCTCAGGAGAACGATGGGGAAGGTTGGACGGAAGTGCGACTGATCAAGGAGAGGCAGGGCTTGAGGGACAGACGGACGGAAGGAGGCGAAGAGGAATAGACGGAGGGAGCGAGGGAGGAAGAGAGAGCGACAAAGGGGAGTACGACAGATGGGAGAGCGACAGAGGGAGGCAGAGCGACAGAGGGAGGAAGAACGACAAAGTGAGGAGGAGGGAAAGGGAGGCAGAGCGATAAAGAGTGGAAGAGAGACGGAGACAGCAGAAATGAGGAACAGAAAGGGGTACGGAGAGAGACGGAGATAGGGAGGGAAAGGAGAGGGTGAGAGCGAAGGAGAGGCGGATGGAGGGAAAGAGACCGAGGAAGGAAGAGAGAGGCGGAGGTGAGAGGCACATGGAGGGAAAGGGACAGAAGAATGGAGAGAGACAGAGCGAGGAAGGGAGAACGGACGTAGGGAGAGAGACGGAAAGATATGGTAACGGAGGGTAATACAATGAACAGCTCGAGAAAGACAGAGAGAGACAGAAAGAGACAGAGAGACAAAGAGACAGCGATAGAGACAGACAGAGACAGACAGAGACGGACAGACAGAGACGGAAAGACAGCAGAAACAGAGACAGAGGCAGAGACAGACAGCGACAAAGGAAAGTGAAGTTGGCAAACCGTATAGGGCCTACTATCCTCCTGTGTGTGGTCTGGAGAACAGTGGAGATATTCAGTTGAAGCTGTAAACTCCTTCGTTTGTCGAACATCTCGATTCCAGATTTCTCGGGAAGCCGATGATCTTAGAAAAGATTCTGTGGAGAGTACGGATACTGTGTAGGGAATTTGAGCAAATCCTTCACTCATAATTCATTCATTCATTCATTCATTCAGAGCATTTATATAGCGCCCCTTCAAGAAACTACTCAGGAGCGCTCCCGGCCCAGCCACGACTAAAGAAAAAAGACTCGAGGGACTTGTAGAACCCTGTCAGATGGCTTACAAGTAAAAAACGGAGCTTAAGTGGTAGGTCATTCCAAATGGAAGGGCCAACAACCGAGAAAGCACGGCGCTGCCTAATAGCCAAGCGAGTCCGTGGAACAAGGAACTCACCCCTCGTCGCAGAGGTAATCGTAACATAATTGCTCAGCGCCATCTACTGATGCATGGTCATTAAATAAATGCTGAACTAATTACAGCGACAACAACAACAGCAGCAGCAGCAGCAGCATCATCAACAACAACAACAATAATAATAATAATAATAATAATAATAATAATAATAATAAGAATAATAATAATAATAATAATAATAATAAAAATAATAGTAATTGTAATAATAATAATAATAATAATAATAATAATAATAATAATAATAATAATAATAATAATAATAATTTTAATAATAATAATAATAACAACAACAACAACAACACGAGAGAAACCAGCTATCTTTATCAGCGCATTGCCATGAAAATCAAACGCTGTAACTCCATCGCCTTCCAATGCACTTTTGCCCTGCCAGCTCTTGACGAGTTCTAGCCATCCCAGAATGGTTTTTTGTATTCTCCAGATATTTTTTTAATTCTTGAGGGATCTGAGGTACATCGGAGCAAAAATAAATAATGCTGTTCATGAGGAGATGGAAGCGGAGGTGGAAGAAGAGAAAGGAGATCGACCTAGTCAAACTCGGGGGCGCATGTCGGATGCACTGAAAGGAGACGGGCTGAGCCAAAGGCGTTGATAGCTTCTGCTCGATCGTTTATTTGCTGTGAAGCAGAGACGAAGCCAGTTACACAAAGCGGAAGAAAGGCCGCTGATAGGCCTGATTATTTCGTCTCTGCAACAGTGACCAGAGACCGAAGAGAGCGAAGGATTTTCTCACATTGCTGTGCTGCTACAACCGTAAAAATGCCGTCGGCATTGCGGTGTAGAAGTCATACTGTTGAAATAGATTAGAAGACAAGTTATAGCGAAATGTGTTGTTCTACAAGCTGCGAAATTACAGTGATTGGAGTTATCACAAATAGTGCGCTCGTGAATAAGCTGGTGCCCTGCGCTTGATTTTGGAGTAGCGCTTAAGACAGTTCGATGTTACGATTACCAGAAAAGCGTTGCAGAAAGCGTTGTTGTATACATGTATAACGGAAGCATGTCAGATGGAAAAGTAATAGGACAAGGAGAAAGACGTGTAAATGGAAGAAGTGAAGGAGGAAGAGTTGAAGGAGGAAAAGGATTTGTCTCCAGAGATAAACGAAATGGTGGAGGCGGTGGAGAAGAAGGAGGATATGACAAGAGAAGACACAGGAAGCGAATGACCTTTCTCCTTGCAACGTTGATCTTCTTCTGCGACCATGTGGGTGAGTTCAACACCGAAATCAATTAATTATTATTATTATTATTATTATTATTATTATTATTATTTATTATTATTATTATTATTATTTATTAATATTATTATTATTATTTATCGTTATTATTTATTTTAACTATTTGCCATCATTATTGCTACTGATACTGCTGCTGCTGCTGCTACTATTACTGCTGCTACCAGGGATGGGGAAAATACTTTTTAAAAGTATTTTGAGTACAAGTTACAAGTATAAATACTTTATAAAAAAGTAAGTTTATTTAAAATACAAGTAAAATACATTTTCATATAAGTATTTTAAATACAAGTAAAAATACTCGTTTGGGAGAAGTATTTTAAATAGTAAGTACAAAATACTTTGAGCCAAAGTTTACCACAAATAATCAAGTCGTTGCCTATAAATTGAGACTAAGGCTCTAAATATAGAATTTTGAACACCAGCAAAAACATTTCGCCATTCAGCATTCTTTATATGGCACTTAGGCAATTGGCCTTAAATATTATCAGTAATTGCTCAAAATGTTTGTCGTTAAAGCCGCTAAAGCGATTAAGTCTTGGTAAAGAAATTAGAGATCACCACTTGAAGGACGTACACCAGTAACATTGCACTTCTGGCTGCTGTTCTGCCTTCTGATATTCTGCAAATGCATTAACGATGTTAGACTCTTGTCTGTGACTATGAATAATTATGATGTTTGCGTATTAAAGGAAGTCTGAATGAATATTCATTATGTGCAACATGTGTTCGGCAACAACATCATATGCGTGACTTCACTTCAGTCATGAGCTTGCCAAAGCAGCCAAGCGTTTCACAAGGTCATCTGTGAGCCAATGAGCCATAACTCCAATGTAGCTCTTTTCAGACAACTCCATAATTATAGCTGCTGTGGTGCACACTGCTGCCTCTCCGATAAGCTGTTGACCAGCATTTGAATGATCCAGATCATCCAGTCCAATAATAATAACCCAATAATAATAATTATTGCTGGCCTAATGCATGAAGCTGCAATATTGCTTTGTTGCTTGTTCTTAATGAGAAACAAAAGTATTTTACAAAAGTATTTTGGCATTATAATTTAAAGTACAAAATATTCAAGAAACGTATTTTAAGTAAAAGTATGAATACTGTCATTCCATTGCATTTTAAATACAGGTACAAAATTATTTATATAGAATTTTAAAAGTAGTATTTTAAATAATAGTATTTAAAATACTCCCATCACTGGCTACTGCTGCTGCTGCTGCTACAGCTACTACTACTATTGATAATAATAATAATAATAATAATAATAATAATAATAATAATAATAATAATAATAATAATAATAATAATAATAATAATAATAATAATAATAATAATAATAATAATAATAATAATAATAATAATATTATTATATTATAATTATCATTATATATTATTATTATTCATTATTATTATTATTATTATTATTATTATTATTATTATTATTATTATTATTATTATTATTATTATTATCATTTATAATTATCACTATTATTATTATCATCATCATCATCATCATAATCATCATCATTTATCATCATCATCATCATCATCATCATCATTTCTGCATTTATTAAGCGCCCCTATTCAACGACTAAGCATCAATCGTCGGCGCTGAGCAATAGTGAGTGAAGGACTTGCTCAATGTCCCTACACAGTAACCGTTTCATGGGAGGTGGAGAGTCGAATCCGTACTCTCTGAGTTACAAGGTCAGCGCTCTAACCAGTGAGCTACCGTGTACCACCTTGCTGTCTGGTTGACCCTTGCAATTTTAGCGACGTGAGTAAACGTTCTGAGCAATGACCAGCAACGAAGGGCGTGCGGCGTCACGAATGTCCGAATGGGTCAGTGAGGTCAATGACGCATTGTTAGAGATCCCTCTCTCTCTGTCTCTCTGTCTCTCTGCCTCTCGGTCTGTCGCTGTCTCCGTCTCTCTGTCTTTGTCTTTGTCTTTGTCTCTCTCTCGCGCTCTCTCTCTCTTTCTCTCTGTCTGTCTCGGCCTGTCTGTCTGTCTGGCTGCCTCTCTCTGTCACTGTCACTGTCACTGTCTCTCTCTCTGTCTCTGTCTGTCTGTCACTCTGTCTGTCTGTCTCTCTCTCTCTTTCTCTGTCAGAGACACCATCTGTTTGTCTGTCTCTCTCTGTCACTCTTTGTCTCTCTGTCTCTCTCGGATACTCTCTGCATCTCTGTCTCTCTGTTCTGTCTGTCTCTATCTGTTCTCTCTGTTCTGTCTGTCTCTATCTGTTCTCTCTTTCTGTGTCTCTCTCTCCCTCTGTGTTTCTCTCTGTCTCTCCCTGTATCTCTCTCTCTGCTTCTTTCTATCATTCTCTGTGCCTCTCTCTGTGTCTATTTCTGTCTGTCTTTATCTCGGTCTGTGTCTTTCTGTCTGTGTCTGTCTGTGTCTCTCTATCCTACTCTCTGTCTTTAGTTCTGTCAGTGTCTGTCTGTCTGTCTGTCTGTCTGTCTCTATCTCTCAGTTTCTATCTCTGCTGCAGACACTATGTACAAGCGATCAACAATTAATAACTTCAGTTGGCTGTCGACGCCATCCGCTTCGCTGCCTTCCTTCCGCTGACTATCAATAAATTACGTGCACGTGACCGGAAGTCAGCAGAACAAGCATCGCTTGACGCATTTTACGGAAACTGTTTACAATATCATTATTATCATAATGGCAATTACATTTGCTATTAATGCTTTCACTATTAATGCTTTTTATAATATTTTCATTATTATTATTTTTATTATTAGCATCATTGTCGTCGATGTCATCATCATCATCTCGCCATCATCATCATCGTTGTCAACATCATTATTATTAGGCTATTATGTTTAGCTGCTGAAGTTTTCGTGTGCTGTGATCCTCAATTTTTTATCCATCTAGTTTAACTTACGGAAATCTTGCTTGAATATATGTAACTATGTTTGAGCCACAGGCTAAAAAGTCAAATCTTCCGACGACTCATTCGATCACTTACAATCATTCAATCGTCATGAAACTTGGCAGATAGACTCGCCCTCGCAGACATTTCATTCTATAAAAATTTCAGCTCCCCAAAAGAGGCAAGCTTATAGAATCGGGGACTCAACTTTTCGAATCGGGGAATCCCCTTTTCCGATACGCAGCGTTTTCATTGGCCGCAACAAAAGCGGGGGCGCTGCCTCATTAAACGAACGCTATGTCGTAAAATGTCCGCGTACTATATATTTGTAGAGGTAACTGCTTCGTAAGACGCATTATAGGATACTAGATGGATATAGTAAAAAACTTTGTTTTTACGGGCTGTATTTTATTATACTTTTATTGCTATTATTATTTTTATGCCCCAGGCATATGTGATCCTTAGGGGCTTAGCTATTAACTAATATATAGCATTGATATTTTTATTGATATCTTTATTGATATGTTTTATTGATATTATTATTATTATTAATATTATTGCTAATATTATTGTTCTTGTTGTTATTATTATTATTATTATTTTTATTATCATTGCAATGAGACAAAATTTATTTTTCATAAAGACTCATGTACAGACTGATTAAAAATGGCTGTCTATTATACTTATTATTATTATTATTATTATTATTATTATTATTATTATTATTATTATTATTATTATTATTATTATTATTATTATTATTATTATTATTATTATTATTATTATTATTATTACCATTATCATTATAATAAAAATAATTATTATTATTATTATTTTAGTTTTCATTTATTTTATTTTATTTGTTTTTTGCCCAGAGGTACACAGGATCCCTCAAGGACTTCAAATTTATTGTTATTATTATTATTATTATTATTATTATTATTATTATTATTATTATTATTATTATTATTATTATTATTATTATTATTATTATTATTATTATTATTACTATTATAATTATAATAATAATAATTATTATTATTATTTTATTTTTATTTTTTTAATTTAATTTATTTTTTACCCCGAGGTATGCAGGATCCCTCAGGGACTTCAAATTTATTGTCATTGTTATTAGTATTATTGTTCTTGTTGTTTTTGTTGTTGTTGCTGTTAGCGTCTGATGCCATTTCCGATGAGAAGCGACTGATCAAACACCTGTTAGATGATTACGAAACGGTTGGAATCGTTGGCCGACCAGTCTACAACCAATCGCAGACGATCAGTGTTGAGTATGGTTTGGCGTTGATTCAGATCCTAGACTTAGACGAAAAGAACCAGGTCCTAACCACCAACGTATGGAGTCGCTATGTAAGGATAGACGAGGATATTCTAAGCTTAACTCAATCAATCAATCAATTAGTCGAAATTTATATAGCGCCTATTCGGTGTCTTTAAGGTGTCTACTCAGAGGCGCTCCCGATCCAGGCCCAACGGAAAAAGCAGTCTTAAGGAACCGATAGAACGGTGAGGGAGGGACACGAGGGAGACAGCGTACCTCCCGAGGAAGCCCTTTTCACGTCACCAATGACCAGTCTAGTTTTTCTCAAAAGTAGGCTAACTATTGCACTGGAAGGGGTTTAGGGTAATGGTAACACTATCGCTCGTAGAGGCAACGGACCCGGGATCGCTTCCCGGTACCCTCCCTAAGGTCGACTCAGCCTTTTCATTCGCTAGGTGGCGTTGTTAAAATGAGATGTAGGACCCGATGGGCGCCTTGCATGGCTGTCAAACAGTTAAATTCGACTTCTGTAATAATTTGTGATCATCCGTTCATACTATGATTTGTAATCATACTGCGTACTTGTCAGTTTGAAACATTAAACGAAGATTATTATTATTATTATTATTATTATTATTATTATTATTATTAATATTATTATTATTCTTATTATTATTATTATTATTATTATTATTATTATTATTATTATTATTATTACTATAAAATCAGAGTAATTATTATTATTATTATTATTATTATTATTATTATTATTATTATTATTATTATTATTATTATTATTATTATTATTATTATTATTATTATTATTATTATTACTATTACTATTACTATTATTATTATTACTATTCAATATTATTATGGCTTCTGCATCGTCACCTGGTCTAATTGTTACCAAAGGTAGGCTGACTACAAAACTAATTGGGCCATATAAAAAACTAGAACTGTGCTGTTTGAATCGAGCTTTTACAGTCAGGGCCGGAGTTAGGTTGGTGGGGCCCATTGGCGCCCAATATGGTGGGCCCTTTTGTGCAGCAAATTTTTTGTCTTTGTTGATGCGCAGTCTCCGACAGGGACAACCATATAGGCCTATACCTACAGCTCAAATCTCTCTCCCCACTGCCTACCTCCCTTCCCTCCCTCTATCGTTGATACCGTATGTTCATTCTTTTCGGACAAAATCTAATCCCTTTGCTTCACATTACAACTCGTTTAGATACACATTCCTTAAGCATTGAGTCATTCCCCTCTCTCAACCCTGCTCCTTCTGCCTCCTAGTCATCGTTCAAAAAAATAATTCTCACGCATCTGAAACAAAGGTTCCGCTCCTCTTTAATTATCTTCCCAACAAGCAATGCGAATTAACTTGATCCTATCCCCACCCTTTTCCTAACAGACCGTGCCTTTGTTTTCGTTCCTGTAATCACAGAAATTATCAATATCTCACTTACTAGGCCTACTGGCAACATCCGTTTGGTCTATACGCACACTCTCGTCTCTCCCCTTGTCAAAAAAGGAAAACTTGACATGGCAAACCTATCTAACTATACCGTCCCACCTCTAATCTTTCCTTTCTATCTATAAGTTAGATAATTAAATGTTTAAAGACGAGACGGGAACACAGGCCTCAGCATAAGTCAGAAGCAGTTCATGCTCCAATTAATACTCAAAGGTGTTGAAAGTTCATTTCCAAATGCGGAAATTATGCTAAGAATATACTTGGTGCTCATGGTCACAAACTGTGGTGTTGAACGATCATTCGTTCCCTAAAGACGTATCTTTCCCCGGGACTGCTGCATTGAGAGTGCCTATGAATTATTCATACTGCGAGAGGCGCTTTATAAATGCCCAGATACGATACGATACGATACGAGGATAGGCCTAATTAAGAACAGGCTTCACACAAGTATGACACGTGAGAGACTTAGCCAGCTTGCAGTGTTGAGCATAGAGTGTGATAATTTTACGCCAGTTGTATTTAATCAGTTTATTGAAGACTTTGACAATAGAAGAGAGCGCAAAGTCTCTATTCTTGAAGCCTACTCAAATTTAGACCAAACTGCAAGCCGAACTGAGCTAATTAACTGTCTCAAGCTACATGCATCTGTCTTTAGTTTGTATAGGTCCGCTCGTCGCAATTTTTTACTTTCTTTGTTCGTCTGTATCCATGACTTCTATGAAAACTTAGATAACAGTTTATAGCCTATGCTTTTGTTTTGTATTTGAGAAATGATATGATGTCTGTTAATATAATAGATAACCAATTTGATCATCCCAATTTATTTTCATTTACATGAATTAAACAAAATTAGTTAGTAATATTGCCTTTAAAACTTTCGAAGACAAAGGCAGGAGACTTCCTGGTGGCTGAGAGCAGATACCAGTTTATTGTATGGAAAAGCAAGTAGAGTTTCTGTGGAGTGGCGTTTACTGAAGCCAGATTGGTGGGGGTTGAGGAGTAAGTTTGAAGTGAGGTAATCGTTTAGCCGAATAAGTTGTTGTAAGTTAATTAGCTAACTTAATTAATTAATCCAAAGTGTTGTCAATAATATGGCTTTTGCATGCTAGTTTAATTTAATTCTTGACAGAAGTACGATAAATAGTAAATTGTACTATTGTTACGCTTGTCGTTGTAACTGTTGATGTTGAATGTGTTATATTATTTGACGTTGAGGGTAAAGAGTAAACAGCGTATAGTGGGGCGGCCTGGTGCAAAATATGGCAGAATTGTTCACTTAATGACAGAAGCATGAAATTTGGTACATGGTAGCAACATACCATGAGGAAAATTTTTGGCTATAGGGCCATCGCAGATTTGCTCCCTGGCCCCAATGGCAGCCATTTTTCAAAATGGCCGACCGAAGTTGAGGTTTTTCAATATCTCAGCTTCTAGTTCACTTAGAATCGTAATCCTGGTGTCTAAACATACATACTTATGGGCAAGGATTCCAATAAAACCAATTGCAAACACTTATCTACACGAAATTGGCAGCCATTTTCCAAAATGGCCGACCAAAAGAGATTTTTCAATATCTCAACTTCTAGTTCACTTAGAATCGTGATCTTGATGTCTAAGTATATATACATATTTATGGACAAGGATTCCAACAGAACTAATTACAAACACTTATCTATACGAGATTGGCAGCCATTTTCCAAAATGGCCGACCAAAAGAGATTTTTCAATATCTCAACTTCTAGTTCACTTAGAATCGTGATCTTGATGTCTAAGTATACATATTTATGGGCAAGGATTCCAACAGAACTAATTGCAAACTCTTATCTACACAAGATTGGCAGCCATGGACGTCGCGTTTGGGGACCGTGGCGATCCCTAGTTTCAAATACCAACTGTGATAGGCTCACGACGAGTCAACTATAAGTGCTGGTGGTGGCAGCAAGATGTTGTAGGCTTGAGCATATCTCAGTGACAGTGGGCTAAGTTCTGTAGAGGTCTGTAGTTTGAAGTTATATGCATATATTGTTAGCGTGCTTATTTTATATAGAAGTGATTAATTACATATATATATATATATATATATATATTCCGCAACCTACGATCCCTCAACGGCGGAGTACCCTCCGACTATCGTCTGGTGTGGAGAGGTACTGGTATCGTCTTACTTTTCCCACGACATGAACGACCTCACGGGTGAATTAGGTCGCAGAGGATGATGATGATATCTGATGGGGCTGCGGGAGCCGGCAGTCGAAGTTTGGCAGTTACCGACGGTGGTCAGAAGAACGGAGGATCCTGAAACGCTGACCGGGACACGGAGCCAAACCTGTATGAAATTTGGAAATTATATGTGCATAGGTCATGATCTTTTAATAATTAGTTTAATAATGTCCAAAGTTCACAAAATAGCGAATCCACGGCAGCCTAGTACATCAGCTGCAGATGCATTTGCGGAAAGTCACACAGACTGGGATAAATGTATGCTTTGTCAAGAACTGACTGGTGAAGTCCTTAAATCTCCAGCAAGTTCCAGACGCAGCACCGATGGAGGTGGGTACAAGACTCTTGCAAACAAATTGCTGGCCTTCAAGAAGATAAATTGCTTGCCATCAAGTATTGTTTCCCGGCTGACGGAAGGTCCAGACCTCGAAGAAATCCTGATAGCCAATAAGGCCAAATGGCATGAGAGCTGTCGACTGCTGTATAACAAAACAAAACTTGAACGAGCTGTAAAGCGACAGGCACAGTCGGCGGAAAGTACTGATGCTCCCATGCATAAGAAGTATACTCTCGTAATAGTTCAGTCACAAGTTCTGATGAGAAAGAACAGTGCTTCTTCTGCGGGGAACGTGCAAGAGATGCAGAATCATTTCACCATGCCTCAACGTTTGGTCTTGACGCCCGTGTTAGAGAATGTGCCCTGCAATTACAAGACCAACATCTGCTGGCTAAACTTAGCACAGGCGATCTCATTGCACTGGAGGCCAAGTACCATATCCAGTGCCTTTGGTCCCTGTACAATAGAACCAGACAGAGCAAAGGATCTGATGAACAAGAAGACAGCAGTGCCATTAATCAGGGCATAGCTCTTGCTCTTGCTGAGCTGGTTGCATATATCGAAGATGCCCGAGCAGACAATGAACATGTGCCAATATTCAAACTGGCCGATCTGGTTAACATGTACTCTTCCAGAGTCGAGCAATTGGGGACATGCTTAAGTGGCCGTGTAAACTCAACTCACTTGAAAAACAGGATCCTTGCACATTTCCCTGACTTGCAGGCTTATAAGGAAGGTCATCAGGTTACCGCGTCAAGCCTGCATATCCTACTCCACAAAGCCTACACTGAGTACAGCAGCAACCATGTAGATGCGGAAAGTCTGAAGAACCTCGAAGCCTGGTGTGATGATAGGGCCAAAGTCAGCCCACAGTTTAACTTCTGGTTCACTATTCTACAACTGGAACTTCAGGTGATGATTTTTGTGCGATCACTGAGAAAGGGTGATTTCGAGCTCTACATAGATTCGTTGTCACAGCTCGTGCCCTGGTTCTTCTCACTTGACCACACGCATTACGCTAGATGGATACCAATCCACCTCCATGACATGGTTAGTCTAGCAGGGAAGCATCCTGCTGTGTACGCAGAATTTCTGCGTGGCAACTTCACTGTAAAGAAGACGAGGCGTGCATTCTCCAATATCGCCATAGACCAAGCCCATGAGCAGAACAACGCCTGTGTGAAGGATGATGGCGGTGCTGTAGGCCTCACACAGAACCCGCAAGCTCTACTACGATGGATGGTGTCTGGACCAGAGATGGCCCGTCTCATCGAAGAGTTCCAGGCATCGATTCAGAAACCAAACATGGAATCTGATCTTCGACATCATGAGCAGACAAAAAGCACGCAGGCAACATTTTTCAACCAGGTGAAGGCTCTCAGCAATGTGATCGAGGAGATGGGAAACCCATTCATTGACGACAGCAACGACCTACTTGTCCTGGACAGCAGAGATCTGGCTGATCCTGCAGTGATCAACACAATGCGCAACATTGGTAAAACTGGACAAAAACAGTACGAAGCATTTGTCAACGAACGTCTTGTTAACCAATCACGACCTGTCAATGACCCAATCAAACGAAACAACTTCCCTCTCTTCAGTCGTCCACCTGTACGGGACAAGTCAAGAGCAAAGCACCAGCTGTCATCTGTGAAGAGTGACTGTTCACTTTTCTCCAGGCTGTACATCTCCTGTCAGACACGTGAAGGAGACCTTGACGAATTCTTTGCACACGAGAATCAAGCATGCCCACCATCACTCTCGAATATGGGCAAATTGCGGCTAGGAACTAAGTCAGACATTGTGAGCTGCCTAGAAGAGCTGGTTCCCACTTCAACAGATGACGCCATTCCAGATATCCACACAGGCCCTTCACTGGGCGTACCTAGTGTTGATGCTGTTATCCTGGATGGAGCAGTCATAGTAAACATGCTCAAGCCTGGCACTGCATCCACTTTCTCAGATTATGCCTCCCATATCTTCTTGCCATACATCACAAGACAGCTAGAGCATGTTCACAGGGTCGATGTGGTATGGGATGAATATGTGCATGGCAGCTTGAAGACATACACACGCAGTGTGAGGGGTAAGGGAAGCCGAAGGCGAGTGGAATCTTCCAATGCCCTACCTAGAAACTGGCAGGAATTTCTAAGAAACGACGAAAACAAGTCAGAGTTGTTTTGTTTTTTGAGCCAGCAAATAGCGAAACTTAAAACAGACACAGAAAGACAGATCATCGCCACATACCACAAGGACGTGCTCTGTACTCAGCCAAGGGACACAACTGGACTTGCTCCTTGTACTCAGGAGGAAGCCGATACAAGGATTTTCCTGCACGTCTCAGATGCTGCCAAACACGGCTATCGTAAAGTAATGATCCGCACTGTTGATTCTGACGTGTTGGTGTTAGCCATAGCAGCAGTTCAGCAGCTCAGCATTGATGAACTGTGGGTTGGTTTTGCCTCCGGAAAAAGCTTCAGGTACCTACCAACCCATGAGATGGCACGTGCTCTCGGTCCAGAGAAATGTGTGGCTTTGCCCTTCCTACACGCATTTAGCGGATGTGACACAGTATCATCCTTTGCTGGTCGCGGAAAAAGGACTGTGTGGGACATTTGGAAGACATTCAACGACGTAACCTCAGCCTTCTGTACCTTAGCATCAACTCCCAGCTCTGTTGAGGGTCAGCTCGATGTACTGGAGCGCTTTGTAGTTCTTCTGTATGACCGTGCGAGCAGTGAGGAGAAAGTGAATGAGGCACGGAAGCAGCTGTTCTCACAGAAAGGCAGACCAATGGATGGCCTTCCACCAACTCAAGCTGCACTTGTGGAACACACAAAGAGAGCTGCCTACCAGGCAGGTCATGTCTGGGCACAGATGTTCGTGGCTGTTCCCAAGCTACCTTGTCCTGGCGAATGGGGGTGGCTGCAAACGATCGAAGGAGGCTGGGAAGTGAAGTGGACAACGCTCCCTGAAGCTTCTCATGCCTGTCGTGAACTGCTCAGATGTGGCTGCGAGAAGGGCTGCAAGGGACAGTGCAAATGTGTGAAAGCTGCACTACAGTGTACTGGTCTCTGTCTGTGTAGAGGCCTATGTGACCGTGAATGACTTGGATGATCTTGGGCAGTACTTTCTCTGGAAACTGGTTTCTAAAATGTGGACTAACTGTAATATTGTTCAATATACATTTATCAGAACATTAATAGCATGCTGAATTGCTGATATACCATCATTTGTGTTATTTCCACCTGAATTTGAACACACTACGAAGTTTCATAAGTATTATGGTGAAATAAATTGGCATAGCTAGGAATATACTGTGCTTATGACAGCTGAGTTTTCAAAAGGGGGGTACAAGTGCTTGCAATTAGTACTATTTGAATCCTTGCCCCTAAATATGACAGTTTAGACACCAATAATAATAATAATAATAATAATAATAATAATAGATCGTTATTCTAAGTGAATTAGAAGATGAGTTATTGGAAAAAATCTCTTTTGGTCGGCCATTTTGGAAAATGGCTGGCAATTTCGTGTAGATAAGTGTTTGCAATTAGTTCTATTAGAATTCTTGCCCCAAGTATGTATGTTTAGACACCAGGATCACGATTCTAAGTGAACTAGAAGTTGAGATATTGAAAAATCTCTTTTGGTCGGCCATTTTGGAAAATGGCTGCCAATTTCGTGTAGATAAGTGTTTGCAATTGGTTTTATTGGAATCCTTGCCCATAAGTATGTATGTTTAGACACCAGGATCACGATTCTAAGTGAACTAGAAGTTGAGATATTGAAAAATCTCTTTTGGTCGGCCATTTTGGAAAATGGCTGCCAATTTCGTGTAGATAAGTGTTTGCAATTGGTTTTATTGGAATCCTTGCCCATAAGTATGTATGTTTAGACACCAGGATTACGATTCTAAGTGAACTAGAAGCTGAGATATTGGAAAATCTCAACTTCGGTCGGCCATTTTGAAAAATGGCTGCCATTGGGGCCAGGGAGCAAATCTGCGATGGCCCTATAGCCAAAATTTTTCCTCATGGTATGTTGCTACCATGTACCAAATTTCATGCTTCTGTCATTAAGTGAACAATTTTTCACCAACCCGCTCTACTAGTAGGAAGGAAGCATATCTTTCTCGCTGAAGATCTTTAGGGCTGCAATAAATCGGACGGTAGGAAAACACTCAACGACGGATTGCGAGCTCTCGAAAAGAGGATGGAATTGTTCCTCTCGTGAAAGGCCTAGCCTATAGTCCTTATACAAATCCAGAAAACATAAAGACGAGATCATAGTACAGACTCGAGAGGCAATGAGCGCCTAATAGCCAAAGTTCTAAGGACCGCGAAGCTAGAAGGCCTATAATGACGACACGATTGTTACAGATATATGAGACGAAGACAAGGGTTTGCACACGAAAGAGCCGATATAAAAGAGAAGAGGATGAATAATTTGATCCTGTAGAGCTAATATTTGGCGACAAGAATCAGACAAGAATCAGAGATTTATTGAATGGTTTTAAAAATGGACTCGAAATAAACAACTTGTCAGTGATATCAGTTTGTGACGATTGTTTTTCCGAACAGGTTTGGATGGACATTTTGTTGGCTTGGAATCCGGAAGACTTTGGCGGCGTCGACAAAGTCCGTGTACCGATCGGAAGAATCTGGTCCCCGGACATTGTTCTCTACAATTAGTAAGTGTCATTTTCGTTAGCTGCAGAACGAATAGATATCGAATAAAGTGTTAATTCCGAGATATTTTATGTCGAGTAGGCATTATGTATCGACGCAAGCAAGTTAATCAATTCGATCACTATTGTTATTTATTGTATCTTCCATTATTGTTTACTTACTGTCCTCTTCCACCCATTATATTCTTTCTTTCCATAGGCACTTCGTTGATGTGTTTAGTTGTGTTAACTTAGGCTTTAAAAATCTTCATATACTACTACACTTGCTACTCTTATTACTGCTACTGCTACTACTGCTACAACTACTACTGCTACAACCATTGAGGGATTATTTCTACCTCGGGTAAACTACAAAATAATAAATGTAATGGTAGCAATAATATTATTACTATTACTGCTGCTGCTGCCACTACCATTACTACTGCTACAGGCTACAGCTACTGCTATTGCTGCTGCCACTACTACTATTACTATTACGATTACGATAACTATTACTGTTATTATTATTGTTAGTATTCGTATTATTATTATTATTATTATTATTATTATTATTATTATTATTATTATTATTATTATTATTATTATTATTATTATTATTATTATTATTATTATTATCATCATCATCAGCAGCAGCAGCAAGCAGTAACATCATTATTATCATTATCATCATCATTATTATTAGTGTTATTATTATTATTATTTTTATGCTTACCTCTGGTAAAAAAATAGTGATGGCCTACAATATCTGAACTGGTGTCTGTCAGCGCTGACCAGCGTCTAAAGGAGCACCGTGAAGCGATGGCTGTTGTGTCTTACGATGGTTCAGTGCTTTGGATTCCTCCCGCCATCTTCCGAAGCACTTGCTCTATAGACATCACTCACTTTCCCTTCGACGTCCAGACCTGCCACCTGAAGTTCGGATCGTGGACCTACGACGGATATAAGCTGGACATCAACTTCTACGCAGACGATGCTTCCGTTGACATCAGCGACTACATAGAGAGCAATGAATGGGCGCTGGTTGGGTACCCAGCCAAGAAGAATGTCAAGTACTACACCTGCTGTTCCGAACCATTTCCAGGTATAACTAACTGCGGATGGGTAACTAATCGATTCGATTCGAATCGATTAGTTACTCATCCGCAGTTACCCATCCATCAATTTAAACAAACAGCTAATTCTAATTCTAATCGATTAGCGACTAGGTTTTTCTCATTTTAATTCTAATCGATTAGCAACTTTCAGTAGCTAATTCTAACCGATTGGCAATTTAGCTAATCGATTAGGAAATCGATTAGCTCTTTGTCTAAGTTTGGCTATTTCTAATCCTAATCGATTAGGTTCAAGAATTTTGCTAATTCTAATCGATTAGCAAATTTCAGTAGCTATTTCTAATTCTAATCGATTGGCTACAAGATTTTGCTAATTCTAATCGATTAGCAAATTTCAGTAGCTATTTCTAATTCTAATCGATTGGCTACAAGATTTTGCTAATTCTAATTGTAATCAGTTTGCAATTAAACTAATCGTGCCAAGCTCCTCTGATACACATCGCCATCACGCCCCTATCAAATACTACACCTACTAATCCGAGCCATTCCCAGGAACACGAAACAACACCTATTTACCAAACGAATGGGATAGCATAGCTTAGGAATACCAAGAATATACAACTGGGGCCCGATAGCGCATTGGATGACAAACTGGCATAGAGAGCGAGAGGTACCGAGATCGAGTTTCGTAGGCGGACATGCTTTGTAGGCTACTATTAGCGCCGTGTATTGCAGGCTGTCTGTTAGTAGTTAAGATTTATGTCTTCTGTCATTTGTGTTCTTGTGAATTGTTTCAATTGCATAACTGTACACTGTAAACGGTTGCGGTTTGTCAACCGGATTGTTTCAATAAAGAATATTATTATTATTATTATTTTATTTTGATATTGCCCTCCTTCCAAAGTTCAGAGAGGTGCACACACGACCATATTATACGACAGAACACCGATGGCGCTGAGCAGTTGTGAGTTAAGAACTTGCTTTAAGTCCCTACACATAGGATAGGACAGGATTGTATTGGATAAAACTAGATTAGAGACTAGACTAGATTGGATTAGATTGTCTCCTTTCGATTGTCATATGAAGTTCTTCCGTTATTTTAGATCTGACGTTTACGATCCACCTGAAGCGAATCGCCGCCTTCTACAGCTACATCATCGTTCTTCCCTGTGTCCTCCTCTCCTTCCTCACCCTCGTCATCTTCTGGCTGCCTCCGGAATCACCGGCCAAGATGATGTTAGGTCTGACCAAACAGTAATTAGCTCTTTCACACTCCTATTATAGCTGCCGAATATTCAACTGCGCGCAGCATTCCTCACTTTTATTACGCGCAAGTTTACTTACAAGGTTAAAACCAGATAAGACTGATCGTTGCCTAGATTTAAATTTTAAAGAGATGTTTCTTGATTGTTCAACTCTAGGAATGAACGTCTTCGTTGCCTTCTTCGTTCTCCTTCTGCTCTTGGCCGACAATACTCCTCCAGCGTCAACATCCATCCCTCTGATCGGTAGGTAAACATTGGCCACAATTAGCCACTCCAACACAGATTCTGTTTAAAGGTCAACGGCCCTTGAGGCACACGACGGGAATAATGACAATACAATAATGGCAATACTATCTATGTGCCAGAATCATAATCGTAATCACGATTGTCACAAAGGGGCTGCAGCAGATATTGTCAAGCAGCGCTCGTGAATAGACTGGTGCCCTGCGAGTTATTTTGCTTCGTTGTTTTGTATTTGCAGGAGCCTATTTCTGCATGAACATGATACTGATAACGCTGTCGACATTTCTAGCAATTATCGTCATCAATACGCACATCCGGGGTGATCGGAAGAACAAGGTTCCCGTTTGGCTCAAAAAGGTCAGTGGTATTAGTACGTATACTTCGGAGGTAGCACGGTCCGCACACCGCTACAGCGCAGTCAAGAAGCTTTGTCTATGTTGAGCCCAACATAGGCTGCACTGGCTTCCCATCATCCAGCAGGGTATTCAGTTTAAGATCCTTGCCCTTATGCGCAATTGTCTTGTTGGCTCTGCTCCATGCGCGGTGGTGTAGGGGTATGTTCGGTGCCTCGCAGCCGGAGGGTTGCGGGTTCGAATCCACCTTAAGCCGCCGCGTAGGGACCCTGGGTAAGTCCTTCACTCGCAATTGCTCATGCGCTTCGGCGTGAAACTCCGATTCAGTGTCCGCGCTGTAGTCGGGAGCGCCTCTGAGTAGACATCTTGAAGGGGCGCTATTACAAGTGCTCATACATACATACATAGATACATACATACATACATACATACATACATACATACATACATACATACATACATACATACATATCATGACTTAAGAATCTCTGCATTTCAGTCTCTTGTGACACCCTTCGGTCGGATGCTCTTAGACTCGTTTAAATGGGTACCAAGCCAGGTACCCCTCGTATGTATACTGCTACAACTCAGTTTAGAAGCTTTACCTGGGTTGAGCCCACCAGCTGGAATCGCCTTTCTCGAAAACTGTTGCTCGAGCTCCACAGTTTGTCCATTCCACAGTTTCGCAAGCGCCTGAAGTCTGTATTATTCGACAGTAATTTAACTGTTTTTGGTCGGGAGCACCACTGGTGAGTTCTTTTCTCAAGCGGCGCTATATAAATGTCAGATAACAATTAAAATTACGGGGACCTTCGATGGCTTGGTACCCATTCAAACGTGCAGCGGTGGAGAAAGATATCACCCGATCAGCGCTCGTGAATAAGCTGGTGCCCTGCGCTTGGCTTTCGAGTGGCGCTTTAGAAATTTGGAGATTACGATTACGATTACGATCACTACGCTGAAAAAGCAGCAAGGTTGAGGCTATAATTAACAATTGACAGCAACACCATTCCAGAATAATAGTCTTTTCCAGAAAAATAATGATGATAATGATGATAACAATAATAATAATAATAATAATAATAATAATAATAATAATAATAATAATAATAATAATAATAATAATAATAATAATAATAATAATAATAATAATAATAATAATGACAATTTATATGGCTCCGTAACACAGCCATGGCCATCTCTATGCGGATGACTCACAAGTTTATGGCTTCTGCCGTCCTGATTCCACCGAAGTCCAGCATCTGCGGTCCGTCTCAGTGAGCTGCATCAGTGACATTGCTGACTGGATGAAATGCAATCGATTGCAGCTGAATTCATCCAAGTCAGAATTCATCTGGTGTTCGTCCTTACGCAGAGTGGAAAGACTAGATCGCAGTCCTTTCGCCATTGGCGCGGATGCTGTCGAGCCAAAGAACGAGGTCCGCGATCTAGGTCTTATCATCGACAGCGACCTATCAATGACCACACACATTACCGGACTTGTGAGGACCAGTTTCGGCATCCTAAGACAGCTGAGGTCTGTTTCTCGGTCCCTCACACAGGATGCGACTCGCCATCTCGTGCAGAGTTTAATCATGAGCCGAATCGATTACTGCAATGTCGCCTTTGCCGGCTTGCCACAGCGCAGTATCATTCGGTTTCAGGCGGTCATCAACGCTGCTGCTCGTCTGGTATTGCGACTTAAAAAGTTCGACCACATTTCAACCGCGATACAGGACGAGCTTCAGTGGCTGAGAGTTGGCGAGCGCATCAAGTTCAAACTCTGCATCCTGGTTCATAAATGTATGAACAACTGCGCACCAGGCTGCCTGGCAGACAAGATCAGGCCCTTATCGGACGATGTCAATAGGTCGCGGCTGCGATCATCAAAGTCCGCTGATGTTTTTGTGCCAGCCACTAAAACCAAAGCGGGTGATCGAGCCTTTCGGGTCGCTGGTCCACGTGCCTGGAACAGTCTTCCTGCAACCATTCAGGAAACCAAAAGTTTACCGATTAAAAAAAACAGTTAAAAATGCATCTATTACGTAACCACGAGCACTAACATTTACGCTGACAGTAGACTGTTTTGTGAAGCGTCCTAGAAGTAGCTCGCTACCAACGACGCTATATAAATGGTTGTAATTACAATTACAATTACAATTACATGTCGTTAATTGTTTCAGTTGACGATAGATGGCCTGGCGCGCTTCCTCTGCATGACCGAATACCTCGACCAGACGATCGCTCCCGCTCGAAAGGCCGACCAACCCAAGTGGAAAGAGGCTGAGGTATCCCTGAATGAGAACTCCACCCTGTCCTGTCGCAGCCTCCCCAGAAACGGAGGCACCGTCCACCAGTTCCTCACCAAGCGACCGGACAACCACCTGCCGCATCAACACCATCATCATCATCAACGCCGCATCAATCCACCCATCACATCTGCTCCTGCTCCTCCTCCTTCGAATCCCGAAACGTCGTCGCCGTCCACGTCATCGCACCAATCGTCCACTTCCGGCTTCTATAGCGCCATCGATCACGTGACGCGAGGGCCTGGATCGTCGTCGCTCGAGGTCGACATCCGGGAGATCAGGGTCCTTCTGAAGTCCTTCATGAATCGTCTGAGCGATAAGGACGCACAGGCCAAGGTCACTAAGGAGTGGCGCATTGTGGCCAGGGTCTTCGATCGACTCTTCTTCTTCGTCTACTGCTCCACGATCATCATCTCGTTGGCCACGATCTTCCCTCGAGCTTAGTTCTGGTGCGCCATCGGTTGATACATGACCTCATACATACATACATACATACATACATACATACATACATACATACATACATACATACATACATACATACATACATACATACATACATACATACATACATACACACATACATACATACATACATGATGCACACATACACACAAGCACACATACATATGATACATGTACTGTACATACATGCATACAAAATCATACATAAACGCAAACACACACATACTCACATACATATATGCATGCATACATACGTACGTACTCAAGCATAGACAAAACATAGATACATATGTAGTTAGATATCCTGTTTGCATTAGACTGCGACGCGCTTGGAGTTATAAATTGTAATTAAAACATCCATCGCGCTCTGAAACTCTGGAAACCGCACTCGGACCTTCTTTTGACTACCCTCTGATTTGACGCAGCGCTCGTGAATAAGCTAGTGCCCTGCGCTTTGCTTTTGAGTTTACGCTTACGAAACAGCAGCAGGCATAGACAAAGCAAAAAGTCATAGAAGAGAAGAAACATGAGGAGAAGGAAGAGGGACGGAATAGGAGAAGCAGACAGACACGATGAGATAAAGACAGGGAGATGGACGAAGAGAGTGTTGGCTCACCCAGTGTGCAACATGTATGTATGTAAATTTATGGATGGAAGACAGATGACGGTACAATGTACATGTAGGCCTACATGTATGCATGCAGTAT
Organism: Aporrectodea caliginosa; assembly: GCA_020284085.1. Classification (NCBI taxonomy): domain Eukaryota; kingdom Metazoa; phylum Annelida; class Clitellata; order Crassiclitellata; family Lumbricidae; genus Aporrectodea; species Aporrectodea caliginosa. Next base: position 157,856 of record JACEVL010000140.1, read on the forward strand.
GTATGACATATTGTAATTGTAATTACGACAATTTCTAGAGCATCGTCAGTAGCAAGACAACTTCTAGGATGCTTTACACACATACACAATGTCAACTGTCAGTACTAATGTATGTATATGTATGCATATATGTGTGATTGTATGCATATTATGTGTGTACGTATACATATTATGTATATATGTGTTTTTCAAATAAAATAAAATAAATCAATATATTGCAACCCAAAACATAACAGCAATATTATCACATAACAACACAGAGGAATAAGAAACCAGGGTAGCCAAAGGGAAACCCAGAAGGGATGTTAGTCCCGCTAAAGGTAACTTGAAAACCAGTTTTATTGGGTGCCTCTGATTCTATAGTATTCTAATTTCCTTAGTAGAATACTATGATCGACCATATCACAGGAGCAGTGAGAGTGACTACAGTTACGGGCAAATAATTGAGAATGTTACATATTTAATCTAACTTTTAAAACACACTTCTACAATTTATGTGCAAATTTGAGAAATTGGACTCAACAGATTCAATTTTGTCATGCCACGAGTGCAGAGTGGTATACGGACTATCCCATTTAACATTCAAGAAGTAATTTTGGTCAGGATCAGTTTCATTCTTATTAAGCAGTCTGCGATTGTCGTACTCTTCAGGGAATAATCGTAGTTCAAGATTGTTATCGATTGATGCCAACAGGGATGGTTTAGAAATACCGTGTTGGCTATTGCATACATTCACATTTTCTTCCTCCACATTCATAGCAAGTACATGTGTACAGTTAACGCACTGCCATTGACCGTAGTTCACTGTTACTTTAAACTCTTGGCTATGGCAATCCAAATGGTACACACCTTTACAATTTATACATACAATAAACTCAATAGGTTCCTTGACTATGTCATCACAAATACCGCATACAGATAGAGCGCCTTCAGCCATCAAAAGTGAGCCAGGTTTGAAGGATAGACGCCAACACGTATAATCAACACAACAGTTTAATACAAAAGAATTAGGTCATATCTATTCATAGAGCAGAACATACTGCATTAATTCATACTAGACATTATTCCCTTAATCATAGGTTCTCGTTACACTATCATTGATGTTCATCACACCATCAAGTTCCATGCAGAGATAAACTTAGTAGCCTACACCATTCCTCTCGGGAACGTATCAGTAATGTTAATCACGTCAAGTTCCACGCAAAAAGAATCTTAGCACACTAATTCGCGCATCATCTTTTTCATTTAGATATAAGTACTCGATAATGGTACAATAATGTTAATCGAACTATCAAAAGAATTCAACTAAACTAATTTACATAAACTTAAATATCCAATATCTAGTTAATAGAGAAGAAACAGACAATGAAACAGAATCCACATCATAGGATAATAAACTAAGTGGAAAGAAAGTAGCGAGAAGGCATAACGGCAGAGATCCCGATGATTCGTAAGAAATGGAAGCCGTAGTTTGATGATTGTCCAGTCTTGAGGTAAAGTAGCTGGAGATGTGAGGAATCACAAAGGCCGGAGTTTGATGATTGTCCAGCAGTGTTATTTAAGTTTCAGTTTACTTTTCAGCTTCAGTTTTAATTTCAGTTAACTGAAATAGAACTTTTCAGTTAACGATAAAGTTACTTTCAGTTTAAAATTAACTTAAATAACACTGTTGTCCAGTCTTGAGGTAAAGTAGCTGCAGATGCGAGGCATCGAGAGGGTAAAAATCCCGTCGATCCGTAACAAATAGAGACAGTATAATGAGTTAGTCGCAGTTCGATGATTGTCCTGTATGTATATATGCGGACTTTCATCTCACGTGGTTTTGGTACTGATGTGATGTTCGCCATCTCCTCCCCGACTGTGCGCTACTACAGGCGGTTTATGTAAAGGAGTGGTAACGTTTTGAAGTGAGATTTGAGTCCTGTTGATGTTCGATAATGTAGAGTAGTCTTTAGGTCTGGCACCACTTTCCTTTCTAAATCCAGGTTTCACAGGGAAACGGTAAACAGGCTGTGGCCGATCCTTTAATCTAGTGCTCCGGCGTGGGCCTAGCGTCTCGGGTTCAAATCCATCCGATTCTACTAATATTGGTTTCTTGACGAAGGTTTCCAAGGGTAAGGCTGCGGCGGAAGGGAGTTCGGCAACTTTCGGTTGAGGTGCCGAAAAGTCAGGGTTCGTAGTGGTACTCACTTCCTTACTTACTTTTCTATCTGCTTCTAGGAATTCTATTCTATCCAACAGATTTCTCTGGTCTCCAGCCAATTCAGATTGAGCTTTAGACATTTCAGATTGGATTCTAGACAATTCAAAGTGGGATCTAGACAATTCAGACTGGTTTCTGGACAATTCAGACTGGTTTCTGGACAATTCAGACTGCCCTTCAAACAGGTCTGTAAATCTCCTATCCATCTTGTCTTGTCCTTCAGTGACGTCAGTTAGTCGGTCATTTAGTCTATTTTGTCCTTCAGTTAAATTATTTTGTCCAACCGACACCTTTTCTATACTTTCCAACACGCGTTCAAGAATAGAGGCTCGAATCAACTCTGGTGAAAGAGGCCTGACTTCACCTTGCTCACTTACTTCCAAAGAAAGCAATGTTTCACGAGACATTGTTAGAAATTATTATTAATGTTTATGCAACAACAGTCTCAATTATAAAATACAATTCAAGTAAAACATTCAACTTAATCCTACGCAGTTTCTACTGGCAGTGACTTGCAATTACAATCAAATTAAAGAAACAGATGATTATTTACCCATCTTTGGAACAAAGGACATGATTAATAATCCAAGTGCAATTATAGGTTACGAAGACGAAAGATAATCCAGCGAATAAGCGGAGACGACGGAAGAGAATAATCCAGCGAATAAGCGGAGACGATAAAATCCCGTTACGAGTTCACATTTCCTCGCAATTCAGACAATCGACAATATTATTCCAACCGTATTCGTTTCTACTTTAAACTTCTATATCGCACTATTTAACTCTTAGGAAGAGACTAACACAAATGTTTCTCAATTCCTTATCTATTCTACGGGGACTCAAAAAGAACTAATCTCTTGGACGACTCGGCTCGACTCCTAGGTAATCCATCGGTACAGGTCTAACCTCCAGGACGTCTCGGCAACGAGTGACAAATTTTACTAGTGGCAGGGTCTCTACTCAGACACTTCAACCAATCAGCAGTCCTGCTCCAAATGCTAACCTTATATGGACACGAAATAAGACAGAAAACCGATGACGTAGGGGATGAGTCAGTGGTTCTGCTGCTGTATCAGAGCGTGCCTAGCGCGTGATCAGCGGCTGAAGGAAAATTTCAATAACAATGCTATCAACGGCGAAACTACCGAGGCCAAGCACGACACCATCGTTTCATCGGCTCGCCGCTTTTCTACCGCTAGAGGTCTCAGGGGACGGACACAAGCAATTCTAAAAATAGCCTCTAGTAATGATTTTATAGATCATTACACTCTCACCGGCCAGGGGAAGAAAATTATGTCGACTAGGTTCGGCAGAATTTTCTGTAAGTAAGAACCTTCAGCCAGTTCCTATACATCTGGGAAATCTCTAAATCTTAATATACAAATATCTCAACATCTTAACATGGCAAATGGCTAGCTAACATACACAGCATCAAACAATATACACTGCTAATCTAATCTACAATTAATCCAACAGTCTCTAGCAATACTCAATGCAACATTATACAATGCAATACAAAACTACAATCAAAATTTAAGCAGTAAAGTCTCAACAATTCTCCAACTAACACAGCAAAACAGACAATACTATAGCAATGAATTACTAATCATCAAAACCAAATCTTACAGGTGGACGAATAACACGTCTGGGACGATCTATCAGTTGTGGCTGGTCAACAATTTCATTATCAGTTACCAGAGGCAGGTTCAAATCCAAATCAGGTTCATCAGGGGTCACTCTCTCTTTCCAAACATCAGGGACATCTCCAACATACAATTTCAACTTATCAATGTACACGGCTTTAGCTTGGGCTCGAGGAGATTTCTTTATCTTAAACAGAACAGGACCTATCTTATCTACAATCTTGAAAGGACCAATATACCAACTAGCCCATTTATCCTTTATCATGCTTCTATGCCTGGGATAATAATACCACACTAGCTGGCCAATCTCAAAAGTTTTAGGACGAACTCTCATGTCATAGCGAAAAGCTCTGGTCTCAGCTTGGGTCTGCATACATTCTCTGGCTAAGGCAAAAGCAGTCTGCATTCTCTTTCCTGTTTCATAGACATATTCATGACAATTTAAATCTTCCTTCTCTACAAAGCAATCACCCAATACAAGATCAATAGGAGCACAAACTTCTCTAGACAAAAACAACTTATTTGGAGTAAAACCCGTACTTTCATGCTTACTCGCCCGATAGGCAGCCATAATAGTAGGTATGTGAGTGGGCCAATCCCGTTGATTTTCTGCGATGACTTTTCCGATCATGGAGTTCAGGGTTCGATGAAAGCGTTCGATCATCCCATTGGTTGACGGCTTGTAGGGGGACGTTCGCACCTTGTCTATCTGGAGCAGGCGACAGAGATCCTGGAATAAGGCAGCCTCAAAACACGAACCTTGATCGGTTAAGATCTGGAGTGGACATCCGAAGCGGGCGATCCATTGGTCCATTAGAACTTTGGCCACGGTCAGAGCCTCCTGATTTCTCACCGGATAAGCTTCAGCCCAGCGACTGAAGTGATCGATCACCGTAAGCAGGTATCGATATCCTTGACTGGAAGGGATGTGTGGGCCGGTCAAGTCTAAGGAAATGCATTCCAAAGGAGCGCCAACGACCATGTTTTGAAGAAAGCCTTGACGTGGAGGTCTTCCTCTCAGATATCGGGCGCAGGGGATGCATCGCAGCAGCTGAAGTTGGACATCTTCCCTCCAACCCGGCCAGTATGCGCGTCGCTGTACTTGGGCAGACGTACGACGAATCCCAAGATGGCCGCCCGTCATTCCTTCGTGAGCGAGGTTGATCAAAGTGGTCCGACGGTCCGGTGGTGGAATTAGTTGGTGCCAGCGAACGCTATTGTCTTCTGCATTCACCCATCTTCTTGTCAGCAGTCCTCCATGCACGTCTAATTGAGGCCACTGAGCTACTAAAATCTTAATGACGGGACTTAGCCCTCTGATTTCTTCATGTGACGGCATAGTGTCGGTCTCCATTTTCCGTTGAATAACCCAGCCCAAATCTGGGTCAGCCTTTTGTTCCTCCGCAATTTTCGAACGAGACCAGTCACTCGGCAAATTTCTAATTCCACTGTCCTGTGTAGGCCTGTCTCGGATTGCACACACTGGATGAGGACGTCGCGATAAAGCATCAGCATTGGTATGGGCGGTTCCAGCTCGGTGTTTCACGTCAAAGTTGAATTCTTCGATGACTGTTAGCCATCTCGCTTGTTGTCCGATGGGAAGAGGTGTCCGACGAAGCCATTGAAGCGCGGAGTGATCCGTCCTCAATAGAAATCTCCGTCCCAGCAGATAAGGTCTGTAGACTTTTAAGAAGTACACGATAGCAAGCAATTCCCTTTTTGTGACGTCATAATTCTGTTCTGCCTGGGAACAAACTCTGCTACCGTAAGAAATGACTCGCTCCTGGTTATCCTGTATTTGTGACAACACGGCTCCAATTGATTCTCCGGATGCGTCTGTATCTAACACGAAAGTTCCTGTGTCGTTTGGTAGAGTGAGCACTGGCGCCTCTGTCAATTTGTTTTTCAGCTGTCTGAAAGCTCCATTACAATCATCTGTCCAATCAAAGCGAATTCCTTTCTTGGTTAACGCATGAAGAGGTCTGGCTATTTGGGCGAAATCCGGAACGAACTTTCTGTAATAAGAACATAGTCCCAAGAATGCACGAACTTCCTTCAATTTAGTCGGTGTTGGCCAAGTCTCCACAGCTTCTATTTTCTTCGGGTCAGTGGCGACACCTTCCGCGCTAATTACATGTCCCAAGAAAAGTACATGAGTTTGCAGTAGATGACACTTGGAGGGTTTTAGTTTCAGATTAACAGCGGACAAGCGTGCAAGAACATGTTCCAAGCGATCCAGGTGGGTTTCCAAATCAGATGCAAAAATAATTATGTCATCCAAATACACAAGGCAGATGGCGAAATTAAGGCCAGACAGGACTAAGCTCATTAGTCTGCTGAAAGAACTAGGGCTGTTAGTTAGGCCGAAAGGTAAAACCTTAAATTGATAGCTACCTCTCCTGGTTACGAATGCAGTTTTGGGACGATCTTGCGGATGAACAGCCACCTGATGATAGCCCGCTCTCAAGTCGAAAGTGCTAAACCAGCTGGCGCCACCTAGCGTATCCAGACATTCGCTGATGAGCGGAAGTGGAAAAGCGTCCTTCTGTGTTTTATTATTCAGAGCCCGATAATCCACACAGAAGCGCGGGGTTCCATCCTTCTTTTGCACCATAACCACGTTAGAAGACCACGGAGAAATAGACGGTTCAATCAAGTCTTGTTGCAGCATCAGCTCCACCTGTTCGTCTATAACAGGGAGTAAGACCAGCGGTTGTCTTCGTAAGGCTTGTCTAACAGGAGTTTCCTGTCCAGTTTCTATGGTATGCTGGAGTACATCCGTAAATCCCAAGTCCCACTCATTAATTGAAAATGCCGAGCGATATTTCATCAAAAGAGAGCGGAGCTTTTCTTTCATTTCCAGCGGAACTTCTTCTGCAATATTATTCCATAAAGGTGCCATGACAGCTTCCACTTCTTCGGGAGAGATAGTGGTCACTGCCTTACACGTCATCTGTTCTTGTCCAGTTTTCGTCTGTTCCAGGAGCGTGATCTCTTCTAATTCACATCGGATGCCTTTCCTTAATTGAATGACTTTATCCGTTGGATTCAATATCCTTACAGTCAAGTCCGTTTCTCTCTCAGGAAGAAGTGTGCCAGCGAATATTATTCCTGTCTCTAGCACAGTAGGTTGGGTGGCCCATTGGGATTTATTCGCTTGGAGGTTTGGCAAGATGGCGTAGGCTTCAATATTCATCTCGGTGTATGGAGGGACTTCTACATCACGTGTGGTGGCAATCCTTCGACAGCGTGTTGGACCGGGGCGTCTTTCAACGGAATACGGTTGATTATTAATCCAAATCTGTCTTTTCGTAAAGTCCCAATGAGATCCATGTTCTTCCAACCAGGATAATCCAAGAATAAAATCATCCAGTTGTCTAGTCACGAGGCATCTGGTCTCGAAGTAAAAGTCTCCAAGTCTACATGGAAGCAAAATCTCGCCCTCTATCGAAATTTCCGATCCGTTTGCTGCAAAAACGGTTTGGTCTGATGGTTTCAGATCTTTCGAGCGGATCATCTTATATGGAATCAAGGATAATTGCGAACCTGAGTCAAGTAAAGCCAGCACCTTGCGACCATAAATCGAAATCGGGAGATATGCATTGTCACTTCCTAAAATGTGGTATGACGTCACAGGTTCATTTGCATTCTGGTTTGGCATCGCGTCATCACGTGGCGTTTCTCGGTGTGGACAATCCTTCTGGAGATGAGTTCCAGAGGAACAAATGAAGCATCGGCGTCTCTGGTTAAAAGCAGGTTGAGTCCTTTGTCTTCCTCTATTCTCATTCCAATTTCTTTGGTTTCCATTCCATGGAGGAGGAGGAGGGTAGGGAGGACAGACAGGAGGATAATAGGGAGGAATACCTGGTATCAGCGGCGGTATCTGTGCTTTCGCGTCTTTCTCCAAGCGATCGAGGCGTTGTAGGACAGCTCTCGCAAATTCATCCTTTTCTTTGATCGTCTGAATTCTTGCGGGATGACGATTCGTATTTCCAGGTTTATCTAGCGCTGCTTTCCTGTAGGCTTCCAAACGAGTTGCAAGTTTAAAGGCACTGTCCAAAGAAGAAGGCTCCAATTCACGGACACGTAAGGCTAAAGACTGATCATAAAGAGCATTCAAGAAGGCACGTGTTGCTAATGTTTCCAGGTGAATTGAGGATGGACCTGGATAGGCTAAAGAAACAAGGCGTCTAATATCCTGAGCCACTGTTCCCATATCCTCGGATTCTTTTTGTCTGCGATTGTCCAGTTGAGTTTGAAACAATGCAGTTTGTTCAGCATTGCCAAAGCGAGATCTCAGTCTTTCAATCAATTCATCAGAGGTAGTGAACAATTCAGCATCTCTGTCCCATAAAATTTGTTCGGCTTGCCCAGACAAAGAACAAAATAGATGATTCAGTTTATCTGATTCTGTCCATTGGTTATGTCGACTGGCTATTTTAAATTTCCGAATAAATGGCTCCAATTGTTCTTTTCCACTGAATTTTTCCAATTTAATTGTGCTCCTTGATTTCTCAGGTGAAGAAGCTGACGACGATGAGGAGGTGAGAGGAAAAGATGTAGTTTTCGTATCTGAATTCTTCGTAGACACAGGTGGAGGTATAGGCGGATCAGGTGAAAGATTAATTTCAGCAGTGGTAGCAGTTGCAGTTGTGGATATATTGGTTTGAGTTGCCACTGAAATTTTCGGTTGCTGCGGAGAAGAAGTGTAGGCCTTAGTTTCAATGGAGGAGGATTTCTGCTCTTTCATTGTCATTTCTTCGCTTCGAATTATTCCGGTTGGCTCAGAGGGTAAACTCCAAGGTTCAAGTTTCCTTTCAAATCCATATGGCTGAGCTCCTAAGCATGTTCTCTGGTTGAAATCATAGGCATAGGCAGGCCATCTAGCGAATGAAGGATAAGTTTCTGGAATTCTGTATGTATCCGGGAAATTTGATGCGTGCGAAGGTAACATCATCCTGTCGATTCTCGGCGGTGCTTCGTAGCGATTAAGCGGCAGGCTGGTTAAGAAATTATCCGTTTGAGCGAAGGAATGCGAAATTGGTTGTCTTCGAATCGCTTCTTCAGAGACGTGAGGATTAAGGACGGAGGCGGAGGCATGTGAATGAACGACGGAGGCATGTGCCATTCGTAGGAGATCACGATCAGGTATATTCCTTTGAGACGAAATGTCCGATTCGAAAGGATTTCTGAGCGATTGAGCGTCGAGTGGAACAGAAGTGGGTCGACGAAATTGTATTCTCGATTCGTAATCCAAATTTGATTCAGTAATCCCGGTTTGACGTCGAGATTCAGAGGCAGAATGAGGCAAAGGCGATGCATTAGGTCGATTAGCATCACTCAAATTGGTTTGATTTTGGAGCCCTCTACCGAATGATTGGGAATCCATTCCTCCGACAAATTTCTCATTTTCCAAATTTTCAACCCCAAAATCCCTTTGTAATTGCATTTCCCTGCCATTGTTATTCATTATTCTCAATTTATCTTGTTCTAGATTATCAATTTCATGATGTACAGAGCCATGCAAAGATTCTACATCTACATCTCGTTCAAATCTTAATTTAGATCTCTGTATGTCAGTTTCGCTTATAAATCTAGCTTCACTGACTTCTCCATCTTCTGAATCTACGTCTACAGATCGAACATCAAACATATTCCATCCTGCGCCGCCAATGTGAAGTCCGCCATCTCCTCCCCGACTGTGCGCTACTACAGGCGGTTTATGTAAAGGAGTGGTAACGTTTTGAAGTGAGATTTGAGTCCTGTTGATGTTCGATAATGTAGAGTAGTCTTTAGGTCTGGCACCACTTTCCTTTCTAAATCCAGGTTTCACAGGGAAACGGTAATCAGGCTGTGGCCGATCCTTTAATCTAGTGCTCCTGCGTGGGCCTAGCGTCTCGGGTTCAAATCCATCCGATTCTACTAATATTGGTTTCTTGACGAAGGTTTCCAAGGGTAAGGCTGCGGCGGAAGGGAGTTCGGCAACTTTCGGTTGAGGTGCCGAAAAGTCAGGGTTCGTAGTGGTACTCACTTCCTTACTTACTTTTCTATCTGCTTCTAGGAATTCTATTCTATCCAACAGATTTCTCTGGTCTCCAGCCAATTCAGATTGAGCTTTAGACATTTCAGATTGGATTCTAGACAATTCAAAGTGGGATCTAGACAATTCAGACTGGTTTCTGGACAATTCAGACTGGTTTCTGGACAATTCAGACTGCCCTTCAAACAGGTCTGTAAATCTCCTATCCATCTTGTCTTGTCCTTCAGTGACGTCAGTTAGTCGGTCATTTAGTCTATTTTGTCCTTCAGTTAAATTATTTTGTCCAACCGACACCTTTTCTATACTTTCCAACACGCGTTCAAGAATAGAGGCTCGAATCAACTCTGGTGAAAGAGGCCTGACTTCACCTTGCTCACTTACTTCCAAAGAAAGCAATGATTCACGAGACATTGTTAGAAATTATTATTAATGTTTATGCAACAACAGTCTCAATTATAAAATACAATTCAAGTAAAACATTCAACTTAATCCTACGCAGTTTCTACTGGCAGTGACTTGCAATTACAATCAAATTAAAGAAACAGATGATTATTTACCCATCTTTGGAACAAAGGACATGATTAATAATCCAAGTGCAATTATAGGTTACGAAGACGAAAGATAATCCAGCGAATAAGCGGAGACGACGGAAGAGAATAATCCAGCGAATAAGCGGAGACGATAAAATCCCGTTACGAGTTCACATTTCCTCGCAATTCAGACAATCGACAATATTATTCCAACCGTATTCGTTTCTACTTTAAACTTCTATATCGCACTATTTAACTCTTAGGAAGAGACTAACACAAATGTTTCTCAATTCCTTATCTATTCTACGGGGACTCAAAAAGAACTAATCTCTTGGACGACTCGGCTCGACTCCTAGGTAATCCATCGGTACAGGTCTAACCTCCAGGACGTCTCGGCAACGAGTGACAAATTTTACTAGTGGCAGGGTCTCTACTCAGACACTTCAACCAATCAGCAGTCCTGCTCCAAATGCTAACCTTATATGGACACGAAATAAGACAGAAAACCGATGACGTAGGGGATGAGTCAGTGGTTCTGCTGCTGTATCAGAGCGTGCCTAGCGCGTGATCAGCGGCTGAAGGAAAATTTCAATAACAATGCTATCAACGGCGAAACTACCGAGGCCAAGCACGACACCATCGTTTCATCGGCTCGCCGCTTTTCTACCGCTAGAGGTCTCAGGGGACGGACACAAGCAATTCTAAAAATAGCCTCTAGTAATGATTTTATAGATCATTACACTGATAGTATAAAAGCTTAAGTCTAGTTCTTGTTACACACATCGGCTAATGTGGCTTGAACATTAAGTGTCTATTGGTCAGCGCCACTGGGCTGTCAGCGGTCATTGTAAATACTCGTTTTCGCTGAGTTGGCCAGGAGCTCACACAGAAGGAGCAGAAATCTCGAAACACATTTCTGCCTTGGTAGGGATTTGAACCCCCGACCTCTTGGTTGACGGTCCAGCACGCTATAGCCACTAGACTATCGTTCATATCCAAGAAAACTCCATTAAACAAATATCTGAGAGGTAATCACGAATTTCGTTAGAAGCTAGTTATAGAGATCGGCTTTTGACTATGCGCAGTGAAACATGCCTTCGTTTTTCTGTACACTTGATTATGTTGACAAAAAACATCATAGGCGAAGAGTATCACAGGCAGTAAAAGCTTGTTTGGAATTATTTAAATTTTATATTTCATGGTTTCAAAGTGTTTGTAGAACATGGAGAAAACCCGCCATCTGCGGAAAGACTTCGGCGACTCTCGTTTCACCCTATAAACATAGGACAACACACAATTCGATCACACTTTTCAGCCTTTTATATTATATTCTATTATATCATATCATATCATATCATATCATATCATATCATATCATATCATATCATATCATATCATATCATATCATATCATATCATATCATATCATATCATATCATATCATATCATATCATATCATATCATATCATATCATATCATATCATATCATATCATATCATATCATATCATATCATATCATATCATATCATATCATATCATATCATATCATATCATATCATATCATATCATATCATATTATATTATATTATATTATATTATATTATATTATATTATATTATATTATATTATATTAATTATATTAATTATATTATATTAATTATATCATGTCATATCATATCACTAGATGTTTGCCTGTCCTAAGACAGTTAAAAGGAGAATTTAAAGAAATGTGTTTACTCCTCTCTCTCCCTCCCACCCATCCCCTCCACTCCCTCCCCTGCTCCACGTCCATTTCCTCCACTCCCTCTCCCTCCCGTCCAGTGTAGTCTCTCCCACCTATCGCCTCCCTCCTCCCTCCCCTCCACTCCACGCCCCATTTCCTCCACTCCCTCTCCCTCCCGTCCAGTGTAGAGTCCAGCTACGCTGGACTCGTGTTGACTCTGTGTTGGCACTCTGGCGTGTTTGTTCATTGGCCGCTATACGGCGCTCGCGCGTTCCCCTACCGATGTGTGTGGTTGTCGACCGCTACGCGGCGAATGTATGTGGCTGGTCCACCTCGCGTTCCCCTCACCTGCCCCTCCAGCCAGAGAAACGAAACAGAAATGCGTGCTGCCATCTGGCGAATGACTCTTGCGAAACAGCGTTACACCACAGATGGACGCATAGAGATTTCTGTGCGTTTATATTATTATTATCATATCATATCATATCATATCATATCATATCATATCATATCATATCATATCATATCATATCATATCATAGTATTGCATAGTACATTATTGTATTCTACAATATTTTTAGTATTCTATTATATTCTACTTAACACCTCTCTCAAGTCATGATCAAACTCAAAATTTCTAAAACTCTAAAGCTAGAAGCGCAAGGCACCTGCTTATTCACGAGCGCTGTCTCGTGTCTGAAGGGTTGTCCAGAGATGCTCAGTGAAGAATGGAGATACGAGTCCCGTTCCCAGTGAGGCAGTGAGATCAGTGAAAGGACGTAGGAGAGCTGTTTCTTTGAGGACAAAAGAAAGATTGGAAGGCAGAGGATCGGATGAGTTAGGATAGGAAATCTTGAAGATGTAAAACTTAAGTTTGGATTGGAAAGCTTCTAGGTGATAAGTGGCAGAGCCTCTGACTGTTCTGCGCCGACCTACTCTAATCACATCTAATCACGATTACAAATTACAATTACAAGTTACAAACAAATTGCAAATTCAAATTACAAGTTATAATTGCAAATTACAATTATAAGTCACAAATTACAAATTACAATTACAGGCTTCGTTCAGAACCCAAAAATTCAAATTGGAAAAGAGTTGGGTTTTTTTTAAACTCCTAATATCCATTACAACAAACATACATAAAACATACATTTGGGCCAATGTATGATACATACAAAACATACAATAGATAAATGTACAGAAAAAATATACATATAAAATACATACATACATACAACATAAAACATACATACATACATACCCAAAATACATACATACATACATACATACGCCTTAAATGACCCTTTGAACGGGTTTACCCGACGAGAGGCGCTTTACAAACTCTTTAAAAACATACATCCCTACCCTACATACAAAACATCGTACATACATACATACATACATACATACATACATACATACATACATACTGGAATCCTGCAACCTGATGCCAAAGCTACAATCCGGCTTCAGAAAAAGCCATTTGTCAGATATGTCTGGATTTTTATAGAGCGCATTTTTAAGAAGATCTCCGATGCGTCAGGTGACTCTCATAATTGTCTCCTTTCTTGTCCTCAACAAATCCCGCCTTAGCAGTCTCTACCTCCTCCTCCCCTCTCTGCCTGTTTATGTCTGTGTCTGTCTGTCTACCTGTCTCTCTGTGTCTGTGTCTCTATGTCTGTCTCTGTCTCTGTGTCTGTTTGTCTCTGTACATACATGCACTCTGTCTGTCTCTGTCTGTCTGTCTAAATGTCTCTCTGTCTCTGTCTGTGTCGCTCTCTGTATTTCTCTCTGTGTCTGTCTCTCTCTGTCTGTCATTCACTGTCTCCCTCTTTCCTTCTCTTTTTCTCTCCGTTTCTCACTCTATCTCTGTGACACAGACTCTGTCTGTCTCTGTGTCTCTATGTCTGTCTCTGTCTGTCTCTGTCTCTGTCTCTCTCTCTCTCTCTTTCGTGAAGTGCAGTCTCCTATTCTAAGTCTCCTATTATATCCTTTCCTGGAATAAATTATAGGCCTACAGTTTGTAAAATTTCCTTCACATCCTGGACTCAGCTCATGTCGGTATCAAATTTTACTTTATAACACAAACAAAATTTTGCCCAACTTGCCAAGATTGTTACACAGTCTCTGGGTTTTGAACCAGCCACAGTTGTATCACATGGTACGCATTCTAGGAAACAGACTATTCATATGTGATTGCAGTATGTTTTATTGACTGCTTGCCTTTGAGTTTGTCATAAGACAAGCTTCTCATCGATTGATTGCAATTCTTGTGCATTCAAGTTGTTAAGTGTTTGTATGTATCTAAAAAAGGGATTAGCAATGATTCAGAACAAGAAAGCAGCAATGATAGGATACCAATTGATATCACAACGATTAATTATGTCTGCAAGATTTCACACCAAATTTGCAAGATGACGACAGTCATCCAAGCCTATAAGCCCCGTAATCTCTTCTTCCGTTCTCTCTCTCTCTCTCTCTCTCTCTCTCTCTCTCTCTCTCTCTCTCTGTCTCTGTCTCTCTCTCTGTGTCTCTGTCTCTGTCTCTCTCTCTCTCTCTGTCTCTCTCTCTCTCTCTCTGTCTCTCTCTGTCTCTGTGTCTCTGTGTGTGTGTCTCTCTCTCTTTGTGTCTCTGTTTCTATCTCTGTGTGTCTCTGTCTGTCTCTGTGTGTCTCTGTGTGTCTCTGTCTGTCTGTCTGTCTGTCTCTGTCTGTCTGTCTTGTCTGTTTTGTCTGTCTGTCTCTGATCTCTGCCCACGGGAAGTACTTCGATGGTCCGTGGGGCTCCATAATACACCGCTCCTGTTTCCCGTCATCCTGGTCGACGATCATTGCGGTCATCAGCAGGTGGGGACTTGTTGGTCCCTCGCTTCCATACTACGATGCAGTAACATCGTACCTCCGCTTGCATTTGAGATGATGGCAGCAACGTTAAAGACATACAAAGAAAAATTGGACACACTTCACAAGCATTTGAAATGATGATCAGGATATGGAGAAGCAGAGAATTCAGAAGGCAAACCAAGTTTAAAATATACGAGACGATGATACAACCGATTTTCCTATATGGATCGGAATGCTGGAGTCTGGACAATGCGAAAACAAGATCAATCAATCAATATTCGTTTAATTTCAAAATAATCCAGTTGACAGAACACAACAGGTTACAAGTAATACAATTAGAATTCTTACAGCAGAAATGAGTTGACTACGGCAGTTGGCAGGGATTTCGAGACTGCAAAAAATAAGGAGCACTAACATTAGAAAAGTACCAGGGATCGAAACAACTCTGTTAGACAGAGTCGTTCAACGAAGACTCCGATGGTTTGGACATGTAGAAACAGTAGAAAGAATGCCAGGTGACCGAATACCCAACAATGCACTACATATAAGACTCGAAAGAAAAAGAAACACAGGCAGACCAAGACTACGCTGGATAGACAATACAAATGAGGACATAACATCACCTGGACTGATATTGAGAAGAGCAATGAACTTGACAAATGACCGAGGACAATGGAGGTCATTTATTCGTACATATAGCCGCCAAATGGCTGGCGTCAGGAACTGATGATGATGATGATCAATCTCTCTGGGGAGTTGGCTCGAACTTGTACTCTCTGCCTTATCGGCAAGGGAAATCGTGCCGCCAATTAGTACAACAATAGGAGCCTAGACAGAGACAATGGATTTTCCCAAATAATTTACTTCCGCAATGGTTGTTATGGAAAGATTTAAAACCCGCAAACGCACGCGCACATATCATTTCCAGGGCAGCTTATGCGCATGTATTTCTGGAAAGCAAATGCAACCGTCGATATTCCCCCTCCCTAGCGCCCAATAGAAACCAATTACGGCGACCTGACCTTATTTTTGGACCGTATATAGTTGACCGATTTTTGTCAGACAACAAAGGCCACACCAGAATTGTCATGACTATACCAGCAACAACTGAAAATCAATTAGGTCTATTACTGGGACAGTTTTGAACATAATTATTATAATCATTATTATTATTATTATTACTATTATTATTATTATTATTATTATTATTATTATTATTATTATTATTATTATTATTATTATTATTATTATTAGTATTAGTAGTATTATTAGTATTTGTATTATTATTATTATTATTATTATTATTATTATTATTATTTGTTTTTTTTGCACACAATATGCATATAGTATATATATATACACTCACGCACACACGCACACACACAAACACACACACATATATATTCTAAACGGGGTTCGCCGTATCTATATATATACGCAGGGACATTATTTTATAAGCAGCTTTCCTAGAAATGTCAACAGGCGTGAAACCATCTCGAGTGAATGAGAAAGCCAGAGAGAATTCGGGCCAGTGACCTCACAAACAACATCCAACGCGCCATGATGTCAAAATTTAATGCTGTCAAACGCCTGTCGCCTGTCTATATACAACTCGTCCCCAGGCCATCACTACTGCGGCTACTTTCATATTCAGTTTCACTTCTCAACAGAGTCAACAAGTTCAGAAAATGTGGTTATCAAGTAATGCATACACACATACACATTATATACACGCACGCACAAAGACACACGCGCACACGTACATATGTACACGCATTCAAAGTATTTATACACGCACAAACACACACACACACATACACACACACAAACACACACACACACGCACACATTGACACTCACTCACAAGCACACACACATATATATGCGCGCACATATATGCGCACACACATACACACACGCACACATACATATATACATGTACACGCACGCACAAACACGCACACACATAATAGTATACACTCACACACACACACACACACACACACACACACACACACACACACACACACACACACACACACACACACACTGCCAATCCTTGTTCGTATGAATAACAGAGGAAGACGCATTTCTGTAAAACGGGGTTCGCCACTCCTCTATGTATGATGATATACGAGGCAATAAATGCGGGCGTGCAAACGCTCATTATTTGTGAGGCCCAGTAAATCACTTATATAGTTACCATTTAACCCGCTGATGACATGGATAAATCAACTACGCGTTAGACAGTCACCCGATTAACGATATAACATTCTATACGTAGGGCCTATATATATATATATATATATATATATATATATATATAATTTATATATATATATAATTTATATATATATATAGCAAATGGATGATGCAAAAGGATCTATAAATAGTTACTGTTTCACTCAAATTGACCATCGATTAAGGCCTTGGGCATTAGATGACGGCGCTTTAGAAGTCATTAGCTTAGTTCAATTGTTAGCTGGCTAAAACACTTCATCTCACGAGTACAAAGTAAATTGTTTTCGGTAGTGATTCGCAAAAAAACCTAAAAGCATCTGATAAAAATTTTTAATGTAGGCTATAACCAGCAAAATAATCCAGTGCAAAATTTGTAGCATTAAATGCAAAACTGATAGCATAAAATGCAAAACTGATTGCATCAAATCGAATCGTCCTTTATTTATTAACACATTGTCAGGACGCAGTGCGATTAAAAAATTGCGGCCTTGTGTAGGTATTAGCTTTGCGGTGCTTTCCGTTTAAAGTTTTATTGCTTGGCCTGAGACCTAATTGACTTTATTTAATAGATGTCCTTAATAAAATGCAGCCTTGGAATAAAGTTTTTGCTGTCGCTACGAGGAAGTGAAAATTGGTGAGGTCTAGGACGAAGGACGTATGGAATCTGCTGATGTCGGGGGCACAACCGGCGCAGAACATGAAGGTCATTAGTTCTGAGCATTAGCATTTGCGCTGACAAATGCAAAAAACTGATCGTATCAAAATGCAAAACCTATTGCATCAAATGCAAAACTGATTGCATCAAATTAAAAACTAATGCATCAAATGCAAAACTGATTGCATCAAATTCAAAACTCGTTGCATCAAATGCAAAACTGACTCCATGATGTGCAAAACTGATTGCATGAGGTGTAAAACTGATCGCATTGGATGCAAAACTTGTGCTAAGTTTAATCCTAAGCCGAACTGATTACTGCAATGTCGCCTTTGCTGGCTTTCCAAAGCGCAGTAGGCTATCATTCGGCTTCAGGCGGTCATCAACGCGATGCGATGCTATGCGATTAAAAAAAGTTCGACCACATTACATGTACAACGTGGATACAAGATGAGCCTTAGTGGCTCGGAATAGGCGAGCGCATCAAATTCAAATTTTGCATCCTGCTGTATAAATTTATTTCCAACTGCGCAGTACGATGTCTCGCAGATAACAATGAGGCCGCTATCGCACGATCCTAATAAGTCGCGGCTGCGATCAGCAAAGCCCGCTGAATCGGCGCTGATATATTCGTGTCAGTAACTGACTAACTGAAACTAAAAAGGGTCATCGGGACTTTCGGGTCGCTGGTCCACGTGACTGGAACAGTCATCCTGTACCGATTCAGGAAGCCAAAAGCCTTTCTCTTTAAAAAAACCCAGTTTAAAATGAATGTACGTGTTACATCTCTTCGAGCACTAGCATTTGCGCTGACAGTAGACAGTTTTGTAAGTCTTATACAAAGCATCCTAGAAGTAGCTGCTACCGACGATGCTTTAAAAGTTGTCGTAATTACAATTACAATTACAAAACTGACTGCATCGAATGGAAAGCTTATTGCATCAAATGGAAAACTTATTGTATGATGTGCAAAACTTATTGCATCGGATGCAAAACTGACTGCATCAAATGCAAAACTTATTGCATCAAATGCAAAACTTATTGTATTAAATGCAAAACTTATTGCATCGGATGCAGAATTGATTACATGTGCCATAAACTTGCATCTATGTAGGCTACACATGTAACAACTATTTGCATCGGAAAGAAACACGAATTGTTTAACTGCAAAACTTATTGCAAAGCACAAGCAAAAATGACTGAAGAGTAAAATCAATTTTAATAACGCTAAAATGACTGTAATTCACAAATGACAAGGAATTGAAAGGTTACACTTTGAAACACAGACTGAGTTTATCCTTCTAAACAGGTGATTAATCATCTGATAGGGCAACTCGATTCGCTTCTTTTTAAGTGGAACTATATAAATGTCTAATTACAATAAGTCAACACGATGAAGGCACCAATGGTGACTGTAGGCTTAAATGGAAAATGCAGGGCACTGTTTTCCGTCTGTATTCCGGCAAAAGAACATTTGCAGTCTGGAACTTTTGCTTTCATCTGATTGCTTTGTATCTTGCCACATGGAAATCAGTCGCTAACCCTTTGTTAAGAGAACATTCTAGACGATAGATATGATATCACAGAGAATCAAATACGTGTATGAAAAGCTGTTCAAAAGTAAGTTTCTAAAGAGGAGCAAAAATATCTCTTATCGCAAAGGCACATTGGCAAACTAAACCCTTAAGAGCAAATCTTCAGATCAGCTGAAAAGTTGTGAATGCGGCGTTTTTCAGAGGTATCGGTACTAAACAGGTGCTATATCAAGTGTGTTGACGCATGCATACATAAGTATGCACTTTCATGTGTATACATTCATGTACATATCATCATCATCATCATCAGTTCCTGACGCCAGCCATTTGGCAGCGATAGGTACGAATAAATGATCTCCATTGTCCTCGGTCATTTGTCAAGTCCATTGCTGCCCTTGAATGTTAGTCCAAGTGATGTTATGTCCTCATTTATGCTGTCTATCCAGCGTAGTCTTGGTCTGCCTTTGTTTCTTTTCCTTCGAATCTTTCATGTGCAGTAGTGCATTGTGTAGTAAAAGTAAGTAAGAATATTCTTTATTTGACAGTGTGTGTGTGTGTGTGTGTGTGTGTGTGTGTGTGTGTGTGTGTGTGTGTGTGTGTGTGTGTGTGTGTGTGTGTGTGTGTGTGGAAAAGACACACACACACACCTCATAGTATTCGGTCAACTGGCAGACAGACAGAGAGACAGGGACAGAGGCAGAGACAGACAGAGAGGAGAGAGAGCGGTAGGGAGAGAGACCACTGCCAGTGTTGAGATAAATAGTCAGGGTGACATTTAAATAGAATATTGTAATTGTAATGACGACAATTTCTATATCATCGTCAGCAGCAAGCTACTTCACACACACACACACACACACACACACACACACACACACACACACACACTTATTGCGTGGGGCGCGGTGGTGTAGGTGCCTTGCAACCGGAGGGTTGCGGGTTCGAATCCACTTCAAGCCGCCGCGTAGGGACCCTGGGCAAGTCCTTCACTCGCAATTGCTCATGCGCTTCGGCGTGAAACTCCGATTCAGTGTCCGCGCTGTAGTTGGGAGCGCCTCTGAGTAGAAATCTTGAAGGGGCGCTATAACAAGTGCTCATACATACATACACATACACACACTGTCAAATGCGACTGACCGCTGCCACATATATATATATATAGGGCGCATCAGTTCACATGTTGATCAACCAAAAAGTTAATTGAATGATGCTATGTGTACATTCACATAACCTCGACTAAGACTTAACTTTATGGCAGTCAGGGAAATGTACGAGAAAACCTCTGAAGCCAGAGACATTGCTATGCTCCACCTGAAGTAGTTATCCGACCTGTCGTATTCTGACCGGTTACGTATCGATAGTCCGAAGGTTCGATAGTCCGAAGATTCTGTGGTCCGACATTAATTCGACGTAAAATCGTTGCATGAATCCAACTTCTACTTACACTGCGATATCTCTTCATCATTCCAATTTCCATTTAAGCAGGGATCATATCATCAATCCAACTTCTATTTAAGCAATAATTCTGTTAATTAATCCAACTTCTACTCAAGCAAGAATTATTTTTATCCGTCAAGCTCCTATAGTATACGAATCTTCGGACTATCGACCTGTCGTATTCTGACTAGGCTCCTACAATGGATTATGAGTTTGATTGTTCTGTGATAATTAAGCGAGTCCTTGGGGGCACGGTGTTCGATCTGTAACTAGGGCTGCCAACTTTTGATTTTGCCAATACACTCGATACCCGGTATGCCATTATCAATTTACCCTGTCCACATCACTGTATGTAACGAATTTTGCGTCAGTTAAATGAACGATCTACAGTCTACTGAAAAATTAGTCAAATCATCGAAAGACAAGTAACCTAAATATAAAATTAGAATCAACTTATTTACTTATTTCCAGTTTAGTGTGCGAAAACAAGATCACCATTTGTTGAAGTCGATATCTACACCAAGTTCCTGGACAATTTGGGATCAATCCGGGACACGGGACGCACAAGGCCCATTCCGGGACTGTCCAGGCGAATCCGGAACAGTTGGCAGCCCTATACCTGTGAAACAGTAAGGGACCGAACCCTTTCTCAGAGGTCACGGTGTAAGGACCTTGCGCAAGTCCTTCACTCACAGTTACTCAGCACCATCATAATTATATGGTCGTGCGTGGTCTTAATGAACTTTGGAAAGAGGGAAATACCAAATACTGCTGTATTGCATAACGACACTTTAGAAGGCAAGATATAGAAGGTGAGACAAACGGTTCTAACGTGTAAAACAATTGTTCAACATCAGATACAAACTGTTTTTAATTACTTATAGCTGACATAAAAATAAAATCGATTTCTGGCATCAAATACAAAAACTGCATAAAAACCCATTTGCGAACACAAATGACTGAGCAGATGACTTAGCGAAAACTGAGTAGCGTATTATAATACACATGGGATTAAATTCCAATACGAATTAGCACAGTACTGAAAAACGAGTTTGCTTTCAACAATCGGAGGATAAAAACGAAAGCGCCTTGCAATCAGAACTGCACAGCATTTAAAACAACATTCGGCAAACTTATAGTATAGAGTGCTGAAGGATTTATACAGTAGGCTATCTTTGGGCATGCTAACCAGACGCCGAACGGTACCAGGTTTTCTAATGACGACACTAACCCTAACCCTGACCCTAACCATCACACACGACTCCAGTAAACTTAGCACTATGTCCTTCAGTTCCCGATACTATAAGCTTGCCCAAAATTCTAGAGTGAGCGATAAAAACTGTCTGCGTAGAAAACAAAACTTGTTTTTCTACGGTCAAAACTGTTCAGTGGGAATTCTTATGTCTGTTGTTTTCCAACTGTCTCTTTGTGTCGCTGAGGGCTTTCGTCCGACATGGATCGATCTCGATGTAGTCGATGGTGGAGTTCTGTGATCGGTGGATTGGCCCGGGAGAACCCTTACTGACGATGCTCGGCACATCAAGATCAAGCTGGAGGTACTCGATGGGGGGCTGTTGTGACGGAGCGGGTGGCTTCGTGGTGAAGCACTTGAGAAGAGACAAATCACCTGGTCGGTTTAGGCTTGTCTGGAAACAATTGAACAGATCAGCTCTGAATAGCAGTGTTATTTAAGTTAACTACAAGTGAAACTATCTTTATCGTTAACTGAAAAGTTCTATTTCAGTTAAATGAAACAATAACTGAAACTGAAAAGTTCTTAAAATTGAAACTAAAACTAAAACTGAAAAGATTTGAAAACTATAACTAAGACTAAACTGGAAAGATAAAGCAAAACTGAAGTTGAAAAGTAAACTGAAACTTGAATAACACTGCTGAATAGACAGATCTCAAACCACACAATATCATCAATAGCAGGTTTAACTCTGACGAACTACCCTCTGAGTGTTGTAAAATACACTTGAATAGATCTGATTCGACCCTGTGCAGTGGTCTCTCTTCCTGGTATAGGCCTATAGCGCAATCGTAAATACATGTACGCACAATAGAAGATGAGAAGAGCAGTCCCTTAACTTAAGCTATTATTCTTCTTCCTCTTCTCCTCCTCCTCCTCCTTCTTGGTCTTCTGCTTCGTCTTCTTTTCGTCTTAGTCGTCTCCTTCTTCTTCCTCTTCCTCATCCTCCTTCTCTTCCCTCTGCTTCCTCCTCTTCTTCGTATTCTTCTAATAAAGGATGTACTATTGTACTTACTTTCATATTTGTATTACCATAGGTCTCAGTTTTCAGCAATCGTATCGTATCTATATATTTATATAGCGCCTCTCTCAGAATAACTATTCAGAGGCGCTCTCAGCACGAAACCCCCGCTGAAAAGAAATGTCTTCAAAGAACGACAGAACAAAGAGGAAACCCAGTCATTAGTTTAGTCCTTAGAGAGGGGAAGGTTATTCCAAGTAGAGGGACCAACCACAGCAAATGCCCGGCGTTGAGCCAAGGCAGTCCTGGTCGTAGGAACAAAAAGATCAAGCCACTCAGCAGAGCGCAAGGAACGAGATGAGGTCGCAGCTAACGGCTTTCGCATATAACATATTGAAAGACTTTACGGAGAATCTGTCGATCCTTACGTTAGAGTTGGTGGCACTGAATCCGCTGCTCGATCCATCCTCGTCGTTGGAACTGGAAGAATCGTCCGTGGTCTTGCTCCACTCCCTTCTCGCTCTTTGCGGTAGAGCCACAGAAAGCGGTGACCGACTGCATTGAACAAACGCAGAACAAACATCAGCCATGACATACAAAGAAAGCTGACGTACATAATTATGAAACAATCAAAACAAACAACTCGTTAAACGGCCACGGGCGTCCGGAGGTGGGTCAAGGGGCATTATTTTGCCCCCTGGATTTTGCAAATATTTAAAACAATTTACTTATCATCTTGGTTTTAAACAATAAATGGCTATGATTTTTTTCCACAGTTTTATTTTCTTATCCAAACTAGTCAAGATAACGTGAAAAGTCTAAAATATATAAAAACATTGAAACTTTTAACAGTTTTGTGTTTGAAAAAAAAGTTTATATATAGCTGAAAACGGATCCCAGAACGCTAAAAACAGGCTCCATATCATGTCAAATGCTTCCAAAAGCGTTAAAGGCTGTTGGGATCCGCGCCAGACCCCTAATCGCGGGAGCGAGTAGGCCTACTGAGGGTGACGTGATAGGTTGCTTTCGGCACCCTCGTTAGTCCCCGTGCCAACAATTCAAAACTTTGCCCCTTAAAAAATTCCTGTGGACGCCCATGTAAACGGCTTAAACAAAATACAAGAACACATTCAGTTACACTGTACAATACAAAGTTCTGAATTTCATATTACCCTCCTTCCAAAGTTCAACAGTGCACACACGACCACACGAAACAAAATTTATAACCCTCAGCAACTGTGAGTATAGGACTTGCTCAAGGTCCCTACACAGTGACCGCCTTACAATACTATGCAATACAACTGTATTTGATATTGTCCTCAGAGCATTGATGGCGCTCAGCAATTGTAAGTGTAGGACATGCTCACGGTTACAACACAGTTATCGGCTGAACATAGTGTCAGCAATAACACTGAGATAAAGGCAGCTAAAACATTGCCAGCAATAAAAAAAATATAGCAATAATAGCTTAATCAGCAAACATCCATCCAAGAAATCACAATAGGCCTACTAATTGGTTTTACTTCAAGAAATATGATTAGATTCAGATCAAGAGCATATTAGCATAATAATAATAATAATAATAATAATAATAATAATAATAATAATAATAATAATAATAATAATAATAATAATAATGATAATGATAATGATAATGATAATAATAATAATAATAATAATAATAATAATAATAATAATAATAATAATAATAATAATAATAATAATAAATTATTATTATAACAGTAATAATAATAGAAATAAAATAATAGTATCCAAATAATAGTAATAACACTAGTAGTCAAAGTAATAATAATAATAATAATAAATAAAAATAGTAATACAATACTATTACTAATAAGATGATTTATATAGTTTTACATGAGCTTAAAAGTCAAAGGCAGTGAGTATGGAAATGGATTTACCGGTGCGGGCTATCGTGTCGAATATGCGGTCTTTGCTGGAACTGTTTCTTTCGAGAACTGGAAGGTCCGTGACACGGAGGTGGAAGAGGTGGAGGTGGAGTCAGTGGTTCTCCTGTTGCAGAACATACAAATCAACCACGTTTTAAGCCGTGCACAGTAAGCGATGACGCTATATAAATCTCGCAGTGCAACACAAGTCAGAAGTTAACGTAGTTGCTAATCTACCATAGGACGCCTCTTTAACGAACTGATCTTCTGGATGCTGAAGGATGCTAGGTTTTGGTGCGCCATCAACTGATGCCTTGCACACTGGACACCGGGGCTATCATCATCATCATCATCATCATCATCATCATCATCATCATCATCATCAGTTCCTGATGCCAGCCATTTGGCGGCGATTGGTACGAATAAATGATCTCCAATGTCCTCGGTCACACTGGACATCGGAGCTATCATCATCATCATCATCATCATCATCATCATCATCATCATCATCATCATCATCATCATCATCATCATCATCATCATTCTTCCAGATGCCAGCCACTTGGCGGCGATGTGTACGAATAAATGATCTCCGTTGTCCTCGGTCATTTGTCAAGTCCACCACTCCATTTAGTGTTAGTTCAAGTGATGTTATGTCCTCATTTATAATTATCTATCCAGCGTAGTCTTGGTATTCCTTTGTTGCTTTTTCTTTCGAATTTCGCATGTAGTGCATTGTGTGGTATTCGGTCAACATGTCCAAACCATCGGCGCTATAGAAGTTACTATTTAGACTTTAGTAAGCAATGATAACTATGCCAGTAGTACTTCAAGTGACAAATTATCATATCTTAAATTGTCTATAGAAAAAAGATATCTTGCGGACTGACGTCGTTGGGCGAGAAGTAACTCAGAGGAGTGCCACAAAAGTGGCTCTATATGAATGTTCTATTAGTCTTACATTACATGATATAATGGTCTACAATAAATGAACAAACGTGCTGACACAATTACCTTATCTTGCGTGAGCCAACAGCGTCTACAAATTATTATTAGGCCGATTGTTTTTTTACTCGAGGTATCAAGGATCCCTCAGGTGGCCTAAAAAGTCCAGAGATAGCTGGAAAAGACTAATTATTCTGATTATTATTATTATTATTATTATTATTATTATTATTATTATTATTATTATTATTATTATTACTATTATTATAATAATTACTATTACTACTACTCTCATTATTATCATTATCATTATTACTATTACTATTATTACACATTTATTACGAGCAAGTACGCAATGACCAGATTCAATCGATGGTATAGGAGCAGTTATGAGTGAAGGACTTGCTCAAAGTCCCAACCATCTATTAAAGAGGTGACGGATCGTACCTGTACTCTCTACATCACAAAGTCAGGGCTCAACCGTGTTACTGTGTACCATCGTAGCCGATTACATGGAGGTAACACTTCACATAGGTAACGTCAAAAGGTAACGTCCAGCCTTATCTTACGTTAACTACCAGCCACATAGAGCCTAGAGGTAAGCTGTCGTGTCGATATTCCGAAGATTCTGTAGTCCGACATTAATCCTACATAAAATCCTTTCATGAATCCAACTTCTACTTACACTGCGATAGCCTTTCATCATTCCAATTTCCATTTAATCAGTGATTATTTTCATCAATCTACTTCGATTTAAGGATTTAAGCAAGAATTCGGGACCGTTAATTAATCAAACTTCTACTCAAGCAAGAATTATTTTCATCCATCAAGCTACTACGGCTTTCGGACTATCGAACCTTCAGACCTTTGAACCTTTGAACTATCGTACCTTTGGACTATCGTACCTTTGGACTATCGAACCTTCAGACCTTTGAACCTTTGAACTATCGTACCTTTGGACTATCGTACCTTTGGACTATCGTACCTTCGGACTATCGACACGTAACCAGAGGTAACCTTGACATGAATCCACTCACTCAGTCTTTGCATGTTTCTCAGAGGCTCTTACAAAATTTAGATTTCAAGCGACAGCGGAGCAGAGATCAAAACCGACTTAGAATTTTCACGAGGGGAAATCCTTTTAGTTGAAGAACTTAATAAACCTGGATGACTTGTAGACATAGCCTTCATAAACATTGTATACATAGGCCTGTACATCATAATAGCAATCAAGGCCATTATGCGAACCAGGATCATAACATTCAAGCAGACTTACATTCACTTCATCGCCTTGCCACACGTGAGAAACTATCAAATGTTGCATTAATTTTTATACAGTTTTTGCAAAATGGTGCGCGATAGCTTAGTGGTTTGCCGCGAACTCGGAGCCGTGCAGGTCCTGTTTAACGGTTCAAATCCCCGCCAGAGCAGATTTTTCTAGAGATTTCTGCTCCATCTGTGCCCCTATAGAGAGTAATGTAATGTAATTAGTAATTTATATAGCGCAGCTCACAGCCGTGATCATTCAGGAGTAGGCCTACGTTGTCGATGGAAAGTTCAGACGGCGAGTGTAGGACTGGCCACCTATGTTCATGTGCTGCGGTTAAGAAAATGAACTCGCTAACACTTCATACTTATGGGTGCCTTTCGTACTAGTTTAAAAAGCTGCTCTTCCTGTTTTGCAAAAACAACGCCTAAAAACCCTTCGAATTTTAGGGAGAACTCTGCTTCAAATCAACGCAGACCTTTTATAAACAGTCTAGAATTTCGCCCGCACGTAGCATTTCAGTCGGGCTAGAAAGACGACAGTTTTGAAGGGAACTAGAAGAAGCGTTTTGTATCTGACTTTGAGGGGGACTAGAAGAAGCTTTTTGTATGTGACTTTGAAGGGGACTAGAAGAAGTCTTCTGTGTCTGACTTCAATCAGCAGTAAATACTAAAGATGTCGAAGCGAGTCTCCAGTTTCAAAGACTTTTGAGAAGCTCGTCTTTCAACTGTGATCTGGCAGAACATGTGCAACTTGATCAGGTGGCAGCCCTATTTACATCCTATAGTGTTTATGCCGAATTAGATGACTAATGATACACATGGAAAAACAATTAACAAGAATAAAATAATACAATGCTTATGGCAGAGAGGTATTGCAACAGTCTTATTCGTTTTGAATTGTTAATATTTTCTGGTAAAATATACAGAATTACTGTTTGTCTCAGAGGATTATAAACAAATTATCATTGTGAAGGTCTAGTTCCTGAATGAATAATGCATGAGATTAAGTCCTGTTTGCGAAGCTACATGCACTGTGAAGACAATGCTTTATTGTTTTCATTGTGATACCCCCGATTATAACTATTATTACCAATATTACTATTATCATCATTATTGTTAAGCTATTATTATTTACAAGTACTAATACTTTAATTATTACTATTACTATTTCTGTTGTTGCCCGAGGTAGAAATGATCCCTCAGGCTCTAAGAAACTTTATTATTATTATTATTATTATTTTATTTAATTTTTTATTTTTTTATATTATTATTATTATTATAATAATTTTTTTGCCCCTAGGTAAACATGATCCCTCAGGGACTTCAAGATTAATTAAAATGATAAAAGTCTGGAACGGAAGACAACTTTTTAGTAGTATTAAACATTAAGCACTTTATACATTTTTAGCACTACTTAATTATTATTATTATTATTATTATTATTATTATTATTTTAAGTACTATTATAAGTACTATTATAAGTACTATTAATAATATTATTACTATTATTACTAGTATGCTGCTGCTGATTACCACCATGACTACTACTCCTTTTACTACTACTACCGCTACCACAATTACCATCTACTACTACTGTTATGACCACCACTATAATTACGACTATTTCTCGAACCCAAAATGTGATAAAACAATGTCTTTCTTAATTGCTGACCAGCTGCCATGTTTCGCTATGACAGTAACTTGTTTCCATTAGCAAAAAGACAAACAAACAAAAAAACTTATTCACAACAATTGACTTGTAAAATGATTGCCTGGGTACAAACCGCTCAATTGTTTCGACTTGATTTCATATAATTAGCCCAATACAATGGATGCCTGCTATTGTGATCTCAGACTGACTACATTGGGTGAAAACAAATTATCTCTGTTATTAATAAATAGGTGATTTCTATCGCCCCAGTGTCTAATGCACAAGGCATCAACCGATGGCACTCCAAAACCATGCTGAAATCAGGCGATATCCAGGATATCCAGGATGACTGCCCGGCGCTATATCATATCAAAGTTGTTTGGTTTGTTTCGATGTTAGGTCGGCCTAACTGTAACTGTAAAGAGATTCCTCGTATCTTCATAACGTAACAACGAGAACCCTAGACTTGTGAAGTATTCCGTCGCTGCCCGTACTCTGGTAGTGCCAGTCCCAAGCGTGGATAAAGAAGGAGGGCGACGCTAATCATCTTTGTTATGACACAGTGTCGTTTCCGTCCTTGCGGTGAGTTGAACCCTCGACCTCTTGGGTGACAGTCCAGCGCTCTAAACACTACACTCTCGCACACCCTAATTATGTCAATAACCTTAACGATAAACATTACACTTGACCTCTTGGTTCCCCGTACTAGAACTGCTATGGCTCAGGCTCGTTCCTTTGCTTCAATTGGTCCCTCTCTTTGGAATGCTATTTCTCCTTCTTTTCGCTCTACAATTCTATCTAGCAGTCTCTCTTCTTCCTTGGTTTTTCTCAACGCCTGCTTCTTTCCGCGGGGCCTTGCGCACTGGGAGCGCTTCTGAACGGTTCACCCTACTAGAGGCGCTTTACAAATGTATGAATACAATACAATGCAATTACCCACCACTTTCTGTCTTCGGCGATTGGTTGTTCGTAGGTATCAGGTTGTAGTAGCCGTCGGAGTCGTTTGTCCCCGTCTGGCTGGCGGTCGGAGGCAGCCCGGCGTCCTCAGAGTAGCTGGGGGTCGAATGGCAAGAGTCGGGTCCCTCCGGAGCCCTGTGAGCCCCACCGTTCGCATTGACGTACTTATGAACCTTGTTGCCGTTGTTCGGCGGTGGAGGGGGTGGGGTCATGTGGAGTATTTTCGAGTCGAGGGAGTGGCCGAGCGCCTCCGGTCCCTGGCCGCTGCGAGATCGCAACAGTTCACCCGAGTCCTCGACCATCCTCGACATCGTCGAAGCACCACCACCACCACCACCACCGTTGACCATCAGCGGTAAGCTCTGCTGGTTGACGAGGCGCTGTCGGTCGAGGGTGTTATAGTGGATGTTACGGTAGTGGATACACTCGGGCCCCCGATCAAGTGTGGCGGAATGTGCTTCGACGGGGCGAGACGGACAGCAGGGCCTTGGCTCCGTCAGCGACGCTTCGCTCGACACGGACGAGTAGGCCACCCGCGCCTTAGCGTCTGACCTGCTGTTCACAAGGCGACCGTGTTCGGTTTTGAACGGGAAGCAGGTGTTGTTGTTGTTGTTACGGAGGTCTGCCCTCTGGGTCGGGCTAGGATTGTTCTCCAAGGCCGCGAACTCGGAGCCGTGCAGGTCCCGTTTGACGCCGCCGTGTGCCGCCGTCATCGCCTGATGGTTCCTACGCGGTCCATCACAGCCCTTCGAAGCCAGGCGCGGCGAGAGACTCGGAGGTCCCACGAGACTCCGCGACAACATCGGAGCGTAGACCTCGGGCATGCCGGACAGGCTCACGGGGTTTTCCGTCAGACTGCACGGAGACGGTGGCACGCGATCCAACAGGTGGATGTCCCTAGGAACGAGTTTCGGAAGCGTTCGCGGCTGCCTATTGCTTCTGGAACCGCTGAGGCACTCGTCGAGTGGGATGTAATTCTCAGATGTGTCACTGGTGTTCCCTATAGGCTGAGGGGGAGGATTCCAAAAGTGGGAGTCCTCCACGTAGGGTGCGGCGGCCGCGGAAGAGCGACGATAAGGAACTGGAAAAGCCGCCTGAGGAGCTGGATCAAAAGAAACGGAAGATGACCGATCAAGGTCGTCTGCTTCTGTATCCGCTCCAGTGTTTATGACGGACTTCTTGTCTGGAGAAAAACAAGTCACAGTTAGCTGTTTCATGCTATGTTATATACCTATCTCATCTGTGGATTAAGAGCCCATACACCACATCCGTAACCCACAGACTAGTGCTTCCCAAAGTGGCTTGTCCGAGGACCGGGGCCGGTCCGCGAGCCCTCAGTTGTCGGTCCACAAAGTGAGTAAAGAAACTCAAAGCTCGATGGTACGTACCATACGTATTCTATTTTTTGAAAGGTACGTACGTATTTTAACATACCCTATTTTAGGGTACGCGTACCCTCGAGCTCTGAAGAAACTGGTTAAATTGTCTGGGAATCAAGAAATGGGTATACCATATTTTTTAAAGTCATAACAAAATACACTTATTAGGCTAGCATCTAAAGGACAACAGAGTTATAGAATTGGCTAAACATGCATTTAAATCAATTTTAATACGTTTTGAGGAATTTAGGTATTCGAAAAGGAAAAAGATAAATAATTATTAATCAATTTGGCACCGGTCCTCCTGCAGTGGAAATATTCCTGCCGGTCCATGACACTGGGAAGCGTGCCATAGACGACACTATTAGCCCATAGACTACATCAGTAACCCATAGACAGTAGACTACAATTATTATATTAGCCCATAGACTATATTAGCGACCCATAGACTACAAGATTAGCCCATAGACTAACAATGCAGAACCGTGTATTCTCTGTGGTAGGCCCTAGGGTTTTGAATACCCTCCCTGTTGCCTAGGTCATGTACTGATACTTTCTATGGCCATTTGAAAACTTACCTTTTAGCCATGGCTGGAGTTGGGAGCGCTTCTGAGTAGTTACCCTAAAGGGGCGCTATATAAATTATTGAATGAATGAATTCAAGTTCAAATGATTGTTCCGAGTTCAAAGCATCTTTCCTAGTTCAAATGATCCTTCGAGTTCATAGGATCCTTCGAGTTCAAAGTTTCCTTCGGATAAGGTTCAACCACGACCACAGAGACATAACACCTTTTTTAACCTTATAACGCTGAACCTTATGCTGAACCGAGCACTCGGGGGTTCAAATTCCGGCAGGGCAGAAACTTGTTTAGAGATTACCGTTCAAATTGCGACCCATAGCCAACTCAGCCATGAGTACACCGAGCGTACACTTTCGGTGGGTGGCTCTGACGGCGAGGAAGAGGACTGGCCACCCGCCATCATATGCCGAGGCAAAGATAAATGAAGTCGCTAGCTAGCTCTTCATATCCATGACTGCCTCTTGATCCTAGACAAAGGGACCTCTGTACGTAACTGCAGTCGTAAATTCCAAATTTCTAAAAGCGCTACTCTAAGGCTAAGCGAAAGGCACCAGCTTTTTCACGAGCGCTGCGTCGTATCAGAGGGGTTGTCCAGAGACTTCCATATTGGAAAACAAAACCAGTGCCTAACCATTCTTCTTCGAAACTGGAATCCAGCACTGAAGGCATCTCTTCCAATGGTTCATCATTGGCCGATCAAAGTCTTTTGCTCGTTCAATCGTTTGTATCTTCAAAACAACAGAAATATTCAATATACAAACTGAAACATAACCAGCAAGGTAAAGGTCAGGAAAGGACGGTAAAGAAAGGAAGGTAAGGAAAGGACGGTAAAGCAAGGAAGTAAGGCAAGTTATGTAAGGCAAGGAATTTAAGGTAAGAAGGGTAAGGAAAGAAAGGAAAGGAACGTAAGGAAAGGACGGTAAAGCAAAGAAAAGAGGAAACGAAGGTAGGGAAAGGAAGGTAAGGAAAGAAAGGTAAGAAAAGGAAGGTAAGGCAAGGCAAGGAAGGCAAGGCAAGGAAGGCAAGGCAAGGCCATGGAGTTAAGGTAAGGAAAGTAAGGCATGGAAGGCAAGAAAAAGAAGGTAAGAAAAGGAAGGCAAGGCAAGGAAGGCAAGGCCATGAAAGGAAAGTAAGGAATGGAAGGCAAGAAAAATAGGTAAGAAAAGGAAGGTACGGAAAGGCAGATAAGGAAAGGAAAGTAAGGCACGGACGGTAGATTAAGGAAGGTAAGTGAAAGCATCATGACTGAATTGAGCTGGTACAAGAAACAACACATTTATTTAATCGCTTAACGAAGTATGCACTTTCGACGGCTCAGTTCGAAACTGTTCCGAAGAGAAAAGGAATTCGTGGTTAAAACAAACAGCAGCAACCACGATCAACATCACGATCAAGATATGCGCATAATGCATAAAATGGGTCTTTATACACATACAAACACACACTCATATATATATATATATATATATATATATATATATATATACACCATATAGTATCATATACATAAACATTTCTGTGTACGAAACGTCCGGCAACAAGGCTGATAACTAATCAATAACAATAAACCACCTGTATCAACATTTCATCCTGGTGGCAATAGGTCGGTTTTCGGGTCGTCCATGCAGGACGTCCGCGAAGGTGACCTACTTAAGATTCCTCCATGACTCTGATACTGTAGAAACTCCGCCACTGATCGTACTCTGTAAGTGCCAGTCCCAAGCCTGAACGAAGGAGGAGGGCGACGCTAATTATCTTTGTTATCACAGTGTCGTTAAACTGAAACTATACTGCTACTACTACTACTACTGCACGTCCTTGCTCTAGACTCTAGAGCCAGTCCCAAGCCTGGATGAAGGAGGAGGGTGAAACTAATCATCTTTGTTATCACACAGTGTCGTTAACTGAAACTACTACTACTGCCACTGCACGTCCTCGCTCTGTGTGCCAGTCCCAAGCCTGGACAAAGGAGGAGGGCGACGCTAATTATCTTTGTTATCACACAGTGTCGTTAACTGAAACTACTACTACTGCCACTGCACGTCCTCGCTCTGTGTGCCAGTCCCAAGCCTGGACAAAGGAGGAGGGCGACGCTAATTATCTTTGTTATCACACAGTGTCGTTAACTGAAACTACTACTACTGCCACTGCACGTCCTCGCTCTGTGTGCCAGTCCCAAGCCTGGACAAAGGAGGAGGGCGACGCTAATTATCTTTGTTATCACACAGTGTCGTTAACTGAAACTACTACTACTGCCACTGCACGTCCTCGCTCTGTGTGCCAGTCCCAAGCCTGGACAAAGGAGGAGGGCGACGCTAATTATCTTTGTTATCACACAGTGTCGTTAACTGAAACTACTACTACTGCCACTGCACGTCCTTGCTCTAGTGCCAGTCTCAAGCCTGGATGAAGGAGGAGGGCGACGCTAATCATCTTTATTATAAGTGTCGTTAAACTGAAACTATTACTACTGCTGCTATAGTCCGTACTCTGGTAGTGCCAGTCCCAAGCCTGGACGAAGGAGAAGGGCGACACTAATCATATTTGCTATCACAGTGTCGTTAAACTGAACCCACTATTTACTGCCAGTGCACGTCCGTGCTCTAGTGCCAGTCCCAAGCCTGGACGAAGGAGGAGGGCGACACTAATCATCTTTGTTGTGGCACTGTGTCGTTAAAACCGAGACTACTCCTGTCCGCATTGACACCACGCCCCTAGATTCCTTTGGGAGCCAACCCAGTTCAATCGGGTACTGAGGCCCAGATTAGGCATCTGCTGATATGCAGGGTCCAGCAAGGGACAGACCCGTCTCAGGCTGGCTGCCTGAACGCACTGGCGATAGTATCTTTGGCAGAGGCTGCATTAAGATAACCCTGTGTACCAAATATAGATGCGGACATCCGCATTGGAAGAAACTTCCCCAGATCCACGGACGTCCTGAATGGTTGACTCCTTTGAAGCTTCGCATAGGAGGTTGAAGAGCAGTCCTTTAAGCTAGCCTGAGAGGCTAGCTCAGGCAGCCATGGATATAAAGTGTTAGCGACTTACATAAAATAACAAACTCCGCCATTGCTCGTACTCTAGCAGTGCCAGTCCGAAACCTGTATGAAGGAGGTGGGCGACGCAAATGATCTTTGTTATCACTCAGCGTCGTTAAACTGAAACTGCTAACATAACATAACAAGGGTTTTAAGTGGTTCAGAAGACGTTTAGTCCGTGTTAAAACTACTGCAAATTAACCTGGAACATGATTAATAGCCCAATTTTCCTAGCTTCCTCTATAAAGCTGTGGTAGTGTCCACTGAGACAGTACCATTATCCAAACCATTCCACAAGACTACAACTCTTGCACTGAAGAATTTCAGCCCTAATGTCTTTTCTTGGTTTTTTAAACAATTTATACCTGTAACCAGTGGTTACAGGTATAAATTGTTTAAAAAACCAAGAGTTACTAACCACGAGTTGCCTTGTTTGGAGCTAACTCAAAGAACCTCTCCCACTGTAGTGATTCCTTTCATTATCATATGCATTACCTGCTTACTGACGTGGCTCAGTAACAGATTTTCAGTTTCACATGGCCCACTAGGATTCGAACTCAGAACAGTGCGATGAAATGCCAGTCATCAGGTACAGTGAACCACCTCTGAATGAGCAATGCGCGCACCGTGTCTTACCTATAGACAAATTAGTGCTTTCCTCTGAGCGCCTCTGAATAGGCAATCTGGTAGGGGCGCTATAACAAGTGTTCAAATACAATACAATACAATGAACCACCAATCAGCAAAGAAGAAGAATAAGAGCAGTCCGTTAAGCTAGCCCTGAGGCAGCCATGGGTATGAAGTGCTAGAAACTTCATTTTCTCAGCCACGGCATATGAGTATGAGGGCGATTTACCAGTCCTCTCCCTCGCCGTCTCCTCTTCCCACCGACAGTGTACGGTCAGTGTACTCATTACAGCTGAGTTGCCTATAGGGGGTGCAGGTGGAGCAGAAATCTCGAACTAACTGTCTGCCCTGGCAGGGATTACAACCTCCGACCTCTATGTTTACAGTCCAGCATGCTAATCACTATACTATCGAGAACCCAATCA
Organism: Aporrectodea caliginosa; assembly: GCA_020284085.1. NCBI lineage: Eukaryota > Metazoa > Annelida > Clitellata > Crassiclitellata > Lumbricidae > Aporrectodea > Aporrectodea caliginosa. The sequence goes on from JACEVL010000140.1 coordinate 193,702, forward strand.
GTAAAAACAAGGATGAAAATGGAAGACGAAAATTTACAAGAAACTGAAACCGAACTATTATCGTTGTAACCATTTGCCCTGGACAGTCGAGCCCTGAATGAAAACCTGGAAATTGAATTCTGTGTGTAGATATTTCATAACCTCTGCTTATAACGACTGAAACACTTGGTAACTGTCATTATCACTCGGTTTGCGAATTACGCCTCGGAGTTGTTATCTTTGAGTTGCGCTATATAAATGCTGTTGATAATAATAATCTTTGTTTATTATTTCAAACTGACACACCACAGTGTGATTACAATTCATTGTATGAACACATGATCACACATAGAATTGAACTGTTTGGCAGCCATGTAAGGCGCCCATCACGTCCTACTACTCATTTTACCAACGCCACCTGACGAATGAAGGGCTGAGTTTTCTGCACTTCGCGCCAGAGTGTTACCATTACGCTAACCCCCTCACCCATAAACGAATAAATTAACGAATCGGTAAATGTGTATAACAGATAATGGACTCTTGTGGTTGGTGACAACAGGTGCTTTATCTCTTTGTCCCACGTAATGACATCGCATGGCAAATGACAGTAGTAGCTTTTCATTGTTGCTATGGCAAGTGGTTTTTCTAAGGCTTTGTCCCGGCTGCCACTTATCTTGACTACGAGGAAGCACTAATTTGTCTGTAGGTAAGACACGATACGCGCATTGCTCATTCGTTAAACACCTGTTCAAACAATTGTCCTCAAAGCCCCAACGGTCCTGGATTTAAACAATGCTTCATAAAAACTTTCCCAGGTTACATTGTTTGACAACAAACTGCGTCAGTTTCACGTGACGTGCCAAGATTAGAAGATTCGACGCAAATGTTCAACACAGGCACGCGTTTTCGCCGATCCCAGGAGAGTACAGCAAATATCATTGACTAATCAGTTTTTTAATCGTTTTAGCGTTCTAAATTTTTCGCTCAGATAGGGCAATTTTAAATAGAAGTTGGATTGATGAAAATAATTCATTATAGTAATTGGATCGATGAAAATAATTCTTGGTACATAGCAGATGGATTGATGGAAAACAATTGTTGCTGAAATAGAAGCTGGATTGGTGAAAAAACTTCTTGGGTAAGGGGTCGTCCATTAATTATGTCAACAAAATAGGGGGGAGGGGTTTGGAAAAGTTTGACAGTTGTTGACAAGGGGGAGGGGGGTTCGGTACAATTTGACGTCAACAAATTTTTTCAGTGAATCAACACAGACCCTTCAAAATGGTTGCGAAAACATTAAGTAATGCTACAAATGATAAAGTGCTTAATGTTTAATACTAAAAAGCTGGTAATAAACTAAACTCATATATTTTGAAATTCGAGATAGCATTTTTTAGTGTAAATTTTTTTTACATTTATTCTACATGTATTGAGCCATTGTGTTTCTTTTTTTTGTAGGGGGGTTCTTGGATTGTTGACATAATTTTTAGGGGTCCGTCAATGTTTGACAGTAACTGTTGTTGACAAGGGGGAGGAGGTCAAAAATGCCTAAATTTTTGACATAAATAGAGTTGGATTGATGACAGTTATCCTGGACATTGGTATCGAAATTCTATGTATATAATAAATTTAGAACGCAAAAACTATAGAAACAGCGGCAACCATAGTAGACTTACTGACTGATCTTTTGGATATACTGACCTGATTACTGCTTGGTTTTGATGCAACATCGGTTGATGCTTTGTGCATTAGACACCGGCGCAACAGAGGTTACTAATTACAATTACAACCATTAGGCCTACAGCCAACAGGTTGAAACGAGATTCAAACACGGAAACGAGATTCAAACCCCGAAACGAGATTCAAACCCCGAAACGAGAATCCAATCCTGAAATGAGAATCAAACCCCGAAACGAAATTCAAACCCCGAAACGAGAATCAAACCCCGAAACGAGAATCCAATCCTGAAACGAGAATCAAACCCCGAAACGAGAATCAAACCCCGAAACGAGAATCAAACCCCGAAACGAGAATCAAACCCCGAAACGAGAATCAAACCCTGAAACGAGAATAAACTCTGAAACGAGAATCAAACCCCGAAACGAGATTCAACCCCGAAACGAGAATCAAACCCTGAAATGAGAATCAAACCCCGAAACGAGAATCAAACCCCGAAACGAGAATCAAACCCTGAAACGAGAATAAACTCTGAAACGAGAATCAAACCCTGAAACGAGAATCAAACCCTGAAACGAGAATCAAACCCCGAAACGAGAATCAAACCCCGAAACGAGAATCAAACCCAGAAACGAGAATCAAACCCCGAAACGAGAATCCTGAAATGAGAATCAAACCCCGAAACGAGAATCAAACCCCAGAAACGAGATTCAAACCCTGAAACGAGAATCAAACCCCGAAACGAGAATCAAACCCCGAAACGAGAATCCAATCCTGAAATGAGAATCAAACCCCGAAACGAGAATCAAACCCCGAAACGAGAATCAAACCCTGAAACGAGAATCAAACCCCGAAACGAGAATCAAACCCCGAAACGAGAATCAAACCCCGAAACGAGAATCAAACGAAACGAGAATCAAACCCCGAAACGAGATTAAAACCCCGAAGCGAGATTCAAACCCCGAAACGAGAATCCAATCCTGAAATGAGAATCAAACCCCGAAACGAAATTCAAACCCCGAAACGAAATTCAAACCCCGAAACGAGAATCAAACCCTGAAACGAGAATCAAACCCCGAAACGAGAATCAAACCCCGAAACGAGAATCAAACCCCGAAACGTGAATCAAACCCCAAAACGAGAATCAAACCCTGAAACGAGAATCAAACTCTGAAACGAGAATCAAACCTTGAAACAAGAATCAAACCCTGAAACGAGAATCCTGAAATGAGAATCAAACCCCGAAACGAGAATCAAACCCCGAAACGAGAATCAAACCCTGAAACGAGAATAAACCCTGAAACGAGCCACTGAAACGAGAATCAAACCCTGAAACGGGAATTAAACCCTGAAACGAGAATCAAACCCCGAAACGAGAATCGAAACGAGAATCAAACCCAGAAACGAGAATCAAACCCCGAAACGAGAATCCTGAAATGAGAATCAAACCCCGAAACGAGAATCAAACCCAGAAACGAGATTAAAACCCTGAAACGAGATTCAAACCCCGAAACGAAATTCAAACCCCGAAACGAGAATCCAAAACCCCGAAACGAGAATCAAACCCCGAAACGAGAATCAAACCCAGAAACGAGAATCAAACCCTGAAACGAGAATCAAACCCCGAAACGAGAATCAAACCCCGAAACGAGAATCAAACCCAGAAACGAGAATCAAACCCAGAAACGAGAATTCAAACCCCGAAACGAGAATCAAACCCCGAAACGAGAATCAAACCCCAGAAACGAGATTCAAATCCTGAAATGAGAATCAAACCCCGAAACGAGAATCAAACCCCGAAACGAGAATCAACCCTGAAACGAGAATCAAACCCCGAAACGAGAATCAAACCCAAACCCTGAAACGAGAATCAAACCCCGAAACGAGAATCAAACCCCGAAACGAGAATCAAACCCCGAAACGAGAATCAAACCCTGAAACGAGAATAAACTGAAACGAGAATCAAACCCCGAAACGAGAATCAAACCCCGAAACGAGAATCCTGAAACGAGAATCAAACCCCGAAACGAGAATCAAACCCCGAAACGAGAATCAAACCCTGAAACGAGAATAAACTCTGAAACGAGAATCAAACCCTGAAACGAGAATCAAACCCTGAAACGAGAATCAAACCCCGAAACGAGAATCAAACCCCGAAACGAGAATCAAACCCCGAAACGAGAATCAAACCCTGAAACGAGAATCAAACCCCGAAACGAGAATCAAACCCTGAAACGAGAATCAAACCCCAAAACGAGAATCAAACCCCGAAACGAAAATCAAACCCTGAAACGAGAATCAAACCCTGAAACGAGATTCAAACCCCGAAACGAGAATCAAATCCCGAAACGAGAATCCAACCCTGAAACGAGATCAAATCCCGAAACGAGATTCAAACATGGAAACGAGAATCAAACCCCGAAACGGAAATCAAACCTCGAAACGAGAATCAAACCCCGAAACGAGAGTCAAACCCTGAAACGAGAATCAAACCTGAAACGATTATTAAACCCTGGAGCGAAGATCTCATTACGAAACAAACTCCGAAACAGGAAACCACAACGGAATTCGACCAACACATCCAAGCGTTTATTCGTCACCAGGCCATATAACAGGCGGCTTCGGTAGCAATAAATGTTTGGCTTGTATCGGAAATAGCATAGACATTTCCACTTACGAAGACATAACAAAATACCGGAAAACCAAAGTCCTCAACAGTTTCGGTACGAAACACAACACTCTGTCATGTAATGTAACTCTCAGAAATTTCTCAACGACACGCAAAAGCCACGTCAGGGATACCAGTTGACTGCCCGGCGCTATATCATATCAAGGTTGTTTGGTTCGTTTCGATGTTAGGTAACTGTAACAGTTACTGTAAAGAGATTCCGCATATCTTTGTAACGTAAAAACGAGAACCGTAGACTTGCGAAGTATTCCGTCGCTACCTGTACTCTGGTAGTGCCAGTCCCAAGCGTGGATAAAGGAGGAGGGCGACGATGATCATCTTTGTTATGACACAATGTCGTTAAACATCAATTAACCAGCCAACAGCTCGTACTCTGTTAGTGCCAGTCCCAAGACAGGGTAAAGGAGGATGTTGCCGCTGATAATCCATGACACAGCACTGTCAGCAAATAACCAGCCAACGGCTCGAACTCTTGTAGTGCCAGTCCCAAGACTGTATAAAGTAGGAGGGCACGCTAATCATCCTTGTTACAACAGGTTCGTAAAACATTAACTAACCACTGGTACGCTGGTGGTGCTAGTCCCAAGCCCAGATAAAGAAAGAGGGCGACGCTATAGTCATCTTTGTTATGACACAGCAGAAACTACCATCTCTACTACTACTGCGAAGTATATATAATTCGCTCTTACCGAGGTATTCGAGAGCTTGAGAAAGTCGTTATCTAAGACGGTCGGGTATCATCTCGTTCCCTTCATTTCGATCGTCATATCCTAGGTCGTCGTCGTGAGCTGGAGAGGTACTGTCCTGTCCGTGTTTTCGTCCCGTGGTACGACAACCCAATCTCTAGTAAGCACATGCACTGATTAGTATCCCGACGAAGCTGCAACAAGCCCCGACATCGGAGTCGACTCTGTCTATCATCACCGGGGCACAACATTGCACAATAGGCCTCCGCAGATGACTCAAAATAGTTAAGCCGCGCCTACTGACACCACCGCCGAGGCAGGCCCTGCTGCTGCTCTTGCCGGGGCAGCCCCTGCTGCTCCTACCGCCGCCGCCGACGCCGCAGCTCCTGCTGTACCCACGCAGGTCGCTCTCTGTCTCCGTCTCACACTCCGCCTCCTACTACTAAACCATCATTACCGTCTCTGTCCCTCCCTCCATAGCGCATACGTCTACAGACCCACATCGCAGCGTCGTCCGACCGGGCGATGTACAACTAACGGTCTCTCTCGCTTTGTTGTTCTCGATGAGATGGTCTTATTAAACGAAACAGCAGCATCCAGTCCTCCTCCATCCGCAAAGCCCGCGCGCGCGAACTGGCAGGGCGACCGCCTTAAGAACGGCGCGGCCACCGGCTTACATAAATCCTCCTCCTCTTCTTCCATCCAGGCACTATAAATAAACAACGCGTCCGTGCGCTCTGATATGGAGGAGAGGGAGTCGTTGAACATCAACCACTACCCACTGTCAGGGCGGTGTGGTATGAGAGGAGGAGCAGGAAGAAGAGGAGGAAGGAGGAGGAGGAGGAAGAGGAAGAGGAAGAAGGAGAAGGATAATGAGGAGGAGGAGGAGAAGGAGGAGAGAGAGAAGTAGAAGAGGGGAGATAATAGCCGGAGAAAGGAAGGGACATGCATATAAAGAGAAGAAGGAGAAGGAATGGAAAAATGGTGAGGAAGACAGAGGGAGAATGGAAAGAAGCAGGTGGACTAGTGAGGGAAAAAGAGGGGAGAGAGGGAGGAGGAGGAGGAAGAGGAGGAGGAGATGAAGAACAAGAAGGAGGAGGAGAAGGAATAGAAGGAGGAGGAGGAGGAGAAGGAATAGGAGGAGGAGGAGGGGGAGGAGGAGGAGAAGGAGGAGGAGAGGAGAAGGAATTAGAGAAGGAGAAGGAGGAGGGCCAGGCGTGGGCCGTACTGAGCGGCGCCTGGGTCGCAAAGCCTCTCCTGCCTAGGGCGGATGCCGCAGCCTCGTAGTTCCCATCCCCCTCTCTCCTCCCTGTCTGCAGGCTAACACGGCACCGCCAGGCGCACCTGCCTGTAGACAAGTGATCCGGTCGCACGCGCCAGCCAGGCTGACCTAGTAGCTGCGCATTGGCGACAGGTCTCCAACAGTAGCGGCATACAAGACGATGATGAGGTATGACGAAAGGACTCAGGTTGACAGCCGGTCACACCGATCGCCAGAGGGCCATCTAGTAACCATCGCTTTCGCTAGAGGCGCCAGAGACTTCGAAGGTACATCGGCACTCGTAATCGGTAGCTCAAGATTGCAACAGAGCCAAAGGAAAGCTGCTTAGTCGCGGGAAGTTGAGAATCAGTTTGTTGTATTGTATATCAGAGGTGCGTAGCTAATCGATTAGATACTAATCGATTAGTTAATCGATTAGTTAATCGATTAGTCAAACAGCTAATTCTGATTATTTTATCTTATACAGTTTATGACCTTTCTGGATTTATCACTTTTCACTGTCAAATATCGGCGCATAGCTGCGGCGCCAACTACTTTAGTTTTTTCCCGCAATTTTCTCTACACCTTCTATATTCAGCGTTTTCAGCCCAACTTAGTTTCAGCCTCTTACTCATTTGTGAGTGTCTGTAGTTAATGTTAATGCGTGTGGGCCGAGTCACGAGTGGCAATGGTAATTACAGTATCTCACAGTAAAACTGTCAAAGTTATTATCTCATTAGTTACAGTTAAAAAATGTTTTGGCCTACCGCGATACTGCGAACCAAACGGAACCACCAAACGGAGCCATCAAATGGAAATGAATAAATTAGAGATAGACACCAGTTTTTATTTACGGAAAATAATACCATCAGATTTTTTAAAATCTGTTCAGGCCTATATGTCATAATCACTTGGAAGCAGCGTACAGTAATGATTGTATCCGCAACACAAAAAGCAAAGCAGACCGCTGCTGCGCTGCATTATGAAACAGATAATCATTGTTAAAATAACTGTTATTCCGCTGTACAGTAACGGTACAAACACTGTTATAAAAAGTTTGTTAATAACTGTTATTCCACTGTACAGTAACGGTACAAACACTGTTTTATGTGCGCAGTAGAGGTTTCAGTTTTACTAGCAATCAGATTGAACAATGTATTTTATTTACTGGATTATCGGGATTACGAATAATAATATAATAATTTATTCTCATAGTTAGTAAGCACTGCAAAAAACTCCTTTCCTTTCTGTAGTTCTGTTTATTGTTTAACGTAGACCTCTCAGAGTGATGCCCCCCTAACGGACGCTTAGGATAACGATTAATGGAAGCAAAGCTGACTTGACCAAAACTGACGGTTTCTTTCTTTCCATCTTTTTTTCTATCTTTCTTTCTTACTCTCCTACTTTTCATTTTTATCCAACATTCACTCTTTCAATTTTTCTTCAACCCTATTTGCCGCTCCTGCACATTGTGCACAAGTACTGCCCGGGGTGACTCAACCCTGCCCCCTTCGGTACGCCGCTGGCTGTTATAGCATTAAAAACTGAAGAGGGCGACCCTTTAAGTCTGTTCCTAATATGGCTCATTGGCTGAGAGTTCTATGAGCGTGACAAGGCAATTTATCATACCAGGAAGCAACTATAGTACAAAAGTCTATATGCAGATATAGGGCCAAAATCGATTCCTTTTCAAGTTAGATCCAGAGGTCAGAAAGGCAGACAGACAGTCAGACGTTTGAAGCGGCATCCGTTCATATTATGTTTACGTGATCATCCGTTCATATTATGACTTGTAATCATACTGCCTTCATGTCAGTTTGAATCAATAAACATACATATTTTGGGAACCGGACAATGACATTTCCCCAGGACATCCACCCCAACAATAAGTAGGTAACTCTACCAGTGTCCATGATAACTGTCATTAATCCAGCTTCTATTGAAGCAAAGACCTTCTTTGATCAATCCAATTTCTATTTAAGTAAAGAATTTCTTTCATGAATCCAGCTTCTATTTAGGCATAGAATTTCTTTCATCAATCTAACTTCTATTAAGCATAGAAGTTTTTGTCATCAATCCAACTTCTATTTAAGCATAGAATTTGTTTAATCAATCCAGCTTCTATTTAAGGAAAAGAATTTCTTTCACCAATCCAACTTCTATCAAAGAATTATTTTCATCAGTCCAACTTCGGGGAGAAATGTCCGGGGGAAATGTCCTAGACCCTGTATTTTGTAAACAGAGCATGGGCAGGGCAGTCATACAAGTAACCAGCGCAGGGGCGATTTAAACTCCCGACAGGGCAAAAATTCTGACAGCCTTGTTGCAGAGTACCGACTAGGGCATATGCTTTTTGACCAGGGTATTTTCCCTGCTTGCCCTGCTGTAGCGCCGCCACTGAACAGCGGAATATGGTGTCTAGAGGTCGGAGAAGCAAGTGAGGTAAGGGGAAGAGCATGAATCGTTAACCTCAGGGACGTAGCCGGGCAAATTTCGGAGGGGTTTAAAAGGGGGTTCCCTTGGAAATGGAATTTTAAGCATAATAATGCATTTATTTTGGGTGTTTGAACCCATGAAACCACCCCTAAATACCTCCGGTTTTAGTCGGCCTATTCACAGCTGCTCAGTCAAAATAAGATGGGTAGGCAGATATGCCTTTGATGAATTTCCTTTGAAGAAGTTATCTCCATATAAATTTGCAATTGCAATTACGATTCATCTATCCATATAACTTCGAGATCAATAGCCAAGAGTCCGACAAGCAGATATCTCGCACCTAGTGTTTCGAACTGTCCGCTCAGTCTTTCCTACCTGTGGTCAATATTCATCTCAAGTTCTCTAACCGAGCCACATAAGTATATTCTTTATTAACCAATTTATTAACCAAAGGTCGACCAATTTATTAACCAAAGGTCGACCCAGCCATTCATTCGCCAGATGGCGTTGGTAAAATGAGCAGTAGGACAGATCGGGTGCCTTGCATGGCTGCCCCAAAGTCACCTGCCTTAACAGCTACTCTGCCTCTTGTCCAGTGACGTAACTAGCATTGGGCTTGGGGGCTTAAGCCTCCAAACGAAGCTCCTCCCCAAAATAAATCAAACCTCCCGGCCCCACTATAGTCTCGTGGTATACCGCACTCGCCATGCTCAAGGCTTAACCCTCCCCAAACGAAAAGTCCTAGTTACGTTACTGGCACTTATTGTTCCTATCTCTTGACTCTCTGACAACCGGACTTTGTCACCTGGATCTCCCTTCGAAAACCCTCTGAACAACCCTTCTCACTCGACGCAGCGCTCATGAATAAGCTGGTGCCCGGTTGCACAGCTTTCAGTTGCTCTTTAGAAATGTGCAGTTGACGATTACGACCGTGGATCGAACGCTAAATACGAACAGGTATGACTACATTAGGTCACTAGAACTTACAGCACTACATCTTTTAGTGTTTTAGACCATAGGCGTCTGACAGGCGGACAGTTGCCTCCCTTGCTTTCTTTGTATACTGGACAACTTCTTTCGACCTTGACCCCAATAACCAGAATTAAGCCAAGTTGCCTCCTCTTGAATTTAAGTCTGGCTACGCTCCTGTTTTAGAAATCATTATTATGACGAGTACGACCGTGGATCGAACGCTGTTTTGACCAACATGCAAGGCGGAGATGGGTAACTAATCGATTAGATTCCAATTGATTATCTAATCGATTAGACAAGCAGTTAGAATGATGTACTCATATTGACAGTTGATTGTTATTAAGACGAATATACACCAAAGTGCGGATGTGCAGTTGGATTAATAAAGAATACACTTACTTACTAACTTAATTCTAATTCTAATCGACAAGCTAAAAGATTTTGCTAATCGATTAGCAAATTTTTAGTAGCTTATTCTAATTCTAATCGATTAGCAATTTAACTAATCGATTAGCTAATCGATTAGACTTTTTAGACAAACAGCTAATTCTAATTTATCATAGCTAAACGATTTGCTAATTCTAATCATTTAGCAATTTAACTAATCGTGCCCATCTCTGATGCAAGTTGCGAAGGAAAAACAGACGCAGACCAAGACTGCCTGGATAGACAAAATAAAGGAATAATAATAATAATAATAATAATAATAATAATAATAATAGCTAGAGGCGGTGCCAGACATTTTTGTGACTATAACATAGCCAGGGCATTAATTCATACAAGTAACTAGTGCAGAGACGATTTATGGCGAGCGCAGGGCAAAAATTCTGGCTGCCTTGTGGCAGGGCAACGACCAGCGCAATGGCTTTTTTACCAGTGCATTTGCCCTGGCCTTCTCTGCTTTAACGCCGCCACTGGACATAGCAAGACTTGGATTAACATTGAGAGGAACACTGGACTTGACAAATAACCGAGGAAATGGAGTTTTACTCGTACCCATCGTCGTCAAATGGCTGGCACATGTGATGATGATGATGATGATGATGATGATGATGATGATGATGATGATGATGATGATGATGATGATGATGATGATGATGATGATGACGACGACGACGACGATGACGACGACGACGACGACGACGACGACGATGATGATGATGATGATGATGATGATGATGATGATGATGATGATGATGATGATGATGATGATGATGATGATGATGATGATGATGATGATGATGATGATGAGCTGCTTCGTAGGGAAAGAGGAGAAATCGCAAGAAGACTAAGACCAATTTACTTAGAAGAGTTTACTTCGCATTCGATTTCTGAAGAGACTTATACAGTTATACTCCATGTAAGAAAAGCTATGGACACCATAGCCTAACAAAGGATTGTTTGAAGACGCATTGTGTTATAATTATGATGAGTATAACAAATATACAATTAGATTAATGGTTGATGAAACTAGGGTGACCCAGTTAGCGGAACCTTATGTTTCTTTGGGTTTCCCTATTGGCGCCACTGTACGTGAATATCTAAATTATGTGTGTGTATGTGCTGATATTATGGTAATCAATAAATTATTGATTGATTAATTGAATATTATATAATAATAATAATAATAATAATAATAATAATAATAATAATATAATAATAATAATAAAAACTAATAATAATAATAATAATATTTATTCTTTAATGAAGCGCCTGACAAATGCACTGCGCTATACATGTACATGTTATGACGATTAAACAATTCGCAAGAACACAAATTACAGAAGACATAAATCAACAAAGTTGCAGCCATGCGCTCAATGTACTTTTGCTGCCACCTAGGGAATGAAGGCATGAGCTAAACCCAGAGGGCCTTACGGGAATCGAACCGGGTCCGTGAAACTTCAGGCAAGAGTGTTATCCTTTATACTATACCCCCTACGCAATGCGAACAGCATAAACGATACAGACCTTTTTGCAGGCGACTTGATAGTTAAACGTCAATCCTGATGATCCTAATATTTGAATATATCGTTAGAAATTCACATCCCTAGCCAAGAAACAAACGAAATCGAATCGTTTAACGCGCATCAACAGCGGATTGTTTCATGAAACAGAACAGACAGATCGACAACTATTCCTCAAGGTCTTCACTGTAGACAAATAGGCATTGTCGTGCATTGTTGCGCATTGTTACGAAATGGTGTTCGTGACCATCTTGGCCTCATAACGCACGAACCGTTGCGCAACTCAGCGCCGTGTCTTTCGCGACCCTCGATTTGACAGCTGACGGGTTTCTTCAGAAGGCCTGCATTTTAGGATGTATTACGCAGATAACAATCATCGAAGCCGAAGCACAGTGGTCGCTGCGAACTTGCGTAATAAAGTCGTGGAAAAGTCTATTCGAAAAGAGGAAGTCGATACACACGATAGGCTTACCAATCGTGACTACGAGTTTCTTGGTACACTGTATCTTGGGCGACGGGCTATGGCACGATTAGTAAACTGGGGTCGTAAACTAGGGACCTTCAAGGCTTCAATATTCGATTCGAAAACGAATCGGATGGCAGTATTGAGTATTCCATTCGAAAATGATTAATTTTGTTTAGGCCAAATTAAGGGGCCTTGTGGATTAGTAAACGTGTGATTTATGCATTGAAGTGCGTGGCAAAATTTAACGAACTTGAAACCAGAACAGGACAGTATAATTGGTTTAAATTTCAGACAAAATTATTTTAATTCTGTTACCTAACTAAATTTTGTGTTTAAATGATTTTAAACTGCAGAAAAGTTATTAGGCCTACATTGATATATTGATAAATGTGTTAGTGTGGTGGGTCTCAGGGCCGTAAATCTGTTTCAAAATGTGGGGAGGAAAAACTGCCCCTTCGGAAGTGTGCATAGTTCCATTAAGAAGCCCACTACTTTTAGTAACAAACTAGGTTAAACAATTGAAGTTACTGGGGACAAATTAGCCTCACTCAGTTCTAATCTTATTCCCTGCAAAGTTTTAAAGACATTTATATAATAATCTGCACCCTAAATTTTTATGTTTAAATGGTAATCATATAAAAGATAAGTGGTGAATCTAGGATTTCTTGTGTGGAGGCAAGGGTTTTCTCTGATAGGCGCCACGTTCTAGACTTCTATATAGAGTAAAATGGTGACTTATGATAGTACACGTATATTTGAAATTATGCCACGTGTAACAGATTAAACAGACCACCAGTAGGCCTATATAACTATCCTATATAAAACAGTTTCATAGAGATTAAATTTCCAGGATGAAATGGTTTTGCAGAATCATTTAGCATTTATGTGAATTGTTTTGAACGAGACTTTATCAGTGCAGAGCGATTGATATAGTCAGGGGCGTCCATCCTAAATGAAGCAGAGATCTTCATTGGCTTTCAGGGGGCCAGAATTTTTTTACATTAAACTCTGCTCAGATATTCGTTTCAGAAATTAAACGATGTGTTTTTCATTTGAAAAGTGCTTTGCTTTGTTTAAAAAATAAAAAATCATTGAGCTGTTCTCGGACCGAGCTCACGATTAGTCTTCAATTTCATAATTTTGGCTTATCGTACATGAACCTACTCAAGACTTCGAGGTGATTGTAGGTTTAATTGCATAGGCCTACCTTACAGAAGATGTTCTAGTTTACTGGTCCCTTTCAAGAATCTTGCTATCAACCTCTGCTGACATGGCAGTTGCTGCTCAGCTGATGCGTCAGTGCAGTCAGAACCTGAAACTGCTCAGCGTAAATGAACATTCATGACAGTCTAGTTACAGGATCACAACGATTTGCAACGGTCTACGATGTTGATGTAAACTTTCCGGTTCATCGAGCAAGACGACCGCCCAGGCATTATGACGAGAAAACTGAGAAAAGGACAGTAAATGTGGTCCTCAGTAGCACAGACATCTTATTGGTGTTTACTATACAACACTTGATGCGGTTGCTTGTCAACTAGAGGCAGTGACGGATCCAGAAAGTTTATGAGGGGCAAATGGGCGTCCGAAGGAAGATCGTCGAGGCGCGCAGCACCTCGACAATCTTACCAACAATTATAGTGGCTCGCAAGCCAAAAAAGGACGAAATTGCTGATCGCTTGGCTACGCACTCTGCTACTCGTTAAAGCTAAACGTCCGACTTTCCTTCACCTTTGCGTAGAATGCCTGAATGCTGAGCCTGTTGTAATTTTAGTACTTATGTTAGTACTGTCTGGCCGCTCTGGCAGTATGCCTCTGTCTGTGTACATGCCTTCATATTTTATGATGCATAATGTTGCTTGATTAGTTAACTAAAAGTTAAAGAATGCAATAAGGAATTCAACAGTAAAATCGTGATTCAAATTTTGATAATCGAAATTTTCTCTTTCAATCGCCTGGGGCGGTCGTCGTGGGGGGCAATCTGATGACATGAGGGGGAATGCTTCATAGGCGTAAGGGGATGGACGCCCCTGGATATAGTTGCTTCAAAGTCAATTATTCCCAGCCATGCAGTTCTCTCTCGGTCGATATTAATACCCGTCTAGACAGGCGTTCATTTGTCATGGTGTATCGCTTAGTAATTTTTAAATATTTTCAATCTGCTAAAACTTCTTTCCGCAGGAAGAGTGAGCTATATTTCATAAAGTGCGTATAGATTAGGAAGTCCTTGTGCCATCTTTTTTGCTATGAAAAACGTCTTTTCTGCGGGTTTGCGTTTAGTAGTTCCAGCCGTCACGATACAATTTTTAAATATATCCAATTTATCACAGTTAAATCTACAGCTAATGTCATTTATATTAAGAACATGAATTGATAAATTTTATAAATACCAAATAGTCTTCGTTTCATAGCAGTAATTCATATGCGGATCGCCAATCCGAAAGCCACTTGTAGAGATTTGTAATTTGATAAATATCCAAAACGCTGTGATTTGAATATAGATGCCTAATGCACTGAAATTTGATTATACTATACTACAAGCTCTCGCAGCATGACAGGCCGAATGTTTGATGATGGATAGGCCTATTCTGGACTGGCATGTTGGAAGGGATATCATATGGTGGATGACTCAAGCGTTTGGTCTGTTGATGAATCTGTGGCATTTTGGAACTTTTAGCCTACATCCTGACAGTGAGACATTTTGCCCACACGGAGAGTGAGGGTCAATTCAGGGTCATGACAATCTTCCATCTGTCTCTCTACACCTCCCAATTTACATACGTTAAGGACTGGACAGAGACTAAGGACACTAGCCAATAAGCAAGAACGTTTGGGGCACAGAAGTCGGTAACCCTGCTCTGGGTAACCTTACTAACCTCGGAACAAGTTCAAGCATTGCCCTCAAAATGTCAATACTCTGTTAACGAGCAGGGCCTCAGGAGATTGGGGCTTGAGCCTGAATATTTAAGATTTACAGTTTTGAAAAATTATACAGCTTAGATAAATCTGTGGGATGGAATAACTTCACGTAACACGTTCCCTCCCCAAGCTTAAAAGTGTGGGGAAATTTCCTACCTCTCCTGGATTTACGGTCCTGGTGGGCCTACGCCTGTGCTATGATGTACACACTACATCAATATCAAACCGAGTCGATTCGATTCGTCTTCTAACTTTGATCCCGATTCGTTCGAGATTCGATTATGACTGAAAATTTGTGTTTCGCAGGTCCCGAGACACCCTATGGTAATCGTAATCGTAAACTCAACATTTCTAAAGCGCCCTTGAAAGCTAAGAGCAGGGCCTCAACTTATTCACGAGCGCTTAAGCAGCTGAGGACTCCAGAATTTACAAAGGGAAGAGGCAAGCAGCGATGAACGCACTTAACTTTTCCGAAAATAATTTTGACGACATTAGTCATAAAGATATTTTCTATTATATTTTTTCTCTCAACACATCATTCACGAACCTTTTGTTTTCGTAGATTATCTTAATTTCAAAATTTCCAAGATATCTAAATTTTATAATCTTCGTTTATTATTTCAAACTGACACACCGCAGTATGATTACAATTCATAGCATGAACGGATGATCACAAGTTATTACAGGAGTCGAATTTAACTGTTTGGCAGCCATGCAAGGCGCCCATCAATCCTACTGCTCATTTCGCCATCTGGCGAATGAATTGGGATGTAGCTGGAAGCGATCCCGCGTCCGTGCTGATCTTCTGCTCTTCGTGACAGAGTGTTACCATTACCCTAAATCCCTCCCCTGCTGAATGTTTAGTTACACGGTACCTATATATATGGATGTTTTTATCAGTTCTACAGACACTTGGGGTGCGCAATAGTCTATAGCGGTTAGGTTGATGGGCTGTCAACTTGCAGAGGTCGAGGGTTCAAATCCCTACCATTACCAAAACGGAAATTTGCATCGAGATAAAATGTTACACCAGCGCCCCCTAGCCAAGTCAACTGTAATTAGAACACTGACCGTTAACAGTCGGTGGGACGATGAGACTTCGAGGGAACGGACTGGGTGTCCGCCCTCATATGCCGAGGCTAAGAAAGTGAAGTCGCTAACACTTCATACCCATGGCTGGCTCTCAAGCAGTGGTCCCGTTCTTAACAAAAAGGAACCGGAACCAGCTTCTGGCGCAATGTTAATCT
>JACEVL010000140.1:215000-237500 GCA_020284085.1 Aporrectodea caliginosa
GTCGAAGAGCTGCTTCGGGATCCGGGGCATGTCCTCGCTGTCGACGAACATCACCAGATCGTTGACCATCCAGTGGTTCCGCGGCTTCTCCGCTATATCATCCGGACTCTCGTACTCGGCCTGCTCGCAGAGCTCCTGTGACTTGAATCCGTGGTTCTCCTGGAGGAACGACGGGAGACTGGTCACGTCGGAGAGGTTCTTGATGCGGCTCTTGACTTCCGAGAAGAGGGCCTTGTTCAGCTTCAGGTATTTCTTCTCCATGTTGTTGAAGCAGTCGCAGCAGTAGACGAAGATCATGAGGATGAGCATGACGTACTTGAGCAGCGCTGAGGCGTTGACGATGACCCCCATGATGGTGAAGACCACGATCTCAACCAGGCAACCGATGACCTCGGATAGGATGATCATCACGGCGTAGAGCATCGCGATGCAGAGAATCGCCGTCGCTACATAGACGGCCAGGCGACGGCAGCTCGTCGTCTGATACATGATAATCGAAGAGGCCAGCGAGATGGTGTCCTTCAGGTTCTTCAGATGCTCCGGCGGCTTCACGTAGTCGATCCCGTCCAAGGCGATCTCGTTCAGACACTCGGCGGACTTCTTATCGGCGTCCGGTCTCTCGAGAAGTAGATCCACCTCGAAGCGGTGCATGTCCTGGTCGATCCTCGTGTTGATCTGGTACGGCTTGTTCTTCTTGCGACGTCGCATGCGCTCGAAGATGGCCGTCTTGGAGTAGAAGGCCATTCGCAGCGTCAGGTATATGGTGGGAATGCTGTAGACGGCTCCGATGATAAGAGTCAGCGGAATAACGATGGGCCAGTAGATGAGACAGACGAGGCAGCCGAGCATCCCGAAACGCTTGAACGGCCAGATGATGTTGGACGTAGCCATGCTCAGGGTCTCCGTCCACGACAGGGTCTTCAGATCGCGGAAGGACCCAACGATTATCTTCAGCAGTCGACCTTCCCTCTTACTCTTCGGTAGAACGGCGAGGAGTAGAGCCGTCAAGGCGTAGACGACGTAGATGGAGATGAACAGAGGGTGCGTCGGGGTCAGGTAGTGCATCAGGCTGCTCGTCGTTTCGTACTTCTCGCGGAGACCGGCGTTTGCGATGAAGGACTTCCGCAGCATGATCTCCTCGTGCTCGCACGTGTAGTAGACGATCAGGCGGATGTAGTAGGGGATCGGAACGAGGACGATCATCGAAGCCTTGGCCACCTTCCGCCAGAACTTGATCCACGGCATCTTCCGCGTCGTGCAGGGACAGCCGTGGTAGAGGTTGGAGTAGCAGCAGGTCTGGAACGGACCGACCGTGCGAATGTTGCACTGGAAGATGGCGTTATAAAGAGACGCCAGTAGACCAACCTCGACCACATTCTCCGTCAACAGACGACGGTAGTTGACCGTGATGTCGTACTGCGTGAACTTGACCTTGACCGGCTGCCCGACGAGCGACTGGTTCCGGCTGACGCAGTCCTGGAGCTTTGGAAAGCCCTTGAGACTGCGCAGATCAACCATGTGCTTGAACCTGAGGTCCTCCGGGAGAGGGTCGCTCTTCGACGTCGTTATGAAGATCTTCTTGCGCAGAGTGTCCTTCAGCTTGACGACGTAGGGGATCTCTTCCGTTGACATGCGCTCGACGGATGTGATGAACAGGCAGGGTCCGAAGAAGAAGAGGCTGTAGCGCACGATGAACAGAAGGACGTAGAGAATCGTCAGCCAGATGTTCTCCGAGTTGTTGTCCTCGACGACCTCCTTGGTGTTCGGGTCCTTGTAGTAGCACCGGTCGCGGAACAAGGCGTAACCGTTGCTTTCGAGGATCACCTCGTGGCAGACCCTCTCCTCGTCGGTCAACGTCGGCTCAGGAGTGTCCTGGAAGTCGCGGGCCATGAGGTACTTGATGCTGTCCACCTTTTCCGCTTCGCTGGCTGTCCCGATACATCCAGGCGGTTGATCCACGAGGTCAACGTCGATCTCCTCCGTGCCAAGGGTCAAGGTCGCCATCGACAAGACACCGTAGTTGAAAGCGAGACTCAGCAACGTCTGTCCCTGCGAAGTGGTCACTCTTGACCACCTGTCCAGCTTGTAGGCCTCCACGGTGGTCCCGATCAGCGGGTTCGTCGTATAGTTGGGGAAGTGCAGAATGTACTTTATCAGACTGACCTTGTCGACCTTGAGCATGTGTCTGATGTTGTTTGGCAAGAATGGGTTCATCGAGGAAACCATGCACCTGGGGCGACCACCACCCGAGCTGCTGTTGGTCCTACCGTCCGTCAGGGTTGAGTTGCTGTGGGGGTCGCCTGATGGAACCGTGTTGTTTGTGGCAGATACGTTGCCACACACAAGCGAGAGAATTAGCCACAGCAATAGAACAAGAGAGTCTTTTCGTTTGCCTTCCATCTCACCTTAATTCAGACTAAATCTTCTTTGGCTCCAATTTCACAAAGCACATCGACCGATATCTCAAATATAAGGTCCTATACGCCTCGTTGATCCCTGGATGAATAGACTTATCCGTCCGCTGTAGAGAGCCTCTGCTTCTCCAATAGTTCTGTCCTATCTCTGGTAAATATCGCAGAGTCTCGAATCCCACGCGTAGGAGACAATCAACCAAAAGGAACAAATCTAAGGTCAAACTACTTTCGGAACGTCGTGCGGGTTAACTTTCTTTCAGGCACCTACCGCGTCACTAGCTTCAAGTGTCGAACTTTGAGACTAAAATCTCTCAACGAACAGCCTGAATAACACTGTACTCTTAGAAGTCTGCGCTCTCGATCATCGTCGAAAAACCGCATACGAACATAGGCTTACATTCAATGAGGCAAACAGACAGTCACTTGCAGAACGCATTCGACAGATATAGTAGGCCTTGTGAAGCCTGTTTTTGTGTGTCGTTTGATGCCCTCTTTGCGACGCTCCGCCGAAGCCGATTGTTGACTAAACACCTCCAATTGGTACCGCTACAAACAGGATCTGTTGTCGACTGAGAAAGTCAGCGCTGGTACACTGGCTGTTGTGCTGATGACATCCACCGCAGTTGTATACCTATAGGACATTGAATAATAACTTCAGCCGACCGCTGGGCCGATGGTGGGGTGGGAGAAGTGTGCGTGGTACTCCTTTTCAGCTAGACCCAGTTCGTCATTACCATATTATAAACATTGCCATGTCGTTGAGTTTACTTTATACCTACAGAATATATATGACCCATCGCTGCACTGCCTGCCTGCCCAGTGCCCACGCAATGTACACGAGAGAGCCGGCGTTTTGTAGTCTGTGCCCATGCAGGCCGGTATGCAAACGAGAGTTTGGCGGGCTATGGGTTAAGTGCGCGCGCCAAGTTCTGAGAACTTTATGGTTTGTAAATGCGACGCGGCCGGTCGCTCAAAAGCCTGTAATGATGTGCGCTGAAATAGAACTGATTCAAAGGTATTGAGACCGGACAAATATTGGCTCGTTGTGAATCATCTATCGCCCCATACGGTTTCTTAGCCGGAAACATATATAGTGAAGCTTTTAGAGTCTACCTACATGTGTGACGCCCTTCACGGTTGGTGGCACAGGTGGGGCCAGATTCCGGCTGACTATAATAGCTGCCAAAGTTTTTGTATATGAGTACTGTCGTTATGTTGTGCCTATGTGACCAGTAGGTGAATAGACAGCGCTGTACAAAGATCCTCTAAAAATTTAAAAATAAGTGCGTTGTCCCACCGCTGCCCGCTTGAAGGCGTTCGTCGAACTCAAGAGTTAGACTTGTGAAAGAATTATGATGACAGGAGAGAGAAAAAAGAATTGCTGTGAACCAATTACGCGCTTTTGTGAAGTACTTAAAAAGCGCAATATTATGTGCTATGATATATATATATATATATATATATCTTCGTTTATTGATTATTCGGGATGTCACACCGCATCCAGGTACAAGTTAAATTAGAAATTAGATAGTAAGTTCGTTGCTATCATTGTTCTCATTAAAAAAGGATTATTTGCTACTTTCTATATAAAACTCTTGGTATATAGTTTTTATCGTCTTTGGCTGGGAGCTTAAAATCGTGCGGCCTGGGGCGAAGATTGTAATGTTTTTGCACTACCCCTGGAAATAATCCCCGAAGCACATGGTTTTCATTCCAGATCACTGCCTGCAATAGTCTCCTCTCTGCCTCGCCAATCATCTCCTCGATTTCCTTGGTCGTTGATGGAAGATAACCGATTCTCTGCATCTTTCTCTGGAACCGTTCAATCCTGTGACGATCTTCAGCTCCGGCGAAGCCCCACCAGGCTGGAGCAGCATACAGGAGGCGTGCCATGGTTGTCGCCCTTGCCACCTCTTGGAGTGCTATTGATGGTAACCCGTGCGCTCTTAGCACTCTAAGCGCATGGAGTGATCCCGAGCAGGCGGCAAGGACTCCATCGACATGGGAGGTTGCACGGAGGTCATCCCTGATTGTAACACCGAGGATAACCATTGAGGCTACCCTCTCCATGTCGAGAAGAGGCGGAGGTGCGACCTTCCATTTTCCACCACGAGCTATTAGCATCTCACGTGATTTGCTGGTGTTAAGCCTCAGATTGTTTTGAGTTGCCCATGTTCTTATTCCATCAAGTTCCGCTCGCACTGTGTCTCTCATTTCGGCGCCTATACATACATGCACACATCTACATAAATACATAGATAGATATACACACATACATTTTCAATTTCAATTCAATTTATTTCAATTTGTTTATTGGTCCCAATAACAAAAACAAAACAAATAATATTTAACAGTAGTTAAACACAAAGCATAATCATTTTGATATACACTTATCACTGCATACATAAGATTCTTTTAATGAGCAATAGGCTCACCCGAAAGGAATAATCCCGCTGAATGGGGGACTAATTACTAAATTATATCAACAAATCTTAGTAGTGACAAGTAGGCCTACTTAACACATGAATATATGTGTATACACATATACGTAGTGCATATCGACATATACATGCATACATACAAACGTACAAATATGAATACACACATACATTCAATTCAATTCAATTCAATTTACTTTCCTGTGATCGACAACATATTCACAATTAGTGCAGTGATCATTCAGCAACGTTTCGGTTACCAAGTAGAGGACCGTGAAGGGATGGTTGATCCCGCTAAATAAGGACACCCAGGTAATACAGTAAAAGAGTTCCAGTAACACATAACAGCAGGCTTACATTCGGAAACAGGAATAAAACAAAACTAAAACAACTTAACTAATAGAACTTAACTAAACACCCATAACAGTGAGTAACATTAATTCAATCGCCTTGATGTATCAGATAGTGGCGTAATTTATTCTTAAATATTTGTAAAACCGTAGATTGGCGAATCCATAAGGGAATATTATTCCATACCCTAGCCCTGGCAAATCTAATAGAAAATAGTCGAGTAGCCTATTTGGTCTGTCGATACAGCTTAGTGCTTCTAGCGGGATAGGAATGAATTTCAGAGGTAAGGAGGAAGAGTTTGTGGTATATAGCAGGTAATAGGTTGCGCTCATACTGATACATGAATACACCTACTTGGGTTATCCTAATTTGTTCGACAGTTAGCAATTGAATTCAAGAAACAGCTTGTTGGTATACGATCAGTAGGGAGCGCCAGCATACATAGGCTACATAAATACATACACAGATATACACAGACATACATCGATATACATACATGCATACAAGCATCCATAGATATCAAATACATACCTACATACATACATACACAGATATACACATACATACATACATACATACCTAGATATGCACATAAATAAATAAATAAATACATACATACATGCATACATACATACATACATACATACATACATACATACATACATACATACATACATACATACATACATACATACATACATACATACATACACCTATACGCGTACTATTATCACAACTTTGACACTAGCATTCATAGATATAAAAAATGTCTCTGCTTTAGGAATACGATCTGTAGCGAAAGAGAGAACTTCTTCGCTTCAGTGGGATTCGTATGCTCCATTGAACGCCTAACAAGCGACTCACCTGTCTATTCACACAGACGCACCTATCGCACCCTTTGCTTTAAGAGGATCTCAGCTGGAGACATATAAGAATTAGTATCATGGCCATTATTGTATTTTTTATATATCAGCCTATATATAATATATAAATATATATATATATATATACATAGATAAACATATATAATTATATAGATATGCATATATTATACATATGTACATATGTATATAACACATATGCATACATGCCTATATATTCATAAATATAATTACGTATATACATATATATACATGACGTACGTACATGCATATATAATTATATATACATATAAAATTATATATACATAGATATACATACATATGGATGCTAAGCAGTTTTTAAACTGTTTATTAGGCGTCTGTGCACTAAAGTGCAATTGGCAATTGGTTAATAAAATCTACTTACTTGCTTGATTATATGCAAACATATGTAATTATGTATATATATACATAGATAAATATACATAGATATAGATACATACATACTTTCATACATACATACATACATACACACACACTTTCATACATAGATATAGATACATACATACATACTTTCATATATACATGTACATGCATGCATACATACAAACATACATACATACATACATACATACATAAATACATACATACTATACTTACATACATACATACATACATACATACATACATACATACATACATACATACATAGGCCTACATACATACTGTCATACATAGATATAGATACATGCATACATACTTTCATCTATACATGCATACATACATACATACATACATACATACATACATACATACATAGGCCTACAGACATACTTTCATACATAGATATAGATACATGCATACATACTTTCATCTATACATGCATACATACATGCATACATACTTATTAGTTGCATACATACATACATAGTTACATACATACATAGTTACATACATACATACATACATACATACATGCACACATACATACGTATATGCACAAATAAACATATATATATATACATACACACACATTTGCCTATATACCTACACTGGTTAGGACTACGTCCCATGGACAATGGACCTCTGTGCGTGCGATCTCAGCTGCTCTCGCTATTGTGACTTATTGAAAAGAGTTTAATCTCGCTTTAACAACTATAGCATGGTCTTTACACAGAGACACCATATAGGGCGTGGCGTCCATTCATTGGTGAAGGATCTCACCCGATCAATTCATTGAAAACTGAAAAGATTCGAGGGTTCAAGGCCATAAGGTCGCTCTAGCATACACGGTCTATACACTGGGGCCTTAAGCAACGTGGCACCCATTCAAATGGGCAGCGCCGGTGAAGGGTCTCACCCGATCAAATCATTGAAAGATGAACATGGTCGAGGCCATATATAGGATCGCTGTAAAAAGTGCGCATTTACATTTCTATAGGTTCTTTGCATAAATACACAGGCTTCACAATAGGCCGCCGGTGAATAAGCTGATCTCCCTGCCGTGGCTTTTGTGGGTGCTGAGAAATTTTCCAAGATTTACATTACATTTACATTAGAGTACTTAATAAGCCATGAGTCGTTTTGTATAATTATGAAATTAAGAAACACAGGACGCTGTGAGTCCGTGTATGAATAGGTAGGGGAGACCGGGTTGGTTGCAACACTTTTCATATTTTCGTGTGCCATTTTTTTATTTTTGGAACAACCTACAACCATTTTAGCCCATATATATCCTTTATATCTCAGCACCAAAACAAGCTATAGTGACGATCTCAGTGACCAAAGATGTAACCACAATAGCTAACTGAACAGAGGGCTTCAAAGTGTTGCAACCAACCCCGGGCCGGGGTTGGTTGCAACGACCCTGGGGGAAGGTTGCAACAGTATTGAAAGTAGTATAATTATTCAAATGAGGCTGCATAGCCCACGGCTTACCGAGGCATGCCTACATATAAGAATCTAATAAATTGAAGAAAATCAAAACTAAATCTAATTAAAAGCATCAATCAAGATATTAAACTGTTTTGCTGCAATAATCGTTTTGTAAAATGTCCGATATTATATACTCGATAGGCCTATAGCTCTCATAGCAGGCTAGGCTACTTCTACCTATTTAGGCTTATACTTGTAATGTTCAAGATTTAATTAAAAATTGTAGAGCTTTTCAAGCCTTCAAATTGTAACCAGAAAAGGAAAATGGGAATGTTATCTGCGTACTGCCTCGCTTAGTGTCATTATTAACGGACCAGGCAGTTTCTTCATTATTATCCTCTATTGGAACCGGATATGTTCTTGAAATTTCTGGAATTACAAAACGAACAGTTTCTTTATGACCATCAAATGAACGCCAAGTCGATTTTGTGGCAAAATATGTGACCTCCGTTTCTAAATCATCCGAAGATGAATTGTCGGTCATACAAGCCACAAAATGAGCTGTATTGTTAAGTCCTTGAAGTTTGACTATCACGTAATCACCTTGTTTTAAACGATCATAACGTACAGAGTAATCATCATCTTCCACAGTCCGTGTTTCATCAAGATAATCGACATTGTCAGATGACCCATCTCGTAGGCCTACACAAAAACGTTTTCCATCATCGTCATCATTTCTATCACTGTCAGATTCCTCACTGTCTGTCTCATCTGACATTCGTCTTTTACATGATGGTATGTTGTGTTTTGCTTTTCTTTTGTTTGTACAATCTATTCGGCTCGACGACTGACTAGGAACCGTTTATCTGGTGACGCTCGACAACTGGCTATACCACGGTTGATTGGTGACGCTCGACGACTGACTAAGCACCGATTGACTGACCGCGGACTGAGGCTTAGTCACTCTCTTTGGTTCACTGGGACTTATCTAGGGTTTTTTGCTTCTGGTACGTTTTTTTGTTTTTAGAAGCTGTAACTGCTTTGTCGGCGAGTTCCTCCCTCTTATGCTGCTTTGTTCAAGTGTCTGTGATTGCCCTAATTGTGACGAGCAGGCCTATAATGAACACGGTTAATTGAAATAAATGCAGGGGGGTTGCAACATGTTGCGACCAACCCCGATTAAAATGTTGCGACCAACCCCGAAGCAATGCATAGACATTGTTATAGAAAAATTTTAACGACAGCGTTGCTTTTAAATAAAATGACTAAATGCATTTTCAAGCCTAATTCCTTGTCCGACTTATGGCACCAAACAACACTAAATTGCTTCAAAACATTGAGCTACAATACGAAAAAGCACAAAATCGCCAAATTTATTTTTCATGTCCGAAAATAAGTTTTTCTTTTTTCGGTTTTTCTAGTCAACTGCCGGCCAAGAAATTAAGTCACGTTGACCTAAAGTATATTCTTTACAAGGTAGTTGATTTGATTTTACGCTGCTATTATTTAGCGCCGAACTAGCGATAGTGTTGCAACCAACACCTATTGCATCTAGCCCCGGTCTCCCCTACTGTACAGACGTGTTTGCACAGGCAATAGTCATAATAGCCTATATACTGAATAGTCTGCATCTGGTCAACACTTATGGTAGGCCTACACAGAGGAAAGAATTAACATAAATAAAAATAAATACCTATACATAAGTTATCCATAAATAACATCGGCAGGCTATTTAGATGTGGACATACTTGGTGAAAATGTACGGACACGTGTTTAGCTAAGCACGTTATAAAAGTCGTGGGAGTGCAAACAAATTTGAACCTGCACATATTGAAGCAATGTTTGTTCCGGGCAAAGAAGTGAGACGTTTTGCAACACCCATTGAATAAGCCTAAGCTCTGCAAATGTGGAGAGGTCGATGAATAAGCTGGTGGCCTGTACTTTACTTTCGAGTGGCGCTTTAGAAGTTTGGAGATTACGATTACGATCCAAGGGCAGGGCACCAGATTATTCACGAGCACTGCGTCCAGGGCCGGATTTAGGCATGGGATGCACGGGCGCCAGCCCAGGGGCCCCACCACACCACTTAGGGGCCCCCACCAGGTCCAATTTTATTTTTTGTCTCCCTTCACTGCATGTATCATCTGACTAGCGAAGAGATTTTAAGAGTGACTAGTGACTATAGATCTGAGTGACAGGCTTCTGGATGACCACTGTACAGTACTAGACAATCCCAGTTTTGAAATAATATCGTTGAATTATGGCTGAGCTTCAGAGAAGTTTCGGATTGATATTTTTCTGCCCAGCATTGATCAATTCACAACCCAGTTGACAAAAAGCCTAACGTCATACGAACCATTCTGCTCAAGGTCTGGCTTTCTATCTATGCTTGAATCATGTAGTGATGAAGAAACCAGTCACTCAGATCTGTAGTCATTTGTCACTCTTAAAATCTCAGCGAAAAACCTTGTAGCAATATATGGCGTCGACATAGATGAAAACCTTGGCAATGAGCTCATGCAGTTTTCTGAGTTTGTCAATTGTTTAAAGACGAGACAAGAGCACAGGCCTCAACATAAGCCTGGAGCAGTTCGTGTTCAACTAACACTTGACAAAGGTGTTGAAAGTTCATTTCCAAATGAGGAAATTGTGTTAAGAATGTGAACAGACCTCGCGCAAGTATGACACATGAAAGACTTATAAGCCAGCGCTTGCAGTGCTGCTCATGGTCACAAACTGTGGTGCTGAACGCTCATTTCCTAAGATGAGAATAATAATAATCTTCGTTTAATGATTCAAATAGACATGAATGCAGTATGATTACAAGTCATAGTGTGAACATTTGATCACAAGTTATTACAGGAGTCAAATTTAACTATTAACGAGAATCACACTGCATCGTCACCTGGCGAATGAAAGGCTGAGTCGACCTTTGGGAGGGTAGCGGGAATCGATCCCGCATCCGTGCTGATCTAGTAGGCCTGCTCTTCATGCCAGAGTGTTAACCATTAACCTAAACCCACTCCCAAGGGGAGTTTAGGATAGGCCTAATTAAGAACAGGCCTCGCACAAGTATGACACATGAAAGACTTAGCCAGCTTGCAGTGTTGAGCATAGAGAGTGATATTCTATGCCAATTGTATCTTAATCAGTTTATTGATGGCTTTGCCAATTGAAGAGTATACAAAGTCTCTATTGCGCCTACTCAAATTTAGACCTAGCTCCCTTCCCTCCCCTCTATCGCTGATATCTTATGTTCATTCTATTCTGACAAAATCTCATCCCTTCGCTTCACATTACAATCTCGCTTAGATACGCACTCCTCGACCCTGCGCTGATTCACTCCCCTCTAGAAACCCTGCTCCTTTTGTCTCCCAGTCATTGTACACGTAGATTGATACTTTAATTAGGTCAGTTCGGCTTACAGTTAGCTCTAAATTTGAGTGGGCTCAATAGAGACTGACTGTAAGCAGAACTGTCTCCATCTACATGCATCTGTCTTTAGTTTGTAGCCTATAGGTTCCGCTCATAGCTATCTTTACTTTATGTATGTTCCTAAAACAGTTTCAATGGCGGACTATTAGTTCATCAACTCATCATCATCATAATCTTCTTCTTCATCATCACTATAATTATTATTATTATCATTATTATTACTATAATTACTATTATTATTATTTTTACTACTAGGCCTACTACTATTATTATAGTTATTATTATTATTAGGCCTGCAACAATTCTATAATATATATCGCCCCTTCAAGCAGTGTTTCCGCTAGAGTCCAAAAAGAGGACGTATTTACGCTTTGACCTGGAAATTTTTTGGACGTACATGGCTCATTGCTTTCGGCCATCACACAAAAAATTTGGACGTTTTGGGCGTTTTTTACGGACGTAAAACGGCCATTTGGGCGTTAACGGAAACACTGCCTTCAAGGCTGCAGCCTACTCAGGAGGGAACAGGTCGATAGTCCGAAGGTTCGATAGTCCGAAGGTTCGATAATCCGAAGGTTCGATAGTCCGAAGGTTCGATAGTCCGAAGATTGCATGGTAAAACATATAGCCTATGTAGAAATATATGTTTATGGGTAATCCCGTATTTTACGTTGATAAATTCCTTGTCCGAAGGTTCGATAGTCCGAAGGTTCGATAGTCCGAAAGTGTCATGGTGAAAAACATATATATGTATATGTACATATATATATATGTATATGTACATTATATGTATATATAAGCATGTTTGTATACATATGTATTTATATCTATATACATGTACATATGTATATATATATATGGATATAAGTATATATATATATCATATATATATCATATATATCATATATATATATATATATATATGATATATATAATTATGTGTGCATATGTGAATATATATATGTATGTATCTATATGTATATATGTATGAGTATACTATACATGTATATAGATGTATGTGTTTATGTACATGTATATATATATATGTATTTACGTACATATGTACTTATGTATGTATATATATATATATATATATATGTGTATTTACGTTCCCGGTCGGGTCGGATTATCAGAGATATGTACTTATGTATGTATCACAATATATATGTGTGTATATATATGTACATGTACATATATATGTATATGTATATGTGTACATGTATGTATAGGTATGTGCAAGTATATATATATATATATATATATATATATATATGTATATATATTATGTTTGTGCATGTATATATATATGTACATTATATGTATGTATATGCATGTATATGTATCTATATATATGTAGGTAAACGTGTAGTTTAGCGTCGTAATTATTTTCTGACTTTAAGTGAAACAAATAGTCCGTAAATTGCCCAATTAATGCATTAGTATAGTTATAATTGGTTAAACAGAAGGAAATCGATTGAAAAATTATTTTAAATATTCAATATTTCTCATAACAAATGGCCGCTCGAAACTTTAATCGAACGACAACCCATTCCGGAAGTCAACTTTTGTCAAGTCGTCAATAATATTCATATTCAAGGTCGTCACTTGGCGCAAGACCTGTTCCAAATCGTTTCCTTGCAGCATATAAAAATTTAATTTTAAAACGAAACGTCTGAATAATGCAGCTATTCAAAATATCAATCATTAAGCCCTTTCACGATGCATCTCAGCCCTATAGCCCTTGAAATTCCTCAAATTCCTTTGCACTGGATAGCAAGAAAAGCTGCAATTTGGCTCTTCATCTAAAAAACTGACCTCTGTATTTCTGAATTCCCTTTCTTGGGAGGGTCTGTTAGGCACTCCTAAGGATATCCAAATGACAATCAATGATATCTTGCAAATGCAATCACTCTTCAATCAGTGGTAGCCTTTCAGTTCTATCATCATTGTAAAGCCAAAATGCACTGCAGAAATTGCAGTGAGGAAATGCTGAAATTTGACCCTTGACATGAATACTTAGACCCTAAGTATGTGAAAGCCCTATTGAGAGTTGTTACGGCTATCAAAAGCGCCAATCACTCATCTCTAATAATCACCCTTCTCTCGGTGGTAACCTTTAAACTTACCATACTTGGGAAGGCGTAATGCATTGTACAAATTGCAAGAAGGAATGCTGTAACTTGTCCCATAAAATAAGATACTTATTGTCTAAGTATGCGAAAGCCCATTTCTAGGGCTTAAAGACCACTGTTCATGCTATCCAAAACGCCTATCAAACATCTCTTTCAATCACCTTCAATTGTCTAAGTGGTAGCCCTTGAAACTTACCATTATTCTCAATGCAAAATCCATTCTACAAATGCATTGCAAGATATACTGTTACTTGACCCTTGAAATAAAATACTTAGACCCTAAGTATGTGAAAGCCGTATCTAGGGACTAAAGAGCACCCTTAGTGCTATCCAAAACACCAATCACCCATCCCTTTCAATCACCATTGCCTAAGTGGTAGCCCTTCAAGAATACCACTATTGGCAATACAAAATCTATTGTGGAAATGCATTGCAAGATATACTGTTACTTGACCCTTGAAATAAAATACTTAGACCCGAAGTATGTGAAAGCCGTATCTAGGCACTAAAGAGCAACCTTAGTGCTATAGAAACAGCCAATCACTCTTCTCTTTCAATGACCATTGACTAGGTGGTAGCACTTCAAGAATATCACCAATGTCAATGCGAAATCCATTGCAAAAATGCATTGCAAGATATACTGTTACTTGACCCTTGAAATAAAATACTTAGATCCTAAGTATGTGAAAGCCGTACCTAGGGAATAAAGAGCACCCTTAGTGCTATCCAAAGCGCCAATCACCCATCCCTTTCAATCACCACTGTCTAAGTGTAGCCCTTCAAGAATACCACTATTTCCAATGCAAGATCCATTGTACAAATGCATTGCAAGATATACTGTTACTTGACCCTTGAAATAAAATACTTAGACCCTAAGTATGTGAAAGCCGTATCTAGGGAATAAAGAGCACCCTTAGTGCTATCCAAAGCGCCAATCACCCATCCCTTTCAATCACCACTGTCTAAGTGGTAGCCCTTCAAGAATACCACTATTTCCAATGCAAGATCCATTGTACAAATGCATTGCAAGATATACTGTTACTTGACCCTTGAAATAAAATACTTAGACCCTAAGTATGTGAAAGCCGTATCTAGGGAATAAAGAGCACCCTTAGTGCTATCCAAAACGCCAATCACCCATCCCTTTCAATCACCACTGTCTAAGTGGTAGCCCTACAAGAATACCACTATTTCCAATGCAAGATCCATTGTACAAATGCATTGCAAGATATACTGTTACTTGACCCTTGAAATAAAATACTTAGACCCTAAGTATGTGAAAGCCGTATCTAGGGACTAAAGAGCACCCTTAGTGCTATCCAAAGCGCCAATCACCCATCCCTTTCAATCACCACTGTCTAAGTGGTAGCCCTTCAAGAATACCACTATTTCCAATGCAAGATCCATTGTACAAATGCATTGCAAGATATACTGTTACTTGACCCTTGAAATAAAATACTTAGACCCTAAGTATGTGAAAGCCGTATCTAGGCACTAAAGAGCACCCTTAGTGCTATCCAAAGCGCCAATCACCCATCCCTTTCAATCACCACTGTCTAAGTGGTAGCCATTCAAGAATACCACTATTTCCAATGCAAGATCCATTGTACAAATGCATTCCAAGATATACTGTTACTTGACCCTTGAAATAAAATACTTAGACCCTAAGTATGTGAAAGCCCTACATAGGACCTAACGTGCACCCCTAGTTCTAATCGAAACCACACTCACCCACCTCTTAAAATCACTAGTGTCTAAGTTCTCACCCTTCCACTTAAACATTGTTGTCAAGCCAAAATACACTGTAGAAATCCATTGCAAATTATGTTGTTACTGAAACCTTCTAATTAAATACTTATCATCCATGTATGAGAATGCACTCTCTAGGGCCTGAAGAGAAGCCTTTATGCTCACCAATACCACAATCACCCACCTTTTTCAATCACCAGTGTCTAAGTGCTCACCCTTCCACTTAAACATTGTTGTCAAGCCAAAATACACTGTAGAAATCCATTGCAAATTATGCTGTTACTGAACCCTTCTAATTAAATACTTATCGTCCAGGTATGTGAATGCACTCTCTAGGTCCTGAAGAGAAACCTTTATGCTCACCAATACCACAATCACCCACCTTTTTCAATCACCAATGTCTAAGTGCTCACCCTTCCACTTAAACATTGTTGTCAAGCCAAAATACACTGTAGAAATCCATTGCAAATTATGCTGTTACTGAACCCTTCTAATTAAATACTTATCGTCCAGGTATGAGAATGCACTCTCTAGGGCCTGAAGAGAAACCTTCATGCTCACCAATACCACAATCACCCAGCTTTTTCAATCAACAGTGTCTAAGTAGTCACCCTTCAACTTAACATTATTGTCAAGTCACAATACACTGTAGAAATCCATTGCACATAATGCTGTTACTGGACTCTTTCAATTAAATACTTATCGTCTAGGTATGTGAAAGCGCTCTCTAGGGCCTGAAGACAAACCTTTATGCTAACCAAAACCACAATCAACCACCTTTTTCAATCACTCTTCTCTTAATGCTCACCCTTCAACTGAAACATTATTGCTAAGCCAAAATACACTGTATAAATCCATTGCACATAATGCTGTTACTGGACCCTTTCAATTAAATACTTATCGTCTAGGTATGTGAAAGCGCTCTCTAGGGCCTGAAGACAAACCTTTATGCTAACCAAAACCACAATCAACCACCTTTTTCAATCACTCTTCTCTTAATGCTCACCCTTCAACTGAAACATTATTGTCAAGCCAAGATACACTGTACAAATCCATTGCCAATAATTCTGTTACTGATCCCTTCCAATTCAATACTTATCGTCTAGGTATGTGAATGCCATTCCTAGGGCCTTAAGACCACCTTTGATTCTATTGATAAGTGTTTGAAAGGGCATGTATGAAGTGTCTATATGAATATCTACAGACAGGCATACGTACTGACGTAAATCATATATACAATATCGATCATACATACATGCAAACGGACACACGTAAACATATCAAATGGCAAGCTGCGCAGGTTACTTTGAAAGTAAG
This sequence comes from Aporrectodea caliginosa, assembly GCA_020284085.1. Lineage (NCBI taxonomy): Eukaryota > Metazoa > Annelida > Clitellata > Crassiclitellata > Lumbricidae > Aporrectodea > Aporrectodea caliginosa. Next base: position 231,572 of record JACEVL010000140.1, read on the forward strand.
CTGTCTAGGTTACCAAATGATAAGCTCTTCATACTTTGAAAGTAAGCTGTCTAGGTTACCATATGACAAGCTCTTCATACTTTGAAAGTAAGCTGTCTAGGTTACCATATGGCAAGCTCTTCATACTTTGAAAGTAAGCTGTCTAGGTTACCATATGGCAAGCTCTTCATACTTTGAAAGCAAGCTTTCTAGGTTACCACATGGCAAGTTCTTCATACTTTGACAGTAAGCTGGATAAGTTCCTATTTGGCAAGCTCTTGATACTTTGAAAGTAAGCTGTCTAGGTTACCATATGGCAAGCTCTTCATACTTCGAAAGTAAGCTGTCTATGTTACTACTTGACAAGGTCATGATACTTCAAAAGTAAGCTAAGCTACTACTTGGTAACGTCATGATGCTTTGAAAGTATGCTGTCTAGGATACTATTTGGCAAGTTGAGTATACTTGAAAGTAAACTGTGTAGGTTACTATATAGAACCTTCAGTGTTGCTTCCATGGATTCTTTAGTAGGATTCCATAGATGGAACCGTGACATGGTAGTAATTAGTGAAATATGCAATACAGTATTATACTAGAACAAGAAAATTTCAATGATATATTTACTAGAACAATCTTCAGCTTTATACTTTATGAATTTATCCATAATAATTATTCCAAACCAAATCAAATCAAAATAAGTTTATTATGAGATAACAACCGTTACGTGACATGCAGTAACGATTACACATAAAAAAGTGAACAATAATGTAGGTGTCTTGCAAATATAGGTTCAGATCAAACTTCAAAATTGTCCAGTTTATCTCACAGCAGGAAACCCTACAATGGATTACTTCTGTTACCTAGGGTGCCCTATAATTATCATTGGTGGAAGGATGATTGTTTATGCTTAGTTGTACATTTTCATCTTAACTAGAGAGTCTTAAATGTTTTTTTAACACATTTTAACTAACAAGTCATTATTATGACTGTAATTAATAGGTAATGCCTTCATTTCAGAAATTCATCGATTTGACTGAATCAAGTTGACGGAGGTTACTCTTTCTTAACATAATTTAAAAAATCTAATTGATTACAATTAGATAGAAACTGATTATTATTTACAATTAGGATCATGCCACAGCTAATTGATCAGAATTTGCTGTTTAACTAATCAATTAGAATGTAATCACATTTTTCTCATTAGTTCATTTTGGAGTCTAATTTACAGATATTATTGGAGTCTTCTCCAGTGGCTTCAAATCGAAAACACAACTTTGTAAGCAACATAATGTTTTCGTCAAAGTAGGATGGAATGCTATGTCCAGAATGAAGTAGGTGGCAATCAAACAGCAGTCTGTCGAATGTCCACAATCCGAGACACCACCTCTTCGCCAATGGCTCTCACAGCGATGCTTGACACCATCAACGGGCTTGCCTCAATCATTTTCGGAGATGAATCACCAGATAATTTGATGACGGATCTTAAAAACATCGAAAAGTTAAATTCAACAGAGTTCTCCTTCAAAGATCCACAATATTGTGCTTAACAAAATATCACGACTTAATACTGTTCATACCATTACATGAGTTGAACAAATCAGAAATATAAGAAAAATAAATTCTACCCCAAAAAAAATCTGATGTGGAAAAATTGATTACTTTTACGCCATTAACCTTCACACCTAAAGACAGCCATATTACTTAAAAAGGATTAAAAGATGTAGCTGTAGTGAGCCAAAAAAGACTAACCAAAAAGTTAACCTCTACACAAATAATGCTCGCCTGGCATGCTTTTGATAAGTCATAATAAAACATTCCCCCTCTTTACATCAATGTTTGCATAATTCAGCAAGCTTCAGTCATTTGCATACGAGAATACCAAAATATGATAATTATTTTCAATGAAGAGGCAAAGATGATACATGTGTTATTGCATCACTGATGCTGAAAAAACATTTCCTAAACAGACAAAATGATCGCACGCCAACTCGAAAACACATGGCCTTTATTGTCTATAGGGCTAATCATACCTCATTGAGTAGGCAGAAAATTTGTATGCTTTCTCCATTAACAACAGCAGCTGCAGGTGTCTCAAAATCTACAACAAATTCCAAATTCTTTTGCAATAATTCGCTCAAGATAATTCTGCACGTAAACCCAACATGCAGCTGAGTAGTGCCCCAAAGGATCTTTCTGACTATATATTATGCGAAAGCCGTTATCTGCGACTTCATCTCGTTCCTTGTGATCCGCTGATTGGCTTGATCTTTTTGTTCCTAGGACTAGAACTGCTTTGGCTCAACGGGTTTACTTACGGCTGATATAAGTGACCACCTGCCCAGTTTTGTTATTCTAGATAGTTACTCTCATCCTAAAAATAAAGCTAAATTTGTATCGTATCGACCCAATAATGAAAAGGCGTTTGCTAACCTTCAAGCAGCCCTCGAGGAGCAATCTTGGACTGAGACCCTTACTCTTAGTAATTCTGATCTTATCCTTGACTCTATTAACACTAAACTCTATACTGTCTACAATCATAATTTACCTTTAACCACTAGGAAGGCCAGAATTTACAAAACTAAGTTAAAACCTTGTCTATCTCCCTCTCTACTTAAATCGTGTTAAACTAAGAATAAACTTTATAAAATATATCTTAACACTAAAACCACCAGAGCCCTTGAGAAGCATAAAAGATACAAAAACAAATTGACTAATATCCTACTTAAATGTGAAAAAGAATACTATACTAATCTACTTGATCTTCACAAATCTAACCTTAAAGAGACACGGAGGATTATTAAAGATATTTTACACCATCAAGGACCCAACCTAACTAATATAGCCCTTGTAATCAATGGTATAATGATAGAGAACCCGGCTACTATAATTGCTAATGAATTTAATGGCTATTTTGCTTATCTTGGTCCCAAGATGGCAGCTAGTGTCCTTCCTCCCAGCCAACACTATTCATCCTTCTTAAAAAACCTACTTTGAGTTCTATGTTTATCTACCCTGTTACTAAGTGTGATATCTTAGACATAATTTCTAATCTTAAAATCAATTGTGTCTACCGGAAGATAGAATTGGGGTTGTCTTGCGAGTAGCACACGATGCCCCATGTGCTGGGCATATGGCTTTTAAGGCAACGAGAGCCCGGATCAAATTAAACTTTTGGTTTCCGAGAATGGATGAGAGAATTCGCGAGTATTGTGCATCTTGTCAAATTTGTCAACTTAGAACTCCAGTTAAAGTTGCAGATCGAGTCCCGATTACTCCTATTCCGAGGGCAGATGAACTTTGTTTTAACCATTTAAATATGGATTGTATTGGCCCTATGGTAGTGACTGGAGAATCTAATAAATCGAAACCTAAGTACAATTATGCTTTAGTTCTGGTGGACAAATTTTCTCGTTGGCCGATGGCCTATCCCCTTAGATCGTTGAACGCAAAGGGAGTCTGTGAAGCTCTGTTGCAAGTTTTCACAACTTTTTCTATTCCAAGAATCATTAGTTCGGATTGTGGCACCAACTTTACTAGCCGTTTGACGAAGGAATTCTTGCAGCGAATGGGTTGTAGTCCCAGATTCAATACCCCTGGACATCCCGAGGCAGCCGGATTGGTTGAAAGATGCAACCAGAGCTTGAAAACCATGATCTTTAAACTCGCTCAATCTGATCCTCGTGGATGGCACCAATTGCTACCCTTCGTTCTCTGGAGCCTTAGAGAAAAACCCTCAGGCACGACTCATATCTCGCCTTTCACTATGGTTTATGGAACTCTTCCTCGTGGTCCACTTAGTGTATTGAAGGAATCATGGGCGGGCGAACGGAAATTACCTCTTAACTTAGGTAAATCACCTGAAGAGTACCTCCAATCACTGAAAGAAAACCTCGAATTTGCGAAAGCTTATGCGGATTACTATAGTGATATAGAATTGAAACGGTATGCAGATTATTATAACTTGCGCAGTACTGACAGAAAATACGAAGTTGGAGATAAAGTAGCAGTATTAGCACCAGATTTTGGTAGTTCTAAATTTTATAGTCGATGGCAAGGACCTGCAACCGTGGTCAGAGTTAAATCCCCGTATTCCTATATAGTAGAAATAGAGGGAAAACAAAGACATTTACACGCTAATAAGATCAAGCGGTACCATGAACGACTCGAACAAGCAATGATTAATAGCTGTTCAATAATTGTTGATCAAGATGAGGAATTTGGTGTAGTAGAGGTTGTAGATCAGGAAGAACGTGAACAAGTGAGCCCGAGTAAGCGTATTGATCCTTTGATCATGGCGCATCTGTCAGAAGAGGAACAAAAGCAACTCTTTGAGGTTTTGGATCGACATTCGGCAGTATTCGTGGATAAACCTGGGTACTGTCCAGTATTAGAACATGAAATCAAAATAACTCCTGATTTCACTCCTAAGCGTTTAAAGGCATATAAGGTCCCGGAGCTACTTAAACCTGAAGTGCAACGCCAGATAGAAGAAATGTTGTCCTTAGGCATAATTCGACCATCGAAAAGTGAAATGGCCAGTCCGGTAGTTTGTGTTTTAAAGGGACCCAAGGGTCAAAATGGCGTTCGTTTAGCAATCGATTATCGCCATGTTAACAAGTATTCTCTAGGTGATTGTTATCCGACCCCAGACATTGCTGACGTCTTACAGAAGGTGGGACGGGCAAAGTTCATTAGTGTTTTCGATGCAAAATCAGGATATTGGCAAATCCCGGTTCGGAAGGAACATCAATGGCTTACAGCATTCGTATGTGATGCAGGACTTTTTGAGTTCACAAGAATGCCGTTTGGACTCAAATCTGCTAGCAATACTTTTATTCGTGCTATGACCCAAGTTTTACATCCAGTCCGAAGTTTTACCGAACCATTCGTTGATGACATGGCAGTGGTTTCAATGAATTGGAATGACCATTTGGAACATCTAGAGAAATTCTTGCAAACTGTTGAGGAGACAGGACTTACTTTGAATTTAAGGAAATGTAATTTTGCACAGAACAAAATAAAGTTTGTTGGCCATATAGTAGGGTCAGGTTGTATCGAACCTGATCCAGGCAAGATCGCTACGATCAATGATATCCAACCTCCGACGACAAAAAAGGACGTTAGAAGGATTATGGGTTTTTTCAGTTACTTTAGAAATTTTATACCTGCTCTCGCTGAGAAAGCACGAGTAATAACTGACTTGACACGAGATAACGTGCCTACGAAAGTGCCTTGGGAGCAAAAGCATCAAGAGGCACTAGATAAGTTAAAGGATGATCTCAGTAAAGCTACACAATTACATACCATTGATTTCACTAAGGAATTTGGTTTAAGTGTAGATGCAAGTGCCACCGCGGTCGGGTGTTGCTTGTTTCAGTGGACCGAAGAAGGTCACGAGAAACCAATTGCTTTTGCTAGTCTTAAACTCACGGACACACAGATGCATTGGTCTACAATTGAGAGAGAAGCTTTTGCAGTAATTTGGGCACTTAAACGATTCCGGTCGTGGATATTCTTATCAAGGATAATCATTTATTCGGATCATAATCCTTTGTCTTATCTTACGGATGCAAGCCCCAAGAGCGCGAAACTGACTCGTTGGGCCTTAGCATTGCAGGAATTTAACGTAGACTTCCGTTATCGTCCTGGGCGTCAGAACACGGTAGCTGATTTCCTTTCTCGGTTGTGACTCGGGACATGAGGGAAAGGGGAATAGCCCGGCACCCGAGGATCGAGCCCGAAAACTGTGTAGATAAGTTGATTTAATGATGTGTTTTGTTTTGTTTGTACATGTTGTGACGAGATGGGATCCGACGGCTCAGCTTGATCGTGATGACCCGTTCGAGATGGTGCTGAAGACGTGTCATCATCTGAGGGCGGAGGGAATGTCGTGGTCTACGCTGACACGTGCGGCTGGGGAAAATACCCGCTGTGCGTCAACAACATTGTT
>JACEVL010000140.1:242500-372500 GCA_020284085.1 Aporrectodea caliginosa
TAATGATAATAATAGTAATCTTCGTTTAATATTTTCAAACTGACAATTACGCAGTTTGCTTACAATTCATAGTATGAACGGATGATCAGTTGATCACAAGTTATTACAGTCCTGAGTCGAATTTAACGTGTTAAAAGTTAGCTCAAGTATTTTTTATTGTAATATTTGTTTGAAGGCAAGTGCTATTTAATTTAATTGTTGGTGCTAAACAACTGACTTTTATGTCGCCAAGTGTTGCATTCTTACCTTTGTTGTGTTTTGTCTTCATTGTTGCATAAGCGAAATTTCTTTATGACATACTATACTTTTTTGCCTGAGCTTTGGCTTTTAACGAGAAACAGAACCTAGCCAATCCTGCCATTCATTTGTTTATCATTGTGTTGGTTGGTTAAACATAGCTGTTTAAAATGTTGTCCCGTGACAAAGATGATTAGTGTCACAGCTCACCCTCCACCTTTATCCACACAGTACAGTAGTGACAGTTAAAAGCATTAGGTTACTAGACCATTTCTGTATGTCTTATTTTTAAAATAATATTATGTATAATAACTTAAATAATACTGTGAATCATTTCTTCATTGCACAGCTTTCTGTTTCAGATTTGGCAGTCAGGGGTTTGGTGGCTTTGGTGGAGGATCTAGCCGAGGCGGTTTTGGCGGTCGAGGTGGACGGGATGGCGGCGGTGGTGGATCGTTTAGGAATTCTTCCATGGGAAACGGGTTGACAAAGCCGACATGGGATCTCTTGAAGCTGCAAAAGTTCGAGAAGCACTTCTACCACGAAAGCCCGATGACAACACAGAGAACTGCTGTAAGCACTAAAGTGTATTGCAGGCTGTCTGTTCTGTTTGTAGTTAAGATTTATGTCTTCTGTCATTTGTGTTCTTATGAATTGTTTAATTGTCATAACATGTAAATGTACAGCGCAGTGCATTTGTCAGGCGCTTCATTAAAGAAAAGATATTATTATATTATTATTATTATTATTATTGGATGTTGATTTTCTATTGTCAATTCTACCACTGAACGCAACGTCTAAGCTTTGCAGTTATCAGCCTCTCATTCTGGAACAATCTTCCATGCAATCTGCAACTTGTGCTTCTACTTTCAATGCCTCTATTTCGAAATAATTATAATAATAATAATAATCTTTGTTTATTATTTCAAACTGACAAACAACAGTATGATTACAATTCATTGTATGATCGGATGATCACAAGTTATTACAGGAGTCGAATTTAACTGTTTGACAGCCATGCAAGGCACCCATTGCATCCTACTGCTCATTTTTTCTGTCTCTGCCCATACTCGTGAGACTTTCTTTTCTCGCAGTGCTTTTTAGAATGGGAGCACCTCTGATTAGGTTGTACTGTGAGGTGCTTTGGAAAGCCGTAAATACAATCGTATTAGAATATAGTGGAATTCATTTTTATACAGCTATATATTGTTTTGTTTGACAGGAAACTTTGCAACAGTTCTACGTCACAAACCAGGTCACAATCAAAGGCCACTCGTGTCCAAAACCGATCATGACTTTCCAGGAGGCGAGTTTTCCAGGTAAATTCTCTCACAGTTCAATATTTCTTTGGGAAAAACCGGTCCAATGATTGATTTGTTTCAATAAATTCAGGAACTTTTGTGATGGATTGTCATCTTGAATGCAAAATGCATATTTCAGTGTTCATTGAGTAGGTATGTTGTAACTGGCTTTTACAGTGCATTACTAACTTGCTGTGTATGAACTGAATAAAAAGGGAAGTGATAAAATTGAGATTTTAAATGGCATTCTTGCAGTGGACACTGCAAAGGTGAGCCCAAGAATGGAAATACAGATATGGATGAATGGTAACACGCTGGCATGAAGATCAGAAGTACGCGTGTTCGATAGCTGCTAGCTCCATAAGGTTGACTCGGCTTTTAACTCCCTGGGGCAACTGTAAAATGATCACCAGGACAGATGGGCGCCTTGCAGGCTGCCATACACTTAAATTCAACTCCTGTTTTAAAGCTTGTTAATTATCCTCTTTTACTACTATATCATGTTATCTTACTGCATACTTGTCAGTTTGAATTAATAAATGAATATTATTATTATTAGATGCAATATGTAGGTCATTGGTGTTGAAGAATGGCACCCGACCTGAACAAACCAGTGAACGTCGTTGATAGTAAATTGTGTATTGTTTTTCTGTGTGTAGAGTATGTAGTTAACGTACTGCGCCAGCAAAACTGGGTTTCACCGACTCCGATTCAGGCACAAGGCTGGCCAGTGGCTCTCAGTGGAAGGGACCTTGTTGGCATTGCACAAACCGGATCTGGAAAAACTCTCTCGGTAAGTTGGTCAGTTTGCCAATAGCCTTTTTACCATGGTTCATCGAGGTTTGCCAAAAGTATTTGTGCTGTGTGCACTTGGTCGTGTCTGCAACAGAAGAATATTGCACCCTGTTGTGAGGAAGAAGGGTCGTTCCTTAAGCTACCCTTAGAGGGCATTCATTGTTTCTTTCATTCCAAGAATTTATATAGCACCTCTTCAAGAGACGTTATCAGAGGCGATCCCAGACCGGCCACAGAGCAGACCTGTGTGATTTGAGGGACTTATAAAAAAAGTCTAGTGGAAGTCCATTCCAGATGGAGGTACCCACAATCGAAAAGTCTCGACGCTGTCTAATAGAATGTGAGCTCGTGGGACAAAATGAAGCCCCCCTAATGAAGTGTTGGCTACTTCATTTTTATAGGCTTGCAGAATTTATAACTATGTCAAAAGTTTCTAGTCATGGTGATTTTCTTTTCTTGTAGTACATTCTACCTGCAGTTGTTCATATCAACCACCAACCATATCTTGAAAGAGGAGACGGACCAATTGTAAGTTGACTGTACCAGTTTCCAGTTAAACAGTTTTTTGTATTTGAAATACTGTTTGTTTGTGTATTCATTTACTTGCTTCATATTGGTGTCAAATTACTTATTTAGTTTAGTTTTTAAATCAGATACGGCTTTACGGTTACCACTTTATGAAATTCTGTGACAGTGTTTTTGAATTTAAGGTAATTTATTGATATGTTTTAATTTAAATTCCTGTCTTAAACCTTGTGGCTAGAGTACTGAATAGCCATAGTGTAAACATTGCCCTGCACACTTAAAGTTATAGCCATAGTGTAAATATTGCCCTGCACACTTAAAGTTATAGCCATAGTGTAAACATTGCCCTGCACACTTAAAGTTATAGCCATAGTGTAAACATTGCCCTGCACACTTGAAGTTATAGCCATAGTGTAAACATTGCCCTGCACACTTAAAGTTATAGCCATAGTGTAAATATTGCCCTTCACGCTTAAAGTTATAGCCATAGTGTAAATATGGCCCTGCACGCTTAAGTGTAAAATAGTGCATTGCGTTTTGACATTTGCTCTGCACACTTTGAATGTCTTTGTAGTGCTTAGTGCTGGTGCCAACACGAGAGTTGGCGCAGCAGGTGGCCCAGGTCGCTATCTTGTTTGGATCGACATCTAGTGTTCGCAACGTCTGCGTCTACGGCGGTGCACCCAAGGGACCACAGATCAGAGACCTTGAACGAGGTATGTGCTTCTGGAAATTTTATTGTTCACCTCTCACAGAAGTGGAATCATCTTGGGTGCGTCAGTGTGATTTGCTTGAACATCATTGGTTGCACTTTGAAGTGGTTTCTCTGATTCTTGAGTAAAATACAGCGCTTATGTTAATTTATGGCACTTCAGGTAGTCTGTGCTATTGCTGTTAATACCGATTCATTTCTTATGAGACGTTTTCTTTATGCAGAGAAATATTAAATCGATGTTTAGTTTAACTGTGAATTGTTAAAATTTTTCAGTCTTAAGACGAAAGTTGAGTTTGTTTTTTCCTGAATTTTAAATTTGTTTTAACAGAAACAAGCGCGATTTGTTTTTGTTTCCACACCTAGTACATTTATTATTATTTATTAATTTATTATTATTATTATTAATTAAATTTGTAATACGTTAACTGTACCTGGCAGTGTACCGTAGGCATATTTGTACCAATTTGCTTTAGTCTAATAACTGTGTGACCAAGCCACACCTACAATTTCTCATTCAACCAATGGACACAGAGCATCTTTCATAGGTTCAGTAGTTATGTAAATTAGTAAGTTAAACATTTTCTGCTGCAGGAGCCGAGATTTGCATTGCCACTCCCGGTCGACTGATCGATCTGCTCGAAGCAAACAAGACGAACCTGCGAAGGTGTACGTACCTGGTGCTCGACGAAGCAGATCGTATGCTTGATATGGGTTTTGAACCCCAGATCAGGAAGATCGTTGACCAAGTCAGGGTAAGTGGAACTGTTGTTGCAATGGGAAGGATTATTATTATTGTTATTTGTAGTGATTATGTTCTGAAGATTTATAAAGCGCAAGTTAATATAGCTAAGTGCATTGCGAATGTGCTAAAAGATGAATACAAATTAACAAGAACTAATCTGTGTATAGTTTAAATGTGAATAAAACTTTTTCAGTCTTAAGACGAAAGTTGAGTGCCTTATGCTGAAATTTGACTTTGTGTTAACCTTTAAAACCAAGCATGATTTGCTTTTGTTTATAAGTAGATCTGATTTGTGTCATTAGTACTAAGGGAAGAAGTTCATGTTTGAATATGACATCACTTAGTTGGAAGTTCATTTTTTGGGTGTTCTGTGGCTGTTCTCATTCTAAACCTGAATGTCCCTTGAGTCATGCCATTGAATACTAAGTCGTGTGGGACGCAGTACAGTTGGTTAAAACGTTCGCCTTTTAACTTGGAGAATATGGGTTCGAGGCTTAACTGAGACAGTTACTGTGTATGGACCTTGAGCAAGTCCTTCAGTCACTATTGCTCAGCATCGTCGATTGATTGAGCATTAGGTAATGGCGCTTAATAAATGCATAGTAACAATAATAACACTACTGCATAGTGATGCAGTGATGCTGAATAAATTAACAATAATAAATTATATTATTATTGTACTAATAATTATATACTAATGAGAATAATGACAGTAATAAAAACAAGGGGAACAATGGACTTGACAAATGACCGAGGAAAATGGAGATCATTTATTCATACCCATCACCTCGTAATGGCATCAGGAAAGGATGATGATAATGATAATAATAGTACTACTACTAATAATAATAAGGGCAATAATAATAATGATACACAAATGGGCACTTGCCATAATGAAGTGCTGCAAAGGATGTTATAAGTTTCTTTTAGTTTTAATCAGTGTTTATTGATATTTGATTGTGCAGCCCGACAGACAGACGCTGATGTGGAGCGCCACCTGGCCGAAGGAAGTTCAGACGCTGGCGGAGATCTTCCTAAGCGACTACGTTCAGATCAACGTCGGTGCCATGCAGCTGCACGCCAACCACAACATCCTTCAGATCGTTGATGTTTGCGAGGAGGACGAGAAGGAGGGAAAGTGAGCAGACGATTTCTTCTTCACTCCTCTTGTGTTCTATTGTTACTCGGTTGAATTGACTAATTGATGAAGTTGGGTTTCGTACAGAGAGTAGTTTGACCTGATTTACGGCTTGACTTTAGTGCAGCTTTGTGGATTAGACACTGGCATTGTAGAAGTCACAAATGAATTATAATAATCAGTGTTGCATAAATTTAAAACGTCCTTGTCTTGCCATAGGAATAACTGAACATCCATGCCATCTATCAGCTTTCGACGGGAATCCATTGGTTGGTTCCACGTGTGCGTTGGCCCACCATTGGTGACTCTTAGCTTGCAGTGCATTGTTTTTGCTAACTGATGTAATATATTCGTTCTTAATGACACTTAGCATCATAGTGGGCTAGCGCAGAGAGCACCTCCGATTAGGTCTCTTGAAGAGGTGCTTTATAAATTTTCAGAATCAATGAATGAACTAGTATTTCTGTAATTTTTCGGCACTATATGACAGGATAAACTGCATATCGGTTATTTTGTGGCATTTTAAAGAATTGACTTGTTTCGATCTAAAAGACTGAATGTTTTTTCGTTGTAAAGGTTGAATCGACTTCTTCAGGAGATCATGAATGAACGCGAAAACAAGACGCTCGTTTTTGTCGAAACAAAACGCAAAGCAGACGACCTAACTAGGAAGATGAAACGTGCTGGGTAAGCAGAACTGTTTTCTTAGAGTTCTGTTGAGGTTATTTGAAGGACATCTCCACTGATGAAGTGGAACTGTTTAAGACACGAGGATGTACTTTTTTGGAGCTCTGTCCCTTTGTCTATGTGCTCTGTTCAGTTGCATGTGTCGTTTGAGCTTAAGACTTGCCCTGCCCGTTTCAATTTGTTTATCCACCGCAGTCTGCCTCTCTGTCTTGTGGGCTGATCTTCTGGATAATTGACCTTATCACAACTTGGTTTTGGTGTGAGATCGATTGATGCCTTGTACATTAGACACCGACACAATAGAAGTTACTAATTACAATTACAATATCTAACAATGTATTGAAATAAACAAAAAAGAGGACTGCAGTCCCTTAAGCTAACCCCTATAGAGGCAGGACTGTTTTGGTACAAGGCACAGCAAGAGTTGGGGAAATGTTAGCCCAGCAATTATTTTGAAACTACTTATAATGACACAAGCTGTCAACAGTTGTAGATCTAAACGTATGATCATGACAGATCCGGCTTTGATTAATTCGCGGGTGTTTGCATCAGTTTTATTTCTGAATGAGAGAACTCACAAAACTGAGCAGCAAATTCCAAGGTTTTTGACCAGTTAAATAAACAAAAAAGGATTTGTGTAGTCGGTTACAGTTTATAAATTACACATTCAAGTCTCGTTTTTATAAACGAGTGACAGTTGATGAATTTGTTTGTAGTTGGATGGCTTCGTGTATTCATGGTGACAAGTCACAGCAGGAACGAGACTGGGTTTTAAATGGTGAGGATCTACTACATTCTACATTGTGATGCCGAAGAAATTCTGACGTTGAATGTTTTACGACAAAGTTTAAAGTTATCATTAATTTATTACTTAGATATGTGTTGTGGTTATTGAAATGTTCTGATATGCTTCCAGAGTTCAGATTTTGTGTTGACATGGCCCTGGAGTTTCCTTAAGTGTGCCGTATTAATATCGGAGATTCAATCAGGGTTTAGTCATGGCACTGAAGATTAAGAATAGTTTCTGCTATATGTGTGTTGCAGTGTGCATGGCTGGCTTGTCACTTTGTATTAATTTTCAATGACAGAATTCCTCATTCATTGTTCTTATTAGGCATTGAAGTTCTAATTATAATGACATGAAGACAGTTTGATTATATAAAGACATTTTAGCGCAAATTCATTCATTCATTCCGAGAATTTATATAGCGCCTCTTCAAGAGACCTACTCAGAGGCGCTCCCAGCAAATGTAAGGAACTCCTTTATATTTGTATGTTTGAATCAAGTTGCGTAATATAGCTCCATTTAAGTTGCTCAAACTGCTGCTCACATGGCTATAGATCTGATATTATGATTAAATTGTTTAAATACTATATTTCTATTTGATCGTTTAAAAAAAATTATATTTATATTCGATTGTTTAAAAACTATAGTTCTATTTGATTGTTTAAACACTCGTTTGGGTTTGTAGAATTCCGTGACAACAAAATTCCAATTCTTGTGGCTACAGACGTTGCTGCACGTGGCCTGGGTAAGTTTCCTACATTGATCGTTGGTTGTACGGTAGTTAAGGGGTCGTCTTGTGGGTACACATTCACTCAACTTGCTGCACTTGAGAATAGAATGGGTCACATGCATTTATCTATCGGACGTTTCAGTGGAAAGTGGTAGTCTTGCCAGAATACATGTTAAAATTAAACCGAACACATACTGTTGGGACTCGGTACATAGTTTAGTGCACCGTAACCTCCTTTATAATGCTGCATTTGGAAGTTTATTATCAAATAGATAAATACTGCAATGGCTGTGATGATGTTACCTTGGGAACAAGGTCTTGAGGTGAAATAAATTTGGCTTCCAAACTTTATCTGGAACATCACTTCTTGTAGTACTATATTATATGGAGGTTCTGATGTGGGAATGTGTTTATAAAATTACTGCAGCTAATTAGCTTTAAATATAGCTAAATATCTTTAAATATCGTTAGAACTTATTTACTGATTATAGGTGTCTCTAAAATGTTAGGAGGAATTATTTAACTTGCTGCTAATGTTACATAATCAATTTCTTTGTCAAGTTAGAGAATGCTAATTTATATGGTTAGAGTTAAATTAATGAGCGTTAAATGTATTTAGCCCAACAGTCTTTCTTATGATGTGTCTGGCGTAGTATTAGTCTGCCACTTCTGTGAATAAGTTCTTGTGAATGCATGGGGACTCATAAAGTATGGCTTGCTAGTGGGTATTGGTTGTTCTAAGTGCTGGGATGTGGGTGTACATTGCTGTCCAGCAGTTGGGCAGTTCTCACAAGCTGTATATACATTGGAACACGTTAGAATCTCAACAAGTCCGGGTTACAGTGTCAGAAATGGTTTCTATGTATTGGTATCTAATTTGAATGTGTTTCACAGGAGTGAAAGCATTGAAAATTTATCTGCTTTTTGGAAATATAACTTTTAATACACCACATTGCTGGATAAAAGCTGGGTTGAGGTCGTAGGAATACTGCAAAACCAAGAGCAGTTTTAAGTTCGTGTACTAGTACATGCTTGCTTCAAACACAACTGTCAAATTCACGGTTGCTAAGCTACAGCTTACAGTCTATAACATTCTTTCGCGTTCTCTGTGAGAATGAGAGGAAGTATTTTAGATTGTGTGTTTTAGCAATAAATTTCATGTAACTGGTAGATTGTGAGGAAAAATTTGACTTGATTTAACAGCTTATTGAGCTGCATCAAGAATTTGTTTAACAATAATTATAAGTTGTTGAACATTAAACTAATTTTATGTTGAATTTGATTGGTAATGCTCATAGTTTGCAATTGAGTCATTATAAAAATATGGTTTAACGATAATTATAAATTATTGAACTTTAAGCTAATTTTATGTTGAATTTTATCAGTAATTTGCATAGTTTGTAATGGAGTCGTTAGGAAATTATGGTTGGGTGTAATGACACTGTAAACTGGTTGGTTGGGAGTTAGGGAGACTGTTTGATTTTGTCTCCTTTGACGCTAACTTTGACAAGTTCTTTGTATTAAAGGGAATAATGTGTGTACGCCCACGGCACAAGTTGAGTGATAGTTAACACCGTCAGCACGACGATGCTGGCGTTCATTTGTAATGGTCGGTGTCAGCCGATTGTGGACGTCTGTCTATCAAAATCTTTGCCCTAACACCCTCTCTCAGGCGTTCCTTTCGCTGACACTGGTTTCATGGTAAGGAACAGAAAATACTTCAGCTAAAATAACATACGACTTCTGGGCCGACTCGTGACTCTTCGATTTGACGGATTCTTTACTGCCAAAGCTAATTGATTTTCAAAAACACGACATTTTTAGTACCACGTTCAGATTTGTGCCTGTTTTATTGAACATTGTCTTGTGACGTTAAATTGTAGATCACGAGTCGACCTAGATTATTACTAATCTATCGTTCATTCTGATTTGGATACGGTTAATTGTTGAAGTAGATGTTTTTGTATTATTTTCAGTTTTATGTATTCTTGTACATCTTGCTAATTCTTTTTACATTTTAGCATAGGGGACATAATTTGCGTTAAGCTAAAATTGCTTCTTTCTAAGCGTCATGTCTCATATCCGTTCTAGTAACATTATTCATTATATTCAGTTCTGTTGTAGCATTTCACTTAAGATTATTGCTGAGTGCAGAATGCTAGATTTGGGAATTACGACATAGTTTAATAAGTTAGTACTAGATAGTGTAGTGGTTTGAAACCCAAATGATTGGAGTATTTAGAAGTTTGAAGAATACTAGATACTAGACATTTTGTTTCTGTTCTTAGACGTTGAGGATATTAAATTTGTCATCAACTTTGACTACCCGAACTGCTCGGAGGACTACGTTCACCGCATTGGCCGAACAGGACGCGCCTCGAACGTCGGAACAGCATACACGCTATTCACTCCGAAAAATGGAAACAAGGCAAAGGATCTTATTGGGGTTCTGACAGAGGCCAAACAACAGATCAGTCCTAAATTACTCCAGCTGCAGTCCAGCAGCCGTGACTATGGAAAAGGTTGGTTTCAATTCAGCATTATCTGTAATTGTTTTGTAAAATGTTGCACGTGTGTCTTGTGTGAGGATGTTGGTTTGCAAACCGATTTTGTCTTATTTGACCCTTTAACGACGAGCTGCCTATGGTTTCCCATACATTTTTGTACACACTCGTCGTTAAAGGATTAAGAGATTTGAATCTTAGGCTAGCACGGTATGTAGAAGGGGACCTGAGAAGGCATGACATTCGTTTAACCATGCAGTGGTGGTGAAGAATCTTGCCCAATCATTTCATTGAGATGTGTGCAAGGTTGATGCCATATCGTCACTAGAAAGACATTTATATTTTACCAGGAAGCATCACGTTTGATAAATGAGCCTTTGATTCCTGTGCTTCACACCTGGGTGTCCAGAATTCACAGTTGCTGGTCCAATGGTCCGTAGCTTTGAAATTCGTCAATTTTGGCATTCCCTTGTTACTTTCATTTCAATTACAACTTGAGACTTCTTCAAGTTGCGTATCAACCTTAGGCTACTTCTCTGTGTTAGTGGACTAATGTGGCTGTTGACCTGATTATGGCCTGGATTTGGTGCGCCATCTGTGTATTGCCTTGTGCATTAAACACTGACACGATAGAAGTCATTAACTGCAATTACTATGCTACTGCAAGTGCCATGCTGTTGCACTTCAACTTCAGCCCAATGTGCAGGAGTGTAGCCAGACTTAAATTCAAGAGGAGGCAACTCCAGGAGTCATCCAGGTGTAGTGGGATTTGGTAAATCGAAGTTCCAGTATATAAGAAAGCAAGAGGAGGCAACTGCCTCCATGTGGCTACGCCTATGCCAATGTGCCTTCTCATGTGTAGGAAGCAACCATCCTCCTGTATCAGCTTGCCACTGCACTTGTGTAATGTTACCTTTGCCTCTGTGTGTGGCATACATTTGCTAGCTTGTTCAGATCTGTTATAGTCATAGATACAGCTCCTTTGTCAGTTAGTGACATTGTGCTATATTAAGTGTTTTTGTGCATACTTGCTGCTACTGCTAAAGAAAGATTTCCAGCTTCTCTTGTAGTATAAGACGCTAGACACTATTGCCTGGACTGCGTTGGGAATTTCTCGTGAAGAGGTGATGTACAAATTTGTGATTGCAACTGCAGTAACTTTGAGGGGTTCCAGGGGTAACGTATGAACATCTAGGTATGTACGTACATTGAACGTGTTTTGCAATTTTTCAGACCGAAACCGCTGGAGGTCAGCCGGCGGAAGCGGCGGAAGGAGTTGGGGCGGTGCCAGAGGTGGTGGTGGTGGTGGTGGAAGATCATTCGGAAACCGGTACTAAGGAAGCGACCAATTCGGATTGAACTATGATGACGTCTCGTTGATGGACTCCTCTTTGTGTATAAATTAAACTGTAGGAAAACTTATGTTAGCTTTGTTTGAGTCGATGTGTTTGTCGTTTTTTTGTCACCCTGTGGTGGCATAGTCATCTCATTGGCGTTTTGTATCTTGTTGGTTAGTGTGCATGTGTGGCCGCCTGATGTGGCGATCCTTTCATTGGTTATTTTTTTACTTGACTCGCGTCTAGAGTTGCCCGATGACTCCTTTTTGCGGCATTTTCTTACTGCGATATCGATCAACAGACTGACAGTTACAAGTAAAATCCCACCGGATTACTACATAGTTTGATTTTGAATGTCCTTACATGGTTTTTGAGTTTCTTGCCGGAAGAATTTCTGGTGTTCACATCGCACAGTATAATTTATGAAAGTATCCAGCTTTTTGTTGGTGTTTCCTATCGAGCATAGGCCACAAAAGGAAAGAGTTAAATGCTAAAAATTATTATGGACTTCGCTTTAATTTAAAACCTGCCAAAGCAGGATATTTATGCGATTCTTGTATGGTTATTTAAAATGCTGAATTAGAAACCATTCCCAACGTTTGCAATATGTTCAGAGGAGAATGTAGAATTGATTCTTAGTTTATTCGTTAATACATTGTCAGAACGAAATGCGATTACAAAAAATACTTAATTCTGGGCATGCATGATGCTGAAAATGCTGTGAATTTAATTCCAAACTTTGTTCTTTGGTAACTAGGTGGTTCTAGTGAATTTTAATTCCAAACTTTGATTACTAGTATGCTATGAGGTTGCAAATGGAAAATTGATGTTAATATAGAATAATTTCTTGTGAATTTAATTTGAAACTTGGTTCTAAGTTATTATTTCATACAGTGAAAAGTGATGCTGATTTATGTTTTGAGCTAAACAGCACATCAGAAAGTTGTCTGGTAACTACGATGATTTTTAAAAATTTTAATCCAAAACTTTGTTCTCCAATGACTACTATGCTATGAGGTTGTGAAACTGAAAGTTTACGTTAATATAGAATAATTTCTTGTGAAGTTAATTTGAAACTTAATTCTCTGCTGTTTGGTAACAGAACAAAAAATTTAAAGTGATTTATATCCTGCGCTAAAATGCACATCAGAAAGTTGTCTGGTAACTAGGATAGTTCTTGTGAATTTTAATTCGAAACTTTAGTTCTCAGATTACTTTTTTGCTATTCGGTTGGAAACTGAAATGCTGATAAATGTCCTGCACCAAAGTTTTCTCAGAAACTAGTCCGGTAACTAGTATAATTGCTTGTCAATTTCATTTAAAAGCTTTGTTCTTGGATCACTACGTGTATATATACTACTATACAAAGCTGAAAATTGATGTTAATATGGGATCGATTCTTGTGAATTTAATTCAAGCCTTGGTTCTCAGATTACTATATCCTGTTGGGTCACAAAACTGAAGTTTGATGCGCATACATTTCCGGTGCTAAACTGCACATCAGAAAGTTGTCTGGTAACTGGGATATTTTCTTTTGCAATATTCATGCCACTTGAAATGCAGGTGTATTGACAATGCTGGGTACTTGTACTTTATCGATTTGAATTCGTGTACGCTTTAAAGGGTTGGTGCATACTGTATGCAGCTTGTCTAGTTTGGTGGGATTGAACACTTGCCTTGTTAGTTTGCTTACTGGTTGTGTAGAGAACATCTCTTGGCTTTAACGGTTACATGTGCATATTTACTGGTCGACCTTATTTCTAGTATGCGTATTTGTAGACCATACTGTGCTACGGGTTGATTGCTACGAGGAGCCAATAGAAAAATTGGTTATAAATAGCCGTTTATCAACAGCTGAAACCAAACTAGGTCACGCTATGTATAACTGATTTTCTATTGGCTCATAGCATTGGACCATAGCACTGTATGGTCTACGAATATGCTTCCCTTTATACGTATCTTTGTAGTTTAATGCGCTCGACAGGGTTAACTATCTCAACCGGAGTACATTCCGTTCTATAGTCTTCTGTTGTTGTGTTCTTGTATGACGATTCTTTCGACTCATTATTGATAATACATATATTCATCAAATGTGTATTTATTTATTAAGGTCACTTGTTATAGCGCCCCTTCAAGATTTCTACTCGGAGGCGCTCCCGAATACAGCGCGGACACTGAATCGAAGTTTCACGCCCGAGCGCATGAGCAATTGCGAGTGAAGGACTTGCCCAGGGTCCCTACGCGGCGGCTTGAGATGGATTCGAACCGCAACCCTCCGGCTGCAAGGCACCGAACATACCCCTACACCACCGCGCCCCACGATGTAGGTATACTTCGTTATTGTAATCTGATATTTATAAAGCGCCACTAAGAAAACAGCTTGTCAATGGCGCTCCAGAGTCCTGGCCTCACACATATCCTCGTCAGTTTGGTTAGTTACTATTTAGCGACGCTGTGGTCGTAACAAAGATGGTTGGCGTCGCCCTCCTCCTTTGACAGAGCTTGGGACTGGCACTGTTAGATTTGATTCAGCTAGTGATTGAACACAAGTTGTGATTGGTTAGTTGATGTTTAACGACTCTGTTTCATAACAAGGATGATGAGTGTCACCCTTCTTCATCCAGGCTTGGGACTGGTTTAGGTTTTGTGGTTCTCCTTTGGACCCTCTATATTCTTGACGTTTGACTTTACCCTTCCCACGTCTCATTCCGCACTCGGTAGAGGGGGTTGTGTTAGCAGTTGGGTACTTTGATACGGTGGTTTCGAGTCTCTGAGTTGTAAAATCGTGGTTACGAAGCACTACATCATTCATCTGCCAAGTCTTGAGCTGTTCCATTGGTAGTGTATTAGAAATCTAACGCAGTTTGAACGAGAATACCTATAAAATACCAAATTACATTTGCAGTGGGGATGTCGGCTTTGGAGTATATTAAATCCGCTTCCTAT
This sequence comes from Aporrectodea caliginosa, assembly GCA_020284085.1. NCBI lineage: Eukaryota > Metazoa > Annelida > Clitellata > Crassiclitellata > Lumbricidae > Aporrectodea > Aporrectodea caliginosa. The sequence continues at coordinate 256,945 of JACEVL010000140.1, forward strand.
GGGTATGAGTCATATGACCCGTGCCTACTTTGTGCGGACGTCCTTAGCGTAGATTTGGTAAATGACGATTTATCAGTTGGTCTTTTCCCGACAGTTTTGTACATGCACATTAGTTGGAGCGTAGGCTACGTCTCGTTCTCCTCTGAAAGAGCGGTTCGTCGCTTCCCGACGCTTTCTTTTTTCAAAGATTTAAATCGGGCTTGCAAGGTCCGTACACGGGGACCTGAATGTAACAAGACATTTAAACAGCTGAAACAGTGCGTCTTTAAGAGTTTAGAGAAAACCATATCGCCGTGTGCAGCACGCACAGACGGCGGAAGAGCGTTCCAGATCCGTGGCGCCGCAATCGAGAAGTCCCGACGAGCACGGGTGGTGGTTCTACCATCAATACGTGGCGTCCATTCAAACGGGCAGCGTTAGTGAAGGATCTCACCCGATCAATTCATTGAAAAATGAGAAGGGTCATTGAGGCCATTGGTGGTCGCTATATAAAAACGTATATTTACATTTTTAGCGAACGAATGCCCCCGATCAGTCCTTGTAGAGGACGTGATAATGTTAACGTGATCAGTTCTATTGGCAGTAAAATGTAGTCACTTAACGGTTACGCCAAGGCCGTAGCCAGGATTTTGTTTCGGGGGTGTTTACTCGTTCTTGAACAAGCTGACAATCAACCAAGTCAACCTTCTATAAGGGTTTTGGAGGAGCTTTGTGAGCTCTCAAAGCACTATAGCTGCAGCATCTAAGTTCACATGAGTGCTCTTAGTATATGTTAGTAAATGCAATATTTATATTATACGTTATTTAATTTCTGGGGGGTGTTTAAAAACCCAAAACACCCCCCTAAATACGGCCTTGGGTTACGCTACCTAGGCCTGCATTCATTTACGATGCTGCACCCTGCCTGCCTGACCCTTTGGATCGTGTCCTGAAACCGATTGTGACTCTGCCTATCGATTTTTACTGAGCACCTGTGAATAAGCTGGATTCCGCAACTTCCGCAACTGCAACAAAAACTAAAGCGGGCGATCGGGCCTTTCGCTGGCCCACGTGCCTGGAACAGTCTTCCCGCAGCTATCCAGGAAACAAAAAGCTATTATGTTTTTAAAAAACAGTTAAAACTGTACTACTATCAAGCTCTTAGCATAATGTGCTGACAGTTATTGACATTGCGTTTGTGTATACTAGAAGTAGCTTGCTACTGACGATGCTCTAGAAATTGTCGTAAATACAATACAATACAACTTGACCTTTTTGGGCGCTGTAGAAATCTCAAGATGACCTTCCCCGGTAAATAGCGCCCTGGCATTGTGACCAGTGCGACCACTCTTCATTTTCTGAAATCCCAAGCTCTTGCCAGAAAAATCCCAAGATTGGTCAAAGTGTACCAAAAAATCCCAAGTTACTGAAAAGGAAAAAGTTGTGATGAAATATGAAATGCGTTTTAACAATCACGATTATTCTCAAAAATGCCCAGCTAAGAATTGGGAAAGAAAATACCGGAGAATAACATTGAATTAACAAATTACAATGTTTGAAAGTAACAGTAATAATAAACGTGTTTCAGACAGACCCACTGAGCGATTTTTTTCTGATTCGCTGCCACTGTTAAAAAAATACGGTTAAAACTGGTACAGTAGACCTTAGAAAACTCCCAAGATTGCTATGCGAAATCCCCAGATCCTAAGTCAACCCTCCAAAATCCCAAAATCTTGGGAAAAATCCCAAGGAGTGGTCACACTGATTGTGACCTTGCACAGTTGCCGTGCAGAAGAAAAATTTGCTTGTAGAAGACTTCTCGCAAGACAGCCGCATGCATCGTAGCTTTCTTAGTGTGTGATGATTGATATTGTTTGCACCAGAAGTGTCAACTGTGTCCATTTCTGGCCCGCCTACGATTTTTTTCTGGCCAGCGGAGCCTTGCCTACAGTGGCGGCGCCAGCATGGGGCTAGGGTGGGCTGAAGCCTCCCTATCGGCGGCTCAGCCCCCAAACAAAAGTGGGAAATCACTGCCAATGCCAGAGAGGAGGGGAGAAAGGTAAGGAATTGGGATTTTAGCCCCCAAATCTGAAATCCTGGCGCCGCTACTGCTTGCCTAAAGACTAAATTTCAGAATAAAAGTTATGCGATGTTCGTCACTGATAACGAAGATCAAGATTAAGATTTATAAGCCAATTTCACTGCTTATATGCAAAGAATGCACTAGTGAACATTTTGCCACTCCCAAACCACTACCCCATTTTGCTCAGGCGCTTTCGGCACCCTGGCCCGCCACTTTTGTTGGAAAATATTGCCACTGGCCAACATTAAAAAATGTTTGACACGCCTGTATTACAGTTTGAGACTGCATAATACGTCTTGATCGATTGGCCTAACTCATTTCTTGAGGCCATCGCCCTCCGCTGAGGTAGCCTACCTAGAACAGGTCGATAGTCCGGAGGTTCGATAGTCCGAAGATTCGTAGTAGCTTGACGGATGAAAATAATTCTTGCTTGAGTAGAAGTTGGATTAATTAACAGAATTCTTGCTTAAATAGAAGTTGGATTGATGAAAGTAATTCTTGCTTAAATGAAAGTTGGAATGATAAAAAGATATTGCAGTGTAAGTAGAAGTTTCAGTTTATTTTCAGAATCGAACTTTAAACAATCGAACAGTGCAGATGATCATAGTACATGTCCATAGTAAGTTATGCAGTCTCAGAATTGATCATCAATGATCCTGTGAAAAAGACGATTCTATGGGGAGAAGAAGCTGACTCAGCTTATCTAGTCGAAGTTGAATTCATGCAACGATTTTATGTCGGATTAATGTCGTACTACAGAATCTTCGGGCTATCGAGCCTTCGGACTATCGAGGCGTAACCCCTAGAACTAACTGTTCCACGAAGACAGCGGGCAATGATTGAAACAGAACGATTGATGAAGTGATATGCAGCACGTAATAGAGATCGGATTCGATTCAGTACAAAGGATATGACTTCGCGTCTTAGATGCTTCAAATATCAACACAACATTATCCTATTATCCTCGCAATCATTACGTCATAACATCTTCATTGTCAGGAAAATCATCACCGGAACATCGTGTTCGCAATTAGGCCCTAATTAGACAAACAATGGCCCATACAGACAGACAAACAATGAGACAGATTCAGAATAAGGACAGGAGTGATGTTAAGGAATGGTATCGTAAATGTAATCGTAATCGAGTATTTATAAAACGCCATTTAAATCAGAGGTAACTGTCCAATAACCCAGTCCAATATCCTCACTGACAAAAAGAGGTTTTCAGAGGCGTTCGGAACTGGTCAGAGGAAAGAGAAAGGAAGTCAGCCCTAAGGGACTGAGGCAGTCGGTTCCAGCTGGAGTGGCCCACATAAGCGAAACTCCTAGAATGAACCGTAGAGAGGTACGCATTCGAGGGACAACCAAAGTGGGCAAGGACCGAAGACCGCAGAGGGGAACGACCAAGCAGAGCAGAAACTGGAGTACAATAAGCCTTGAGATAGTGTGTGTTACTAATGTAATCAGTAACTTCTATTGCGCCAGTGTCTAATGCACAAAAGATCAACCGATGGCGCACCAAAACCTAGAATAATGATAATAATAATAATAATAATAATAATAATAATAATAATAATAATAATAATAATAATAATAATAATAATTATTATTATTATTCTAGGATTCATCCTCCAGCGCCTTTCGGTTACGGTCCAGCGTTTCAACGCGGTTGCCTTCCAGGGCACCATGTCGAGGTTGCCCGGCGCTGAGGAGCGACCAACTCAGCAACACTAAGCCTTACCGTGTTTTAACAATGACAACAACAACAATAATAATAATAATAAAAATAATTATAATAATAATAATAAAACCCACGCCGGGCATGGATGAGGAGTAGCCGTTCCAGATGCACTGCTTTTATAATTTTATAAGTCCCTGGGGGAATGAAGTACCTCAGGGCATAAAAAAAAAATAATAATAATCATAATAATAATAATAATAATAATATTGGGAAGCGGCCAGACGGTGTTACGCTGATCCCTTGGTCACGTGGACGATGCCTGGCATGGGATGTGACAGTGTCCGACACCTACGCCACGTCTCATCTTCCTTATACATCAATCGGAGCTGGCGAAGCTCCGAACGGCGCCCCGAACGCGCCACTGTTTCAAAGAGGGTGAAATACTCTACAATTACTACCAGCCATGACTTTGTAGCTGTCGCCATGGAAACCGGCGGCGCTTGGAGCAGCGAAGGTCTGCAATTCATATTAGAGTTGGGAAGCCGGATAACGGACGCAACGCACGATCCACTGGAGACATCGTACTTGTTCCAGCGCATCTCAGTAGCTCTGCAACGGCGGAATTTCATCTGCCTCTCCAGAACATTGCCAACGTTCTGTGACAAAAACGGGGTTCTGCTCTCTCTCAGGATGCGAGTGTAAGGCGCGTGTCGCTCAGGATGGGAGCGTAAGTAGGACCTCCGTGGTATTCGAAGGATTTCAGCATCCGCCAGCCGACTAGCCGTAGCGATCAGTGTCACCCACCGAAGGAAGAGAACACCGAAGTTCAATCACAATCTTTATTCACCACACATCAGAAGACGAGTCAAGCCTCAGAAATATACCAAACCAACGCCGGCAAGACTCTCAGGCCGAACTCTCAGGCCGAACTCTCAGGCCGAACTACTCTACACAAAAGCGCCCTCTATATATATACCCAGCCGGGGCAGGGGTAGGACTCCAGTCACCATGGCCTAGCAGGGATCCTCGGGCAGGGATCCCTGGGCTATGAAGGATCCACGGGCTATGTCGCCAAAGGCTAGGGATCCCTGGGCTATGAGGGATCCACGGGCTATGTGGCCAAAGGCCAGGGATCCCTGGGCTATGAGGGATCCCTGGGCAAGGGATCCACGGGCTAGGGATCCACGGGCTAGAGGGATCCACGGGCTATGTCGCCAAAGGCTAGGGATCCCTGGGCTATGAGGGATCCCTGGGCTATGAGGGATCCACGGGCTATGTGGCCAAAGGCCAGGCCGCCAAAGCCTAGCAGGGTGGTCCAAAAACAGGGAGGCCCAAAAACCGAGGGTGGTTCCAAAAACCGAGGGTGGTCCCAAAAACCGAGGGTGGTCCCAAAAACCGAGGGTGGTCCCAAAAACCGAGGGTGGGCCCAAAAACCGAGGGTGGTCCCTGGCAAAAACGCCACATCCTCCTCCCACCACGAGAGATATGCCCCCTATATCTCCCGGGCACCCGCACGAAAAATCACAATACAACAATGTGGCCAACGGGCCCAACAAAGTCTATGATCCCTAAAATCACAAAAGCCAAAGCCCGCCTACAAAAAGGGTCCAGCACACAACTAAAGGCCAAGTCCTGACTTCTGTCCGGCTGACTAAGGGCGGTCTACGCGACCATCAAAGTCTCTAAAAATTAAAGTTCGATCGCAGTGGCCATCGGCCCAGAAATCATCCGACAATTAACAGAGGCCAACGGGCCAACGATCAAAAATCAAGACATAACAAAATCATAACAATCACAGCCATTTCTCGGCAACACAAACAATTAAGCGATCACACAATAGAACAAGGGGGGAAGCCATGGTCTCTCTACGTCTAAGACGGAGGGCTTAACGCGTCCCCAGACAAAAAGCGTCCGGGGGAAGGACAGGGAGGACAGCCATGGTCTCTCGACGTCAGGGACGGAGGGCTTACGCATCCCCAGACAAAAGGCGTCTGGGGGAAGGACGGGGACCGTAACAGAGTCCGGGCCGACGAGCGTATCAGAGTCCGGGCCGACGAGGGGTGCCAGACAGCAGCACTCGGCGAAGGCGCTCACCATCGTTCGTCGCCTGTCACTCGTAGACGCGCAGAGATCGCGAGTCTCTAGCGGTAGCGGGCCGGTAGGCGTACCGTCCTCTTCGGTCGTCGATCCGAGGCGTCAACCTCGGAGATAGGAGGCGTCGCGGCTCTCGGGCCGGGCGCACCAGGAATCAGAGCGGCGGTTCCGCCCGTCTCCTCAAAGTCCTCATCGTAGCTGGGTCGCAGCTTGTCGATGTGCGTGACAAATGGCTTGGAGTTCCGCGTCTTCCGGAGCCGGTAGGCGACGAGTAAAACAACCTCAACAAACACATTTTCATGGCTGCTGTTTACCCTCCCCACTAAGGTCCGCGGAAATTGCTCTATCGACCTATTCCCATGAGGGGGGAAGATAAATGCCCTCGACTTAATTACGTCTAAAAGTCGAACAACTTTCCCACACTCAATAAGACCACCCATGATTATCAACAGAAATAGGATCAACCTGTCAATCATTCGCCAATAGTCTACGTATCCTTTTAATGCTCTGTCTCTCTTGCGTGCTATCCTTACGGCAGTTTCAATTACCTCTTCAGCCAACGTACTATCTAGCTGCGCATCGACCGTAACCCTATGCGGCAGCGGCTGTCGTCTTAACGGCTGTCTCACTGGGCGCGCATCTCCCGTCTCAATCCTATGCGTGCTTACAGACGTTCTGCCTATGTCCCTATCACTCGCGGAAAATACATCATTATATTTTACAAGCAAAGCGCCTAGTCGTTCCCGTATCTCCGCAGGCACTTCTACGGGCAAATCCGCTAACAATTTATCAATTGGCGAAGCTTGGCCGACCGCGTCCTCGCCGCGGTTAGTTTCGCACAATTCTACCTCTACAGGGTGCAGCTCTCCCAAGGGGCGATCCTTGGACAACCGGACTGGGTCTTCGCTCAAATTAACCACCCTTACCCGAGCATCTGCGTAGTCACCGACAACTACGCGGGCCAGATGGACCCCGGGTTGGATTTCCTTAGCCTCCGTCATCCAGGCTGGCGCTACAGTCGTTAAATTACCGTACATGGTCTTAACCGGTACATCCCTCTGGGACTTAGGGGAAACCAACACCTCCTCGGCGACGATCACGCGCCGGCACCAAATAGATCCATTACCCCTAACCAGGGAAATACGCCTGCGTCCCACAAATAAAGATCCCATACCAAAACCCAAGCGGCAGCGATGTTCTCTCAGCCAGTCCATCCCTAACATAGGCTCAGAAATCTGATCAGAAACCAGGAAGGAAGTATGGATATAAAACCCGTTCGTAATCTTAATGGGCACCCGCACCTCACCAAGGACATTTATATCGGACCCATTAGCAGCCATCAAAACGCGATTGCAAGAGCGAAGTTCTAACCCGTCGACAGTAGATGAAGGCACCAGGCTGACTTCCGATCCAGTGTCGATCAGGCATAGCTGCGGTCGTCCGTTGATCTCACCGCGGATGTAGACTGCGTTGTTCGTAGCACGGTCCGGCATTCTTGGGCGCGTCGTATGGTTCATCACCACCTGGTCCGGTGGCGTCGAAGCATCGGGCTCGGTCGTCGCGGTCTGGCGATTCGGGCGATTCTGGTATCGGCGATCTCGTCGGCAGTTACGGGCCATGTGACCGGCTCGTCCGCAGTTGAAGCAGGTCATTTCGCGTCGCTGATTCTCCGAAGGGCCTGGGCGGTCTCGCTCAGGTCGGATTTCATGACTCGGTTCGTCGGTCGTCGGAGGGCTTCGGCGAAGCACGCGGAATTGCTCGTCCATTCTTTTCTCCATGTCTTGCTGCCATTTCCGCTGCTCATCTCGCTGGGTGTTCAAGAAGCGGTCCATCTGAGCCTGAAGCTGGGCGCTCAGATCGGTCTCTTGCGTCCCTCGCACTCGGTTTGGCTGTCTGCGGCGATCATCGGCATCGTTCGTCCGTTGATAGGCCTCCAGACGCAGGGCGGTCCGGTATGCCTCGTCCAGATTCTTCGGTTCTCGCTCGCGTACTTTGAGCGAGAGCTCCCGGTCTCTCATCGCTTCCAGGAAGGCATCCTTCGCGATGATCTGCGTCGTCTCGTTGGAAGGCACCGGGTAGGCCAAGACCACCAGTCGTCGGATCTCATGCAGCAGGTCGCTCAGGTTCTCTTCCGGGCGTTGACGGCGGTAGTACAGCTGGGCACGGAAGGTTTCTGCCTGGCCTTCCGTCCCGTATCTCTGCCGGAGTCGTTCAACCAATTCTTCGTAACTCGCGCTCGGTTGAGCGCCGAAGTCCCAGAGAAGTTGCGTAGCGGCCTTCTCCAGCGAACATCGCAAGTAGTCGACCCGGTCCGCGGCCGTCCACTTGTTGTGCCTTGCGCAGACCTCGAACTGCACCAGGAATGACTCCAGCGAGCCCGTCCCATCGAACTTTCCTGGCTTCATCGGCGTCGGGCGGCTTCGCAGCAGGTCGCTGACATTTTCTAGCAGATTCGGCGTCGAAGTCCCCGGAGCGTTCGGTCTTTCAGTCTCTTCGCGGAAATTCGGTTTCATTTTCCTCTTTTCCGTCGTCGATTCGCCTGTCTTTCCTCGGAAGCTCGTTCTCTCCGGCTTCACGGTCATCTCTTCTTCCCTGTCTTCGCGGAAGCTCGGTCTCACCTGCCCCAGATCATCGAAGTCGATATCGGCCAACAGGCGGCTTCGGTCCGGTCGCGTAACCAACGCGGCCATTCGTCTCGCGGCTGGCGTAGAAATTCTTGACGGCAGATCGGCCAGGTCCAAGGCCGCGTAGGGAATGGTGTCGTCCTCGTCTCCCGGAAACATCTTCGGTCGATTCTAGCGTCGTCGGCGGCAGGAAATCTCCGTCAAAACCCCACTGGCTCTGGTACCAATGTGACAAAAACGGCTCAACCCCACTTCTGGTACCAATGTGACAAAAACGGGGTTCTGCTCTCTCTCAGGATGCGAGTGTAAGGCGCGTGTCGCTCAGGATGGGAGCGTAAGTAGGACCTCCGTGGTATTCGAAGGATTTCAGCATCCGCCAGCCGACTAGCCGTAGCGATCAGTGTCACCCACCGAAGGAAGAGAACACCGAAGTTCAATCACAATCTTTATTCACCACACATCAGAAGACGAGTCAAGCCTCAGAAATATACCAAACCAACGCCGGCAAGACTCTCAGGCCGAACTCTCAGGCCGAACTCTCAGGCCGAACTACTCTACACAAAAGCGCCCTCTATATATATACCCAGCCGGGGCAGGGGTAGGACTCCAGTCACCATGGCCTAGCAGGGATCCTCGGGCAGGGATCCCTGGGCTATGAAGGATCCACGGGCTATGTCGCCAAAGGCTAGGGATCCCTGGGCTATGAGGGATCCACGGGCTATGTGGCCAAAGGCCAGGGATCCCTGGGCTATGAGGGATCCCTGGGCAAGGGATCCACGGGCTAGGGATCCACGGGCTAGAGGGATCCACGGGCTATGTCGCCAAAGGCTAGGGATCCCTGGGCTATGAGGGATCCCTGGGCTATGAGGGATCCACGGGCTATGTGGCCAAAGGCCAGGCCGCCAAAGCCTAGCAGGGTGGTCCAAAAACAGGGAGGCCCAAAAACCGAGGGTGGTCCCAAAAACCGAGGGTGGTCCCAAAAACCGAGGGTGGTCCCAAAAACCGAGGGTGGTCCCAAAAACCGAGGGTGGGCCCAAAAACCGAGGGGTGGTCCCTGGCAAAAACGCCACAGTTCTCCGAGTATTTTATTTTGTCTATTCTACACATATTCCTAGACCTATCAATTAGTCAGACAATCAGTCAGTCAGTCAAACAACATCCAGTCAGTCAATGATCTAGGCAAGGTTCGCTTCCCGATGCTGGATAATTTCAGAGATTTAAATCTCGGGCTAACACGGTCCGTGCACGAGGAACATAAATGGCGTGGCGTCCATTCAAACGGGCAGCGGTGGTGAAGGATCTCACCCAATTCATTGAATAATGAGCAGGGTCGAGGCCATAATATTATACGGTCGCTATAAAAACACGAGCATCTATATTTATATTTAATCACTCAGTCAGCCAATCAGTCAGTCGGTAGGTCGATCATGCCTGTATGTCGGCATGCCTGGCTTCACTCCATGCAGGCTCTGTTTATGTGTATTTATAGGCCAGTTTAATAGCATGCTTACCTCAGTTCATTATAATCTTCTGAGTCACGCATAGACCTAAGGTTCTGTCTATCCATTGGACTACAAACACATCCACGCGCAAGGCTTTCATTCACATTGGCCCTAATGGATTACAACACTCGGTCGTTGGCTATTGCGGATGGACACGAATGCATCGTTCGATAAACGCATTAGACGCATCCGTCCACATGATGGTTAATCCTGCTTCTGACAGCATCAGAAACCACAGCGTACGTGTTCAGGTGTAAAGACTATAGACAGCTCAGCGGCAAGTAAAAAGTCATCCGTTGCCTTGCGAATGCCAGCAGACAATGATGGAGAATACAACAGCTGCTGCTGCTGCTACCAGGAGTCGCGTGCTGAGTAGTTGGTCGATGGGCAGGAGGAGGAGGAAGAGGATTAACCGCCAGAGAACAGAGCACTGAGAGCCACGTCCTAAATTATCAGGCTGCTGCTGCTGCTGGGCTGCTCCAAGAAGACTAGGTAGTGCTTAATGCGAGGCTGCCCGCTTAATCATTCGGAGAGAGAGAGACAGACAGAGACAGACAGACAGCCAGAGACAGACATACAGACAAAGAGAAAGAGAGGGAGGGAGAGAGAGAGTGTAAGAGAGAGAGCTATTCGGATGAAGATATTTTTGGAGAGGCATATCTCGGTTTAACCGACGCAATAGTAAATTCACCGTGGTAATAAACAGAAGGAGAGAACACAGATTGGTCCGAAGAAAGCAGCAATTGATCAGAAACGTTTAAACACTTTATACTTCCAAATTCCTATGCTCTGTCGTGGTTGATGTTGATACTGCACAGATGACGTCATGCAGCAGAGTAGTCTATCCTTTCATTTATTTACCCATCTACCAATTTATCTATCAATCCATTTATCCATCTATCAATCCATTTATCCATTCACCTGCCCATCCATCCGTTCATCCATTAATCTACCTACCCATTCATCCATGTATCCATTCGTTCGTCCGTCCGTCCGTCCGTCCACCCAACAATTCATCCATTCGTCCGTCCATCCAGCGACTTTATACGGTCTGGTTGGCAAAGTGGCTGCAAAGATCTTGAAAAATATTGGGACTATGGTTCAGTAGCAGCTAAGTTGTTTATCAACAACAGGTTTCGGCGCTGTGCCTATTTTAACACAGCTGCAATGCATACAGTGTATGCTCTATATATATACACACACATAGAAATCTATTTACACACACGCACAAAATGCGCACACACATACAGAGATGGTGCATGCACACGCATGCTCACACGCACACGCGTACACACAAATATAGCACACAAAATTGTGCTTACATATTAGGAGGAGATAAATCATCATCGTTTCAAGCGAATGCCTCAGCTATCACACAGTCTGCACGGTTGCGCAGTTATGTCTTCATATATAAAGGAGGCAAATCAAGTATTTGCATACAAACACACGCATACACAAACAAATACACACGTTAAAAGGCATATACAAGCATATAATTATATATCGATGCATAATAGCATATAGGCCCTATGTAATATGTAGATATAAATTATTATATATAATAGATAGATGGATATTATGGGTGTCCATGGCAACAATAATTTTTCTCAGATTGGAATGCATATATTGGCTCATTTTGGTCCTTATACAATATTATATCATTTGCCAGAAAAGTTCAGCAATTAAGTAACTTTTAGAGGATGAGGCCAAATTTCTTACAATGAAGAACATCACCAGCATGTAGGATCCGAAGACAATGTCGACATGATCAGGACATAATGCAGATAAATTAAAATTCATTCTGGCACTGGACAGGCACAAACTAAGGCTACATTCCAGTTCTTGATTCTCTGTGAGGTTGCAACAGATGTTGTAGGCATTTGCTTTATAAAACGGTATCAAACACAGGGACAAAGCGTGGCGCATGTAGGCCCTACTTTGCTGGAGGAGTTGATGCATCAAATTTTTGCACTTATCATGTCGACACCACATGCATGAAATCATCATCGGTGAAGTTTTTGCAGCATTGCTTAGCCATAGTCGTTCACCAACATTGCTCATTGCTCATTTCGAAGGATTTCAGCAGTTTTGGTCAAATATCATCCAAGCAAACTATAAATCTTTGAATGACGCCAGACTTGATAATGAGCTGCTCCAACAGCTTTGTGAAGAAGTGTGTTCATTCCTGCATGCTTTCCTGTCAGACAGCACTGCATATTTACCACGAGAAGATAACAAAGTATTGATCTGATTTTGGACTGCCTCTCTCAACTCCCAAACATTGCCACTTCTGGCTGCCAGGAACTTATCATATGACAAGGCGGACGGCTGAAGTTATTTATTGCCTGAAAATCCACCTCTTTCGTGATGAATTCAAGCTTACCACTAGTGAGTTGAAGAATCTTACAGAGTTTTGTGTTTGTACAGCACATATCTAGGTTCCCGCTTGGATTGCATTCCAGTGGGTGCCGATGCCGCATTTAACGACCTGCTATGGTTCAAAAGGATCATACCGTACTCTGACATAAACAAGCTGGTGCACAGGTTGCAATGAAAAAAAGCTACAAAACCACCTGTGGTACCTTATACCTGAACTTGTGGAACTGTCATTGTTTTCTGTGAAGGTCTCCAGTAAAGAGAAAAAGTTATTGGTTCCATCAATCGTCGGTAAAGCCAGGTCTCGTATTACGAGAAACGATAAACGACATAAAGATTCGTGAGCAATCGTCTATGGGTTTCTCAGACGAGCTAGATCAAACGGCCAAGTGTTAAACAACCTTTCAAGAGAAAAAGCCGATAATCATCTTTATAGCTTTCTACGTCTATGAAACTGTTTCAGGCTATTTTGACAAGTTTTATTTTGAAAATTCAGCAAAGAAGTGCGAATTAGTTATACACAGAAACCTTAAAACATGTAGGCTATAGCAAATTGTAGGGCTAATTCTTCCTGTTTTTCTGCACACGCGCGGAAAGTTTAATAAAACTCGATCAATAGGCCTACAGTCTTCATTGAAGCTTCTGTCTACTTGCAGATCGTAATCATATTATATTGAAAACAATTTTTATCCGATGCAGTCATTTTATTGGCATCAACGTGTAGTCGATCTTTTCAGGTGTAGATCTATGATAACAATCTGAAGCATATTTATATCGCTTCTACCTTCTGTGCCTTAACTCATAAATACAATATTGCGGTTTGTATGTGCGTCTGCCTGGTAATCTCCGTGTCTGCCTCTGCCTCTGCCTCTGCCTCTGCCTCTGCCTCTGCCTCTGCCTCTGCCTCTGCCTCTGCCTCTGCCTCTGCCTCTGCCTCTGCCTCTGCCTCTGCCTCTGCCTCTGCCTCTGCCTCTGCCTCAAGGCGTAGGATGAGTACTTAATTGACCTCAACCATCGACTGATTTATCGCACACTATTGATACAGGCAACATTAAAGTCTTTAAAGTTATTATTGCCTGAAGACAGTAAGTCCATGCTATAAAGCAGCTACAGTGTTAGATTTATCTGGCGTCTTATAAGGACGTTCAATCTCCAGGTCGAAAGGCAAGCTACCCATTCCCGATCGAAATTAAGTTTAGCTATGGATATCGGTTGAAACTTATGACTACCCGATTCGTTTACACAAAAACTGGACTTAAAATCAATAGAATTTTTAACCATGCTGAGAAATCGCTGGTGGATAGTGTTACATGACAACGCCTCTGATCCTCCTATAGCTGGGGATCCTATGATGATGTTCCAAAGATTCATGGCCTGAAAACTGCGGTTGTCCTTGCGTCCCTTCACTCGAAGGCGCTTCTCGCACTTCAAACTACTGTGAATTCAAATCGTAAGTTGCAAGTCCCAGCAAAAATTTTACAAATTCGAATGATAAGGTCTACACAGTTCGTCAGGTTCTGATGAACGATTTGAAGAGAATCAGCTAAGCTTGTACAATGTGTAGGCCTACATGTATTTTCTCGAATGTGTTCGGTCCATACAGGCAAGTGCATAAAATAGATGTAAACCGAAAACAGTTAAATATATCAGCAAACTGGTGAAAAACTATCAATCCCGAGACAAATTAGCCCGTCAACAGATGTAGGCCCACTGCTATTCTGCTAATCAGATTCTCAAAAGTTCTAAGTTCTTCAGTATGAGATAATCGAACTTGTGAAACGCTCCGCGTCTACACGGGAAAGAGCAAACATGGCATCACAAGTTCCAGAAATACCTTAGGGAAAGCATCTCCTTGAAAGTCACAGTTCTAAAGGCGAATGTAGGTTGGACACAGTTCGCTTCCGTCCCCAGGTACAATCGTCTAAACCGTGCCCTTGGCCATAGTCGCTTCTGTCAAATCGTCGACGGCTGTAGTGCATGTGCACCACACCGCATACGAAACTAGAAACGGTTCCTTTACGTTCCAACGAAACCGGATTCCAAGTGTGTATCAGAGAACCGAGCACTGGCATCGTTGGTATCCAGTCAGCAGAGGGCATTGAGTACAGTTTCCAAGGCAACTGGTGCTGCGTGCATTGACGACGTGGCGACGTCGAGTAGCCTTTAGATGAAAGAATCTCCCGCAGTTTATTGCAGATAACGTGAAAGAGTTCGAAGAACCTGCATTTAGTAGGCAATACTATCCTAGACACACACACTCGTAGACCTAAGCGAACACGCATATATATATATATATATATATATATATATATATATATATATATATATATATGCACAGTTGAATGCGATTTATATGCTGCAATATTCGTTACATATATTCTTATCATGCTTATAATATTATGCAGTAGGATTCACCGTGTAGGCGTCATCCTCCTCTTCGTCCTGTAATTGCTCACACGAGATCGCACTAATTCTCTGCATCCAAGTACGACAGATGTAACGAATTAATCTCCAGGTCTATGCATACACTTGCGAGGGTTTCGGGTGCCAGAGAATCTTTTGTTGTCCGACGCCTTTTATCTCCCGCTGACCATTCATTGGTTACTTGCTGTTTAAGGACACTGTGTCATAACAAAGTTGATTAGCGTCGCCCTCCTCCTATATTCAGGCTTGGGAGTAGCACTGCCAGAGTAGGAGCAGCGGCGGATTGTCTGACCATTCGTCTAATAAACTCTCCAATCATTTCCACTACGGATCATTGATTGAACCATTAACTATTTCTCTTCACTGGAAACCTTCACAGGAAACAATGACAGTGGCACATGTTCTGGTCTAAGGTTATGTAAGGTACAACAGGTGGTTCTGTGGCTTTTCATTGCAGCATATGCATTACATTACATCACCTTGTTTATGTCAGAGTACTGTTTGATTCTTTTGGAACAACAGCAGGTTGATAAATGCGGCATCGGCATCCACAAATACACAAATCTGTAAGATTCTTCAACTCACTATTGGTAAGCTTGAATTCATCACGAAAGAGGTGGATTTTCAGGCAATAAATAACTTTCGCCGTCAGCCTTGTTATATGATAAGCTCCTGGCAGCCAGAAGTGGCAATGTTTGGGAGTTGAGAGAGGCAGTCCAGAATCAGATCAATTCTTTGCAATCTTCTCGTGGTAAATATGCAGTGCTGTCTGACAGGAAAGCATGCAGGAATGAACACACTTCTTCACAAATCTGTTGGAGCAGCTCATTATCAGTCTGGCGTCATTCAAAGATTTTTAGTTTGCTTGATTGATGTTTGACCAAAACTGTTGAAGTCTTTCGAAAAGAGCAATGTCTGGTCCACGACTATGGCTAAGCAATACTACAAAAACTTCACCGATGACGATTTCATGCATGTGGCGTCGACATGCTAGTTGCAACACGTTTTCTGCATCAACTGCAAAGTACATGCGCCACGCTTTGTCCCTGTGTTTGATGCCGTTGTATCAAAGCACATGCCTACAACATCTGTTGCAACCTCCCAGAGATTCAACTGGCATGTAGCCATTGCTCGTACCTCCAGTGCCAGAAGGAATTTTAATTACTCCAAGTAGACCTATTTTATCTACATTATGTCCTGCAACACCGAAAGCAACCCTATCAATATTTGTCTTGGGATCCTCCCTGTTGGTGATGTCCTTCATTACTAGAAATTTGGTCTCATCCTCAAAAAGTTACTTAATTGCTGAACTTTTCTGGCAAATGATACAATATTGTAAAAGAAATACAATGAGCCTATATGCATTCCAATCTGAGAAAAATTATTTTTCCATACTTTTGTGGACACCCCCTAATATCCATCCATCTATCTATTATATATTCTATTATATATATGTAATTATGTATGTATTACATAGGGCCTATATGTTATATATAGAGTAAGCATCGCTATATATGCGTGTATATGCCTTTATATATGTGTGTGTACATATGTGTGTATGTGTGTTTGTATGCAAATACTTGATTTACCTCCTTTTGTATTAAGACATAACTGCGCAACCGTGCACTGTGTGACTTAGGCATTCGCTTGAAAGGATGTTGATTTATCTCCCGCTAATATATGTACGCACATGAGTGTGCTATATTTGTGTGTAAGCGTGTGCATGTTTGCGTGTGTGCATGCATGTGCATCTGTGCATTTGTGTGTGCATTTGTGCGTATTTGTAAATAGATTTCCTTCTCCGTGTATATATAGAGTGCACACTGTATGCACTGTAGCTGTGTTAAAATAGGCACAGTGTGCTCAGACCTGATGTTGATAAACAACTTAGCTGCTACTGTACCATAGTCCCAATATTTATCAACATCTTTGCGGCCACTTTGCCGACCAGACAGACTCAAGTCGCTGGATAGATGGACGAACGGACGAATGGATGAATTGTGTATGGATGGACGAATGGATTAATTGGTGGATAGACGGACGAATAGATGGGTGGATAAATGGAGAGATGGATGGATGGATTGGTGGGTGGACGGACGAATGGATATATAGATGAATGGATATAAAATGGATGAATGGATGGATGGATGGATGGATTGAATCATTAGACGAATGTATCAATAGATGGAAAGATAGATGGATGGATAAATGAATAGATAGATTAATGGATGAGCGGATGGATGGGCAGATGAATGTATGAATGGATGGATAGATGGATAAATTGATTGATAGATAAATGGATGGATGGGTAGATAAATGAAAGAATAGACTGCTGCATGACGTCATCTGTGCAGTATCAACATCAACCACAACAGAGCATTGAATGTATTAAGTGTTTAAGCGTTTCTGATCAATTGCTGCTTTTCTTCGGACCAATCTATGTTCTCTCCTTCTGTTTATTACCACGGCGAATTTACTCCAGCGTCGCTTAAACTGAGATATGCTTCAACAAGAATATCTTCATCTGAATAGCTCTCTCTTACCCTCTCTCTGTCCCTCCCTCTGTCCCTCCCTCTCTTTCTCTTTATCTGTCTGTCTGTCTCTGTCTGTCTCTGTCTGTCTCTGTCTGTCTCTGTCTGTCTGTGTGTCTCTGTCTGTCTGTCTCCCTCCCTCTCGCTCCGAATGATTAAGCGGGCAGCCTCGCATTAGGCACTACCTAGTCTTCAAGGAGCAGCCAGCAGCAGCCTGATAATTTAGGACGAGGCTCTCAGTGCTCTGTTCTCTGGCTGTTAATTCTCCTCCTCCTCCTCCTACTGCCCATCGACCGGTCGACCAACTACTCAGCACGCGACTCCTGGTAGCAGCAGCAGCAGCAGCTGTTGTATTCTCCATCATTGTCTGTTGGCATTCGCAAGGCAACGGATGTCTTTTTACTTGCCGCTGGAGCTGTCTATAGTCTTTACACCTGAACACGTACGCTGTGGTTTCTGATGCTGTCAGAAGCAGGATTAACCATCATGTGGACGGATGCGTCTAATGCGTTTATCGAACGATGCATTCGTGTCCATCCGCAATAGCCAACGACCGAGTGTTGTAATCCATTAGGGCCAATGTGAATGAAAGCCTTGGGCGTGGATGTTTTTGTAGTCCAATGGATATAGACCGAATTTTAGGCCTCTGCGTGACTCAGAAGATTATAATGAACAGGTAAGCATGCTATTAAACTGACCTATAAATACACATAAACAGAACCTGCATGGTGTGAAGCCAGGCATGCAGACATACAGGCATGATCGACCTACCGACTGACTGACTGATTGGCTGAGTGACTAAATATAAATCTAATGCTCGGGTTTTCTAGAGCGACCATATACAGGGTGGCGCAGAGAAAGTGAGACCGCCTAGGATAATTTCAAATAATACGCCACGCCATTTTGTAACTTTTTCTTCTAAGAAAAACAAGTAAATTGTTGCCAAATACTAATTTATACCAAATCAGAAATCAAATTCAATTTGTCTTCCTCGGTTCTCAACAGGTTTTTGTAAACGTCTGCGCCACTGGTCAATGCTTCTGTTCATAAACCGTTGAGAGAATTTTTGCCACTCTTCAACGTCCTGTTTGCAGTGTCCAGCTTTGACGATTACATATCGCTCGATTATGCGGAAGCAATCCTTGTATTGAGACGTGATCACATTAATAATCACTGTTCACTTTAGCTCCAGATTCAACAAACATCACACTGGTTTTTCCCATCCGAGATACACCGACCGAAACCACGATGCCACCACTGAAATGTTCACGATCGCGTACGAGTCTCTTTGCTGGGAACTTGTGTTTTTTCCTAGCATCAGAATAAACACGATCATTTTGAGAATTAGCCGGTGTGGCGAGAGTCAATGTCTTTTCATCTGTAAACCAAATGCTTCGTAAGCCCCTACACTTCTCTCGTTTTGACATCTGCCAAGTAACTGTTTTAATTTGCAGTTTTCGTTTATAACCTGCCCTATTACGCGTTTGTACGGTTGAAGTTGCAAATCTTGCTTTATAATGCGTTGCACTCTTCTTCGTGATATGCCAGTTTCTCTTTCAATTCCCTTGGATTCTTGTGGCTGTGAGGATCATCATCCTGGCTGCAAATCAGCTCACTCACACGCCGAATATTCCGTGTCCGTGCTGTTCTAACTAATTTCGGGCGGCCGCTTCATGATTTACGCGCTGTCGTAGTCCTACCATCGGCATAATTTTTTTACAAAGTCGATTTAGACTTGTTTTACTCCAGGATTTATTTCGAAACTAAGTAATCATTCGCCTACCTTCCCATAATTTTACAGTTTAAAAACCGCCCAAAACATAATTTTGCACAAGATTTCACGAGGCGGTCTCACTTTCTTTGCGCCACCCTGTATGGACTCGACCCTGTTCATTTTTCAATTACTTGGGTGAGATCCTTCACCACGGCTTGCCAGTCTGAATGGACGCCACGCCATTTATGATCCTCGTTCACAGGCCGTGCTAGCCCGAGATTTAAATATCTGAAATTATCCAGCATCGGGAAGCGAACCTTGCCTAGATCATTGATTGACTGGATGTTGTTTGACTGACTGACTGACGGATGGACTGATTTGGTGATTGGTTGACAGGCATTTCGACGGAAGTAGGAAAGATATGGAAATGGAGAGAGAAATGAATTCATGGATGAAGCAAGAACAGGGTGAGACAGAAAACAGATGAAGTATAAATATTGTAAGAAGGCGTTTAGTGCTGCAACCTTTGTCAGGTGATGGTCAATGGTGTCGTTCTCAATTGAGTGATCGCTAGCTACTGTGCGTTTAATTGAGCTGAACAAAAGAACCGGTCAGATGGGTCAGGTAGAAACGGAAGTCTTCAGCTTATGACGCAGCAAATGCAACACATAGTATCAGCGAAGAGAAGGATAGAGTGTGAGGCAGAAAGAGGGGAGAGATCGAGAGAGAAGAGGCGAGAGCGAGAGGAGGGAAGAGACAGAGGGAATGAGAGGAAGGAGATAGAGAGGAGTGAGAAGGAGGAAAAGGAATGGAGAGAGGACGGTTAAGTCCGTTAAACGATTCTTTCGAAACAAAAGAGAGATGGACGGCGAGGGTCGAACGGAACAAAGCAGAGGCATCCAGGCACAGTCATTATTCGCATCAGAGTATAAATAGTCCGCGTTATCTGGTGCCTTCGAATGAACAAAGAGAACTAACTGCATTCCTTGTCGTTGCGGACAACCACACACACTCACAGCCAAACAAACACTCGATGACAGGTAGACAGATCTGATGTCGTTCTTTCATCCAGTCAATCCCAGAGTCGTAGCGTGAGAGACTAATTGACAGAAAGTCATAGCAAATAACAATTGACGAATGAACGAAAGAATGTGGGTCTATGTGTCGTGCACAGTTTAACAACTAGTTCGATTGGACAGGAAAGGACAATTAAATTACATTAAAGGAAATTACATAAATCGTACACCAGTGGTCTGGTTGACAGGTTGAGTTTGAAATATTAATCGATGAGTTCAAATTCATAAACACGACAATAAATATAGTAGTCTACAATGGCTTACGCAGCACCGTTTAATTAAAAAATTATTGAGCTTTCTCTTAAAATTTTCCTGCAAAGGTCGTTCCAAAGATTCAATTCATGAACAATGAGGAGTAAGTCCAACAGAAAATCTTGTTTCGAAGCGTGACTTGTAACTTCTTACACATGGAGTAGTAGGCGGTTCAGAGGACATCTTTCGACTTTGAAGTCGAATCAAATGGATTCCTACGTATACGCTTAACGAACAACATTCCTGCTCCGCAGTAAATCATTCGAGATTCTTCCTTCGTCGATCGATTCGCTCTCCTCTTACACGTCAAAGGTCTTGGCGTTCTTTCAACATGTCCTCTTTTGAAAATCGAGTTGGCTCTTTAATCTCATTTGCGTCACGAGATTCCATGGTGATAGAAAGTCAACGGAAGTGGGAATAATAGTCTGCTTCTCTGCCTCTGCCAAGAAGTATCTACCTTTCATGGCTATGGGCCTACTATTATGGTTCCAAGCTACAATTTCAGTCTTTAATCAACATAGCTCTTTCTTGTGGTAGATATTAAAAATATTTAAATAATAAACAAGTCACTTTACCAGAGTGAATCGTTAGGGAAAGTGTGCATGAATAGCGATTCAGTCAATCGTTTCTCGGTCTATCATTCATTCATTCATTCATTCACTTAGTCATGCAGTCAGTCAACCAGTCCGCCAATCAATCAATCAATCAATCAATCAATCAATTTAATCAATCAATCAATCAATCAGTTGCCACTCGGTCTAATAGTCAGCTATGCAGTCATTCATTTATGAGCTTTATATATAGCGCTTCTTCCATATTATCTATTCAGGAGGGCTCGCGACCCAACGCCGGCTAAAAAGAGCAGTCAGTCAGATAGGCAATTAATATACTAATTATACTTAACTAATTATTGAATCGATCGATCACAGATGAACGCTCAGCGAGTGAGCGACAACTAATTTTTCAGACAGAAGGAAGAGGGCGTTGGACTGGCGTCAAAATACCCACGTAGCTACGGAGAAAGGGAGAGACATGCAGACATACAGACGGACGGACAGACAGACAGAGCGACAGAGACAGCGACACACAGAGACAGAGACAGAAATATAGAGAGAGACAGAGACAGACAGACAGACAGACAGAGACAGAGACAGAGAGACAGAGAACGAGCGTAAGATAATTAAATTAGTGTGATGGCCGTTGACAGTGGTGGGGTATTGTGTTCGCTTACATTCTTTGTTTAGCAGCTGCCAATACATTTCAGGCGTTCGTCCATCGTACTCTCCCGGTGCGGGTCCGACGCCGCCACAATCCCCCGAATATGCAACTGGCCGCAGCCGCTGCTTTCAAGAGATGATGAGTCCTGCCATAGCCAAGGGAGGGCCATTCCATCCGGTCGTGCGCCCCGAGTGATTGCCATCCTACGGTCCGACGCGAGTCAAATTGCCAGTGGCGACAGCGTGGCTGTTTTCTAAGGGGACATTAACCGTCAATAATTCTTCGTGGCTTGAAGCCACGAGTTTACAGCTGCAGCGCCCTGTCTCTCCGATATTCCCAGCACATTACGGCGGTGGCGGCGGCGGCTGCGTTCGCTGACCGACCCACGGGCGTCGCTCACCGTCCGCATCACAGACTACGGAAGCCCACAAGGGACACTTCGTGTTTGTTATTTGGCCAGTGGCCACACTAGACAGTCAGGGCAAAGCGCTGTTAACAACTACAGCTGCCTAGCGCCTATTAGATCCTACGTCCTTGCACTAACTAGTGGACTACTTGCTCAAAGCAAAACGCTGTGAGATCCTGTACCTGTTGCATAGATTACTTTTGGTAGCAGCTAACAGATAGACAGACCAAGTATAAGGCATCGCACGCAGTTGTGTTGCCTTTTACGGTTGCTCTGTCCAGCCGTCCATTGCTCAGTTGCGGCTGATGGTTTTCCACGTTATAAAATAATTAAAAGATGAAAATGGTCTAATAAATAACTTATATGACTACAGGAAGCATGTTCTCTCTGGAAAGCATCTCAGATGGACAACCTCCTGAGGGAAACAGGAGAGCGTCGGAACGTTTCTGTTAACTTAACTGATACCTAAGTCCTGCTCAAGAGAATCCGAGTGGTCAAGACGCCAGCCTTTCACGTCCGCGACTGGACTTTGATTTCTGGGTATGTCACGTGAGCTGAAAGCATGTGGCACCGTTGAACTTTACAATTGTAAAAATGTAAGAATCATTTGTGGTAATCGCTTCTAGATACAGTACATGCATTTCCAAAGGTTCCGCGAGACGAATACCTTATATATAACTGCTGGGACAGCCCCTAACACATTAACACATAGCGACATCTGTTAATGATTGTCATTAAACTTTGGAGCTATATAAATATTAAATATAGATACTATACGCGATTAAATCAAATATTTGTCTATCATAATATGTAAAATGATATGTTTCTGATGGTAACAATTTGCAGAGAGCATAATCCAAGAACTGTTATGGTGCTGTGGCTGTGGATATTCTCAGAGCATCAGTGTTAATTGTCGCTACTAAGTGAAGTCGGTGAATATCAACTTCTTGAGTTAGTCCGGTCAAAAACCAAGATAGAAATTCAGGAACGGTTAAAATCTAGGCTACAATAGTGAATCATTTGAATTGCTTCTGAAAGGGAGGTTAACTGCTACGAAATTCGTAAAACGGACGACAGCTTTCTGCAGCAAGATTGTACAAGATTGAGATGGGACGTACACGCCTGTTTACATTCTGCTGATGAACAGAGTTTTAATCGATCGATGTGCGCAATGCTCTAATTGCGTAGCCTGAGCAGAATGCATGTTTCTCTGGTACAGAAACATCAGCAGAAGAGTCAACAGTTCATTGTTTGATTTCGTGACCTGCTGATGATGAAAATCTGATCGTAGAAAGGAAATGCATCTCATCTGACGATTGAATATTCAATCCGATGTGACCTGTCTCTTTCCTATACAGATAAGCAGACTGTGTCGGATCAATACATTTACTGTTATCAGTTAAGTGCACGTGCTCTTCGATCGGGATCGTTTTATCACAAACAACGCTTTGCCAGGTAGCAGCTTTCTGCTCCGGGCGATCTCAGAAATAAGCAGACGCAATATAGCTTTCATGAAATTATCTAGGGCAGAGAACCAACCATACGTAACATTCGTTTAATGTTTTCTTATTGCGCCTTCAGAAATTTGCACTTATTTGCACTTCCGCTATCTATGATTAAGTTACCGACATAAATAAATGACTCATTGACTGACTCACTGGCTGAGTGACTCATTGGCTGGCTGGCTTTCAGATTAACTGAATGACTGACTGAATAGTGAATAATGATTGACTGGTTAGATGACTCAATGACTTATTAAATGAACTGATGAATGACTGGTTTACTTACTGTTTGAGTGACTGGCTGACTGGATAAGTTACTCGCTGTTTTGACTCACTAAACAAAGGAAGGAACGAAGGAGGGCATAAACCTAATTAATTAACGGTTTACTTGTAGATAATGTCTGGGCGCTGTTACAGTTGCCTACGTCGGTTGCCCTGATGACAAATGCTACTTTACAATGAGTAACCCTGCAGTGAGTCGCAGCACTCCACCCACCGTACCCGTCACCCCGACGGATAGATCCCGTCGTTCGTCTCCCAACGATGACCGACGTAGTCCTTCAACAGAAGCGACGTTACCACGCAGCGCACCTGCGTCTCTGGCGCCGTTGACCTCTGACCCTGCCTCCTATGAAATCCTGCTACGGATGAATGCGTCGAGACGGGCGCTGCTGAACGTCGGCGGCGTGCGGCACGAGGTCACCTGGAAGACCCTGGAACGAATGCCACACACGCGTCTCGGTCGACTGCGCCAGTGCACGTCACTCCAATCGTTCCTCGACCTATGCGACGACATCCAGCTGGAAGAAGATTGTGTCGAGTTCTTCTTCGACCGCCATCCCAAGTCCTTCGCCTCCATCCTGAACTTCTACAGAACTGGAAAGCTCCATCTCGTGGAAGAGATGTGCGTGCTGTCGTTCAGCGACGATCTGGATTACTGGGGCGTCGACGAGCTGTACCTGGAGTCGTGTTGTCAGCATTTGTACCACCAGCGCAAAGAGAATGTCTTCGAAGAGATGAGGAAGGAGGCGGACAGTATGAAGGAACCGATAGAAGAGGAATTCAACGACAACGGATGTTGTGCCACGTGGCAGCGGAAGACTTGGGATCTACTGGAAAAACCGCAGACGTCGACAGCTGCACGGGTAAGATCGGCAACACTGCTGCAACGCTCATTGATTGATTAAGTGAACAACATTTGATTGATTGATTGATTGATTCATTGTTTGGTTTTATTGGTTGAGTTAGTAATTGATTGGTTGACGGATTTATTTATGTAGGCGCCGCCTACTCATTGATTGCTTGACTTCCTCAGATATCTATGAATTCATGTAATCACTGATTCATCAAATACTATATGTATCATCTATAAGTTGATTCATTTTGTTAATGCATGTAGATCGATCGATGGCTACAATAATATTGACATACGGCGGACTGACGCTCGGATGATTCGATAGATAGCTGAATGGATGGATGGATGGGTGGATGGATATATATATGGATTGACGGATGGATGGATAGATGGATAAATGGATGGATGTATGGGTAGATGGATGGATAAATGGGTGGATGGATGGATGAATGAATGGATGAATGAATGGATGGATGAATGAATGAATGAATGAATGAATGAATGAATGAATGAATGAGTGAATAAATGGATGGATGGATGGATGGATGGATGGATGGATGGATGGATGGATGGATGGATGGATGGATGGATGGATGGATGGATGGATGGATGGATGGATGGTCAAAATGATCTCTTGCCCCAAGCTCGTTCTTTCGTTCGTTCATTCATTCACTAATTCAATTATTTTTTTTACTGCCAATATAATGATCGGAGAATCTCACTAGGAACGAGTCATGTCTGACAGACAATGCTTCAGTCTACTAAGAATATCGCTATTCTTAGATTTTTTCTGAAAGTGGCGACGTTGGACTGTCCATGATATTAAATAACTGTGCAGCTGGCGTTGTTCAGACCTAAGAGATTCGTTAAGCCTGGCGTTATCCTGAAAGATCTCCAGTCCAAATGGCACGTATATATATTCACTCCGAAACGTCTTTCATTTGGTTAAGTGACACCGTAATGAAATTTGCAGAAAGTTTGCTTCACATGAATGCCGAAACATTCCTGAAGACTGCATTCAACAAACGCGACCTTCAGCTCAGTCAGTCTAAGACCTTCCTAATCTCTTCCTATTTTCTTTTATCTTATCCTCCCTCTGCAAATTTATCTGCACCATCGAGTCCAATTTCATCTTGTGCTAATCTTTACATGCGCGTATTCTCACCCGCCTCTACCCTTATTCGCCACCCAACCCCACATTAATTCAATTTCTATCTCCATTCCTTTTCCATCAACCCGAGCCCCATCTCAATCCACAATCCTTATACGAATTTCCATATCCATTCAAATCGTTTTTAGCTTTATCCTGAACTCTTACTTTATGCATGTCTTTAACTATATTTCCATCTCTTTAACTTTATCTTTATCCGCTGTGAATTTCTGTCTGTCTCTTCTTTTGCCCGTCTATTTTCTATCCTCTTTCGTCGTTCTATCAGTTTTCTCCTCCCACATCCATAGAAAATAATATATCATTCGTTAATGCCTATAATTGCACATAAATATGCCTACATAAACAGACACGTTATCCATTTCGATTCGTTAGGTTTTCGCTCTGTTTACCTTGGCTGAAGCGTGCACGAAATAAGTGTTATAGCCAGAGTGGTGAAAGCGACGAAATGGTGGTCATCTATATCATTTGTGTCAAAACTTCGTTTCTTCAACGGGAATTATACAAACAGACAGGCTTCGCCAGCTGCAGCACAAACACAGTATGCAACGGGTGATGAAACTGATGATGGCAAAGGGGAATACGACATACAACGCCATGCAGAGAGACAAAACAACCGACAGACAGTCAGACAGAAACAGTCGCCTCTGAATTATGCATGCATACCAATCTCCATGAACACGTGCAGTAGACAAAGATAGACGAACAGAGAGATAGAATGAAGCGCACAGACATGTTGCACTGTCCCCGAGGATCCCTCTGCCGTAGAAAACAAACAGCTGTCAAAGTGGAACAACTGCACAGAAGATAATTAAGACATTTTTCATCTGGACCGTCGTCGTCTGTTGCTTTTCGTCCTTCATCGCTAAAAATCATTTTCATGTAACGCTGCAGTGACGGGTCCAGGCTCTGAAGTTCGGGGAGGTAAACTCCATGGAAGACGATAGGAGCACAGACTGGCGAACTGTTCAAAAGCCAACGATATTGAGAATAGAGTGAGATTGGTCACTCCGACAAATTTCCAAAAATTCACGCGATGCCTTCTGATATGACCGCAAGGGCTTCTCTTCTATCTTTGGGAATTGCAATTTTTCCCATAGCGATTGTGCAAGAGCCCATCGTGAAAAGTCGTTTAATGTGATAATATTTTCAAATCAAGAAGAATTTATTTTAGCAGTGCTTTATTCCGACGTTATATATTTTGACAGAAACTAACAATAAATCAATTACAAACACACAGCATGTCGGTTTCTAAACCATAGTCAAAATATCATGAAGAAGAAGCCTGAATGTTTCGAGCTTAAGTTATCAAAATAATGGCTGCACAAAAGTGCAGCTTTTAACTAACTTGCAACAATTTAACGACGAATGTATATTAAAGGTGACTACTAAGAAACGAATGCAGTTCGTCGTTAAAGTGTCAATGTCTAAGTCTTTAAACTTTTTTTAGCCTAGGCTACTTTAACCACAGGTGACGTAGGCTTATAAAATAACTTGAATATTATTATTTATTATTACTATTAAATAAATTTGGAACGCGCGCAAGGTCACACTGAAATGTGAATCTGAGGCGCGGAAATACGACACTGTGATTTAGTTTCTTCGTCGCTTCCACATGAAGAGACCTACAATGGATTTTTTGGTCAATTTTTCATTCGAGTGGGTGGAATGAATTTAATTGGCTGATTCCATCCAATCACATTTATTGCCTTTGCGTATTACCTGGTTACGGACTGCGTAAGCCAATTTTAACGACATTGACCAATCTCTTTCTTTTTGGCATCTTTGGTCAGATCCATTTGCAGATTAACTAGTTTATTCTTCTACAACCTCGTTCTCAAGCAGTTCTTCTTGCAGAAAATTGTACCTGAGACGTCTCGAATTAAGTCACCAATGACGTCAACTGTGACGTCAACAGTGACGGCTCTAAATAAGCCACATCAGAACAGCACACTTGTTTGTACGCCCCTTCAAAAGAACGAATCTCCTCAGTGAAGCGAAAGGTCAAGGGTGAAAGCTCTTTCGAGTAAGATGTAAGATACAAACAACGACCACCACTTGACTTCAAAGCGCCTGCATGCATCGTATCAGAAGTACCGGACAACCATCTAAATTTAAATCCTTGGATAAAAGTAGAACAGTTTAACAGGACCTATAACTCTCTCCCAGGGTAGCCAGACCATGGCTTGTTTTGCCTACATTATTGATTACCGGGTAATAATAACAGGTTCTTCAGTTCTATACCTCAAAGGTGTGGCTCATTGGCCGTCATTCTGAAATAGTAATCAGGGCAAATATATTTTCTGCTAATTGACAGCGCGTTTTAGATGACCTACTGTAGTTAGCAACGCTTTTATAACGCCATTCTTTGCGGTATTATTTGTGTATTGATAAATAAAAATATAGGGCTTACAAAAGGCGTTCAGTTGATCTAGAACATCAAATTTCTTGGGTTGTCCAGTTTTCATAATTATGGCAACCACTCCTGTGCATTATCACTTGCTAACCCTATGGTGGTATGCTTATCGAGACTCTCTTCTGCTGAGGTAGACGCTTTTGTCTTTACTTTTGTATCCAGGTGGTTGCTATCGTCTCCGTATTTTTCATCGTTGCCTCAACCGTTGCCTTGACCCTGAACACCATTCCGAGCATGCAGAGCCTCGACAAGAACGGAAACCTGACGGACAACCCCCATCTGATGGTCATCGAGGGCTCCTGCATCGGTTGGTTCACCCTCGAATACGTCCTTCGCTTCTGGGCGTCGCCGAGCAAGTGGAAGTTCTTCAAGGCTCCGCTCAACATCATCGATCTCCTCGCCATCCTACCTTACTACATCTCACTCGGCCTCGACGAGTCCAACAGCCGAGCCGAACAGTTCCAGAACGTCCGTCGTGTCGTCCAGATCTTCCGGATCATGCGTATACTGCGGATACTGAAGCTGGCCAGGCACTCCACCGGACTCCAGTCGTTGGGATACACGCTCCGTCGCAGCTACAAGGAGCTGGGGTTGCTGATGATGTTCCTTGCCATCGGCGTCCTCCTCTTCTCCAGCCTCGCCTACTTCGCCGAAAAGGAGGAGAACTCGAAGCAGTTCGGTAGCATTCCGGAGACGTTCTGGTGGGCGGTCATCACGATGACAACGGTCGGGTACGGGGACATCGCCCCGAAGACGGCCTGGGGTAAGATAGTCGGTGCCGCCTGTTGCGTCTGCGGGGTACTAGTCATTGCCCTCCCCATTCCCATCATCGTCAACAACTTCGCCGAATACTACAAAGACCAGCTGCGTCGAGATAAAGGAATGAAGCGACGAGAGGCACTTGCCAGGGCTAAGTTAGACGGAAGTATACTGTCGATCACCGTCATCCATGATACGACGGGAGACAAGGACTTTGACTCCAGAGCCAACAGCCCCAACGGAGGCAACGCCACAGGACGATGCTCAGACCTCAGTCACTGCCCAACGGAAGTGAAAGGCCTTGAACATGGCTACCGCGTTGAGAAACCAGTCAAACGAACCGTAAACCCAGGAGAGGAAAAGTTGAATCCTCGTCTGTCTTCTGAAATTATTCGATCTGATAATGTATCACGGTTTCGTCTTAAGGTTGGTCTGTGTTTTTGGCTTTAAT
The DNA here is from genome assembly GCA_020284085.1 of Aporrectodea caliginosa. Taxonomy (NCBI): domain Eukaryota; kingdom Metazoa; phylum Annelida; class Clitellata; order Crassiclitellata; family Lumbricidae; genus Aporrectodea; species Aporrectodea caliginosa. Next base: position 286,336 of record JACEVL010000140.1, read on the forward strand.
CATTTGCATTTTGGACAGTTTAGTAGATTAGTTTAGTGGACCATTTGGCTTGCTTGGCATAGATCACATTCTATAGGGTTGCAGACAAGCTGGCCATATTGGCAAGTTCAGCGAATATGGTAGAATAATATGTCGTTATTTGTAAGATGCAATAAATTGATATTCTGCGATCAGGTGACTTGCCTGGATAAACCGAGCACTAACCTTCATCCGCTACACTTTGAAATTTACAAAACCTAGTGACCAGACGTTGCTGTTTAACCTAAAACTTAATCTAATCTGACTTATATAGCGCCGTTGTCAAAACGCCGAAGACTCTTCAATCGATGAAATTATAATGGAAATACACAATCCTTCAGAGAAATCAGAAATAGACCATGCAGAGATAGAAAGAGCCAGGCTACGTCTGAAGAGATTAATGTTGAGTTTAGACTTGAATGACAGAAAGGTCAACTGACTGAACTGAATAGCAAGTTTCAAAGCTTTTGACCGTGACCAAGAAAGTCCAACAGCTCAACACTGTTTATGTGGCACAGCACAGAGGATGAGTCATCGTGTCTATTGACAGAATGTAATATCTATTTGTAGTATGGTAAGCCTGTATCATAAATTGTCCGGTTGGCTATAGTTTAGTAGGCCTACTTTGTGAACTGGAAGGCAGATTTTAAATTGGGTTCTTGCTTTGAAAGGCAGCCAGTGTAATGAATGTACATGCAATACAGTGACATTTATGGTTCTTTGTTATGGTTTTGGCGAGAGAGTCGGCCTAACCTGAATCATTTTAATCTATGTAAAATTGCGTTTTAGTTATGTTGGCCTACAAAGATGTCGGAAAACAGGCCAGAGGCCATGGACCTGTCAGCAATCTATTTTTAGAGGGAAAGAAGAAGAGTTGAGAGCAGAAAAGAGAGGAAGCGAGTTGAATTATCTGGGTCTCACAGTAACAATATAAGCCACTGTGCCTGCCGCCAGATTGCCTACAGCGCTGGAGAAGACGTTAGTTCAACGAGGCTGGGGAGTTGGAATAAACAGTTATGTCCTCGTATGTGAGAACAACCCATAGTCAACATGCCAACGCCAACAACAGTTTACCAGCTAGTACAAGTAGTGTCAATAAAGTAAGTTATTCAAGTAGCCATGCTAAACTTTGATTGGAAGATGTATCTTCGTCCTCTGAGCGTTGAACAGACTGTATTCTTTTTTGAGGAATTTTGGACAGCTTTAAATAAATTTCAACCGAATATAATCATAGGTTGTTTTCGCATGCAATGACATAACTGTTTATTCCAACTCCCAGCCTCGTCGAATTATCGTCTGGTCACGCATGGGATACAGAGCATGTATGGATCGATACTTGAGCTTCCGACAGGAGTTTGCTCAACCTGTATTGCACTATACAGCGTGTAAGCCGTGAATGCTTGGTCATGGTAATGACGCGTGACAATCCTATCGATTTATTGCAGCGAAAATGATCGCGAATTAGCAAGAACTAATTAGGGCCTATGCATGCTGTGATTGGTCTAAACGATTTTCAGTTACACTTCAACGCTAATGCGTCGACAGAATATCATGCACAAGACGTAGACTATGTATCGTAACTGTGATATCGCTTATAATTATAATGTTGACATAATTATAGTAGACAGAGCCTGAGATTAGTAACATCGAGCAAATGAGAAGCGTAGGCCATACTTCCGGCAAAGAATGAACCCCAAAAAGTCTTGGACTGGGTGTGGAGCTTTTCACGTACGGGTAATAACGCAATTTTTAAAACGATTCATCTATAATTCATTATGCATAATTATAATGAGAATTCAAGTAGTTAGCCTCTGCATATTTTATAAATAATTTTCTGAGTTATTTGTGAACACTAGGGATTGACGAAGGCTGTTCAGAGAGCCAAGTTGGCTTTGCTGATTCAAACGAAAGGCTCAAAAGACGTTCAATCGCGGATGCAAACTGCATCGGTTAACAGTACAAGAGGTGAGTCTAACATCCGTATTTGCCCTAAAAAGGCACAAGTGTAATAATTCGAGAACTTATGTAGCTCCATTGTAATAATAGGCCGTGTACACAAGACTTCAGCCGGTGGTAGATATTAAGACATTAGCTTCAAGTATGTCAGTCAACATCAACGTCGGCGATGGAGCGATCAACAGAATTTTATAGCACCAGAATTTGGAAAACAATGCAGGTTGCTGGCTACATGTCGGCTGTCATGGCATCTGTGGAAATAAACGTGCAGATAATGCGCAGTAAATCTTCCCATGCGATGCCTCGAAACACAAGAAATACAACCTGTTGTTCTGCTTGTCTTTTTTTCTGCGCAGAGAACCTGATGTTGACCCTTCAGCAAGACTCCGTCTCGGCTAACGACTCATCGCCTCGAGACGACCACGAGGCGGCGGCGGCGGAGAGGCATCGAGAGGAGGAGGAAGAGGAGGACGCGTACGATGCGGGGAAAGCAGGCGGAAGAATCCGAAGAAAATGATCTACGATGGCGGCCTGCTGTAAAGCCCGTTGCTAATTGCGCCATTGTGATAGTATACGACGGTGGTGCTTAAAGTCGCCTTATGTGCTATCGTCAGACGAAAAGGAGGATGAAAGAAGCAGGTGGAGGAAGAGGAGGAAGAGGAGGAGAAGGAAGAGAAGAAGGTGATGGAGGAAGAGTGATGAGACGAAGAAATGAGTAGAGGCGTAGTATGAGAAGTAGGAGGAGGGAAACGAGGAGAAATAATTGAATCAAGAGGAGGGAAGAGGATCTGGAGGAGGACATACGCTAGGAATTGGAAAAGGAGGAGGATGGAAGAAGGAGGTGAAATGGAGCCAGCCATCTTTTGCCAGTCTTCAGACAAAAAGCATCTAGAAAGAAAAGCTGATTAAGTATGCAGACTCCGCTTGGGGGCCGTCTGCTGGTCGGTCGTTGCGAACGAAAGGATTCATGGCGCGCCTTGCACTTCTTAATTGCCCGTAGACACTGATTAGCATGAGACAATACACTGAGCTGATGTCTGGACTGAACTGTCGATCAGATAGTCAAACGATGTACTATAGAACGAAGCAGGAGTATCCGGTAAACGTGCATGCCGAGACATTGCGACGACAGAGCGTGACTATATATCCGTAGGTCTTTGCAACGGCCTAAAGGTCTAAGAACAATCATTATGTGCATGAGCATATATCTTAAAATTATTTCCAGACAGTAGGCCTATCTGAACTAAGTCATATGTTTGTTAGTGAACTTCCTACGACTTGTTTATGGAGCGTTATCGGTTGATGCCTTATGCATTAGACAGCTGTGCTAGAGGAGGATTTCTTGAGAATAAGCCAGATGTAGATTACATTAGAAAGAATTTCCTTGGGATCAGGCATTTTGGCTTGGAAATTAAATTGAAAGGTCAGGATTAGGTTAAGTGATATCTGTTTGACTGTTTACAATCGAGTGAGAAGTGCCTCCAATTTATCATCATTGTACAGAAACAATATCTCATGTCGCCGAAACATCCTCAGCCGTTCTACTTTCGAGTTATTTATGTACATGTACATGTAGACAAAGTAGGAAGAGTATATAGCTACGGTTCCACCTGAAAAATTATGTAGCTCCTGTTTAAATTCCTAATGGTGCTGAACAGTAAGGTCTTCCTCGAGTCGCTCGTTTCCACTCGTTCGTCTCATATTCTGCTCATAATCAATCGCCGGTCGTTGCCGTTTTATTGGCTCATATCGCAGCTGTTTGCAAATGAGAATTTTCTTGTGGTTTTATTTCATCGGAGTCTCTTAAAAATGAAACTGATAAACAATTTTTCTAATTAATGTGTATTCTGTCTTGTTTATTTCTAATTCATTTTGGCGATATTCACTTTTCTTTTATTCCTCTCACTCGTACAATTATCTCTCTTTAATTTATTTTTTCTGTTCAGTTCTTTTTGTAATTTATTTGATCTCTCTACAATTTCTGTAATTCCTTCTTCATTCATTTTCTTTTCTGTAATTCCTTCTTCTACTTAATGCAATGACATTAAGTTTCTCTTACTCTCTTAATTCTAGACCTACTATTTGCATCCCATGAATCTGTCAACTCAAAACCTGCTTTCCAACTGAGTCCTGTTCTGCTTCCTGTCTGCTCTGTATCGTATATCTCACAATTAATCGCTTAATCTTTCATTCGTCTCATAGTCTCCTCGCTTTAGAAAAATATCGCCTCCCGTCCTCTTTCCACTCTACTCCCCACCATTCCTTTCTCTCCTTCCTCCCTAGCTTTCGTTCCCTCCCTCTCTTCCTGCTTTTCTTTCTCTCTACTCTCTTCAGCTTCCCATCCACGGCATATCCCGCTTCTCCTCTTTGTCTTCTCTCCGTTTTCTCTGTCCGAAAACCAGAGCACAGACACAAACACGTGTGACCAGGGGCGCAGACTTAGGGGGGACAGCGGGGGACGGTCCCCCCCAAACTTGAGGTGGGGGGGGGACGGAGCTTATATCCCCCCCAATATTTCTGAAATATTTCATGAATATAATAATAATACACGAGTGTGGATCAGCACTAATAGAGCAATTTTGTTCGGATGACGCTTAAAATGCTACCATTACAGTGTGGAAAATTAACGCCTCCTCTGGTTCTTTAGAGTTTCAGATGACAGCTTAAAATGCTACCATTTGTGGATTCAAAAAAATTGAAATTCACATCCCCTCCCCACCTCCCCCAAACTCAAACACGACTCAAAATACATGTTAGCTACGAGTGACAGCAGGCTATCAGCACTCTCAATTATAGAACATGTTTTTCCAGATGACAGCTTAAAATGTCTGTGGTTCAAAAAAATTTAAATAGGGGGTGGCAATCCCCTCCCCAAACCCCCTCCTATTCCGCTGCGCGAGTCGCCGATCGTCCTTCGGCCGCTCCTTCACCAGTCCCCCCAAACCCAAGACCCTCCGCCTATGCGTGTGACAGTAGGCCTAATCATATTCTGGCGCTTCATAAATTAGCGCCTCCTCGTTCTTTGTTTCTCGCCTTTTGTCGTTCTTTATTCCATGTCACCTTCGTCTGTCGCTGTCTCAAATCCCCAGCGGTCGTTCGATCCTCCTCCTTTCTCTTCCTCGTCCTTCTCCTCCTTCTCCTCTTTCTCCTGCTCTTCCTCCTCCTCCTCCGCAAGGAATTCATCCTTATTTACTGCTTCCTCTTACTCTTTGCAATTCCATAAAACAACATGGCTGCTCAGCGTTCGCTACTCGTCTAAAGTGCGTGTAAGCACACGGACAGAAAGTGATAGACCGACAGATATCAACAGATACAGACGCATACATCCACGCAGATAGCCAAATGTCTTCATCTGCATTTATTGGCGTAACACCTACCTACCCACACACTCACACGCACACACACATAGCCACAGCCATATATATATTTTTATATTATTAGGGAGCCTATGTCGATTGTTTATCCATGTGAATTATTGAACGGCGGACGGGACGCATCCTCTTCGTTAGCAAGGATTTTTCAAAAGCGTAAATGTATGCATCCATTATGTAATGCTTTCATCCTGACTTTGTCCCTGCATCTGTCTGTCTCTGTCTGTCTCTGTCTCTGCTTCTGTCTCTGTCTCTGTCTGTACTTTTCCTGCAACTTGAATGAACCATGCAGGATTTGACATCAATATCTGTATCCTGTCTCTGTATGTCTCTGCTTCTGAATGCGTCTGACTGTCTAACTCTCTGTCTGCCTGCATGTCTGTCTCTCTCGCTGCCTACCTGCCTGTGTTGTAGCTATGTCTGTGCTTCTGCATCTGTCTGTCTGCCTGTCTGTCTGTCTGATACTGTCCAATTGGTCGTCGGGAAATAAGCGATTGTCATCACCTCGGCAGCTGCAGATGGATCAGCTGTCATGTGCCTGTCTGTCATGAGTCAGCTGCAGCAGCAGCAGCAGCAGATGAGATCGAACTGAAGCGAGATCTCGTCGTTTACGATGTAACACTGGCCTATTGTCACTTGGATTACACGGTCTGCACATAGCAAACACTGTGTCGTCTTTCAACGATTTCTGGCCATCGCCTCACAAGTCACACTCACTGCCTTTTATATACATGCGGTCCACTGCAGCAGTGCATATATATATACAGACTGTCGAGTGTTGTGAAGCAGAGAAGTATCTATACTGTACTCAGTAGTGATGGTTGAGTGTCCATCCTCTCTCTCTGTTACATGCGAAGCGCAGATTCGAGTACCTTCTAACACAGTCTAAGCATTTATTATCATTTTAGAATCTTGGGTCTTACAGCCTGGATTGTTACGGGCTAGTAATTCTTCATAGTAATTAGCGGACTCGCATGAACAATTAAGTGATTAACATTATAGGCTTACCCTGGGCTGACATTGGGCAATGGGCATGTATATATAGAGGTGCCACAAGGACATAGACAATATTGTCTAAATAAAGTCAGAAGCGCATATTAATTTTAGGCGGCTGATTATCCGCGCCTCAGATTCACATTTCGGTGTGACCTTGCGCGCGTGACAAATTTATTTAGTAAAATAATAATAAATAATAGATGACTGGCTCCATTTCACATCCTTCTTCCATCCTCCTCCTTTTCCAATTCCTAAATAATAATAGGCAAACTGATTTGTCGCTGTTTATTGCCGACTTTGTGGCCATCATCTAAGCATGACTGCAGCAACGAATGTCTCGACGTCTCGTTTAAATTCACGATCCTATTCCACGTACAGCTATGACTTGTACGCATTCACCGAAGCCACAGAGGAAAAACTTCAGAAGAGACCATAGGTATTGTTCAAGGGAAAACAGTTGTAGGATCTCAGGCGCACCCAGTGGCGTAACGAAGGGGGCAGAGGAGACAGCCGCCCCGGGCGTAGCACCATAGGGACGCAAAATTAGCTCTCAGTGGTACACAGTACTATAACAAGGGAGTCTGCCTGAAACTTTTCTTACTAAACTCAAAACTGTTCTTTTTGGGCGCGTTGGAGTCGGGAGCGCCTCTGAGTAGTTTCCTTGAAGGGCGCTATATAAATTCCCGAATGAACGAATGAATGAACAAGAACGATTAAAAGTCAACAAGGACATTAAAAGGGGGTGCAGTCATCAATCCTTGCCCCTGGGCGCTGAAATCCTTCGTTACCCTACTGGGCGCACCATCCGTTGTCCAACCTAAGCATGATAATAATTATTGTCAGCAGAGGGTGTATTTATTTCTGTACTCATTGCCATTGCGAACAGCAAACACATCGATTGCATCCATTTCGAGCAACAACATCGTTTGTCCCGTTCTGGCCAAAGAGATAACAAACCGAAATTACTCTGACCAAACAATACGACTGACTGAATGCATTAAGTGGGGTCTACACAGCAAAACATGTCCAATTATATTAATGGATTCAGGAATCGATTTCCATTTTCCACAAACGAATATCAACGCTAACGGATTCAGAAGATAAACAACACTAAGCCGATACCAATGGCCGTTAATACTTGCATATGTATATACATATATAAACGTACAGCCTATATGTATAAATATATACATGAATAAATATAAGTCTATACATGTATAAATATAGATGTATAAACATATGCATGCATACACAATTCATTTCAACTGATAGCCCTTATAATCGTTCTCCATGCTATTTATAACAGGCAGTTCACAGAAATGATAAATGGCCATTTGGTCTAATATTACAAACAGTTCACTTAGACTGGACGATCGTACGACTGGTGATACTAAACATTGCAGCCGAATGACAAATCAAACTGTTTATGAATGCGTGACAAACAGTTCACTTATTTAGACTGGTCACTTAATTAGACCGACTACTGATGACAAATGGCCAATCGATGTATTTTTTATAGTTTTATAAACGGTTCACTGGCAATCAATTTCTGTTACTTGTTATTAATGGCACTTACGAAATGTAAACTGTTAATGATTGTATTCACACGTGTACATTGTGTTCACTGTTCATGGAATCGATTCTAATAAATTTGAATTTGAACTCCTCGTGTACAGAGCACGTGCAGATCATCTGCCATTCTACTTCTCTTCCTTGGTCACGCCCTGCAACTCTGTCAAAGGCCGCTCCTCTCTTCGATCAGCATCTGCTGGAAAGTGTGCATGCTGATCTTAATTGGTACAAGTCTTGTCTTTGTCCGGTGTTCAATCGCTGGACCCTCCATCTGGAACTCTCTACCCCTTATGTTCGCAACTCCTGCTCTAAACAGAAAAATTACTTCCTCCAATCTAATTATGGCTCTTAGTGGTTGCCTTGGCTTCAACGTGCACTTCTGATATTTGTAAGGAGGGCATTATGAAATTACAGTTATATTTCATTGTATATTGTATCTAAACAGTAGGCCTACGGCTTTCGTAAGGGCTCATACCAGTGTTAAGTGTTTTTCAATTAATTGCTCTAGCCAGCTATTATGAAACGCTCTTCCTTTTGCTATAGTAGGCCCCTATAATGAATATACGAAATGTCAGTCAATAAAATTTGAACTTAGTTTTTTGCATGATCACTGACTGTGGACTGAGTTCATACTTCTTGTGCGGTGTCACTGTTTTTTATTTTGTTTTTACGTTTGTTGCATAAAAGTATAGAATTGAAAATGAAACGGAGCACTTGTAATGTACGGTAATCAATGGTAACGTTACAACCTTAACTTAAGGTTGTAACCTTTGATACAGTCGACCATGATCTTCTCCTGCGTCGCCTCTCCATTTCTTTTGGTATCTCTTCCTTGCCTCTTCAGTGGCTTTCCTCATATCTATCTGATCGCTCCTCATCTACTGTGTTCTGCTCGTCGCGCTCCCCTTGGATCCCTGTGCCTATTGGCCTTCCCCAGGGCTCAGTGCTTGGCCCTCTTCTCTATATTCTTTTCACAGCCGATCTTGAATCTGTCCTCGCTTCCTGTGCTCTTTCTAGCCACTCATACGCTGATGATCTCCAATCTTACTTGCATTGTTCTGCAAGTGATGCTGCGAGTGCTGTTCGCTTGATGTCTCTTGCAACTGACACTCTCTCTGCCTGGCTTTCTTCAAATCGCCTGAGACTCAATCCTACTAAGACCCAGTTCATATGGCTGGGTACTCGCCAGCAGCTGGCAAAACTGGACTTTAATCTTCTTGCAGTAGAATTTCCTCTTATTTCATTCTCTACCTCAGTACGAAACCTCGGTGTCATTCTTGATCAGGAACTAAGCTTTTCCAAACACCTCTCCTCATTGTCTCGCTCCTGCTTTTACCATCTTCGTCAGCTAAGGGTTATTGCTCGCTCTCTCTCAACCTCTTCTGCTTCCACTCTTATCCATGCCTTCGTCTGCACTCGCCTAGACTTGTTCCTCTCTCTACACTGGTCTTCCCCAAGTCCACTTGTCCTCCATTGAGGCGGTCTGCGGCGCGCCTTGTTGGTTCCATTCCTCGCTATGGTAGTGTTTCTTCTTACATGCATCACACCCTCCACTGGCTTCCTCTCCGGCATCGTATCCTGTATCGGCTTTGCTCCCTTGTCTGGCAATGTGTCTTGGGTTCAGCTCCTCGCTATCTACGCTCTATCTTTACTCTATCTTCTTCTCTCACAGGTCGCTCAGCCCTCTGTTCCTCTTCTACGGGTGACTTTTTGGTCCCTTTTGCCCGCACTGCTACTAAGCAGCGCCGAGCATTCTCTATCGTTGGTCCAACAACGTGGAATGACTTACCATCCTTCCTTCGCTTATCCCCTCGTACTCATTCTACTTCCTTCTATACACAACTGAAGACTTTTCTCTATGATCGGGCCTGGCTCGGGAGCGCCTCTGAGTAGAAACCTTGACGAGACGCTATATAAATTGATTGATTGATTAAGCAAGTCTAACGACTCTGTAAGCTACGTTATGTCCCATTTACATCTCAGCTGTACCATTATATTCATTTAAAAATTTTTTATTGCCTGCAATTAACTGTTGCTGATTTTTTATGTTGTAAACGACATAATAAAACAATATAAAGATGACCATGAAGCCCCGGCTAGAAGCAGCAACTGAGCAACAGCCGCCTCATGATAGACATAAGCTTATCAAGCTAGTCACATCAGATGTCTATTGACCCTGCTACTAAGTTGCAACTGTCGATGACCGAATTTGCAGTCGAGCGCAGTGTGTAACTTCTAATTAAGCTGATCTAGTTAACTAATTAGTTGGCTGACGGTCGACTCGCACAGAACAATCTCGGACGTGTTGGTCACACAAAGATCATCTAGAAAATCGGTAGAAAAGTCAACAATCCAAACATATTCCAAAAAGGAAGCAAACGCGGATTCTGAATAATTCAGAGTGCAAATTATGGTATAGAAGAAACCATCTAAAACACACGAAACAATAAAATTTTCAAAACTAAATGGTGGCCACATGCGTGTTTAAGAAACTTCACCACTGCCGTTCCCGGGTGGTAAGTAAATAAGTAAGTAAGTAAGTATGAATATACTTTTATAAACCAATTGCTAACTGCATTTTGGTGTACAAACAACATAGTCTCACAGACAGTTATCTAATCAAGACAGTCAAAACATTCTATCTTGATCAAACCCTATATATATATATATACAAGAAAAGTGATGTGATAACATAACGTTTTCACTGGCAGCCAGCAAAAACGGCGCCCATTCTACCATACAGTCCCAAGCCTGGATAAAGTAGGAGAGCGATGCTTTTCATCTTTATTGTGACACAGTGTCATTGAAGAGAAACTGCTAGACCGAGTTCCTAATCAATCTTCTGCAGAATAACATACATCCTATAGTTTACGGGAAACAGGTGATGTCAGTTAGTGGCCACGTGCTTTTTAGGACTATGGTGTGGCGTAGGCTTGCTTTTGAATCTGTGTTCATGTAGGACAAGCGAAGATTTGGTAAGGATCTCTGCACTTTCTTTTTGTTTCTGTGCACTTTCATTTTGTTTCTCTGCACTTTCCTTTTGTCTATGTGCCCTTTCCTTTTGTTTCCGTGCACTTTCTTTTTGTTTCCGTGCACTTTCATTTTGTTTCTCTGCACTTTCCTTTTGTCTCTGTGCCCTTTCCTTTTGTTTCCGTGCACTTTCTTTTTGTTTCTGTGCACTTTCCTTTTGTCTCTGCGCGTTTTCCTTTTGTTTCTGTGCACTTTCGTTTTGTCTCTGATTGTTGGGTTCTCGTTTTATTCCATCAGCGGCGAAACCAAACACTGCGAGAATTTCGCCATTCGGTGAATGTTGCAGTTCAACGGCTTCTTTGTTAGCAGGACTTTCATGATCTGATTTTCCGCCATTGCTGTCAGACAGCACACGCTGAGGTTCTGATAAACCTACATGTATACATTGGCGCCTATCACTTAGAATTTCGGGAAAACTTTTATAAGATGTGCATTTACCTCTAATTTTGGGCTCTACTCTTTGAGTAACAATTTGTATTTCTGGCAGCCAGTTGTATCTTCCACTTTGAAGTTGTGAAGTTCCTATGCAGTTGATTCGTGGAGTTCCTATAATTCCAAACTGGGTCCCATCACTGCTGGCATTGTGAAATTCGAGTAGTTTTCTGCGTCTTTCAGCCTCCATTGCGTTTCTTTTCATCCGTTTGACTTCCGCCCTAAGGTTCCTTACTGTTGCCTCGTATTCCTGGTTTCTCCTCGTCATCTCCCTTCGTATTCCATTACTCCTATCAAACTCCAGCCTCAGACAGAGCTTCGTCTCCAGGTTCAGCTGCTCCAGCTTCCGACGCAAATCCCTGTTGACGTCCCTGACGGTCTCCAGTTTCCTACCAGGCATGCCTCCTCGCGCATCCGGATGTCGACCGTTTCCCAATCTACCGTTTTCCGGCTTCTGAATCAGTTCTCTTCGTGTTCTTACCACCTTATGCAGCTCCTCGACAATCTTCAAACAGCGTTCCCGCTCGGCGTCTATGATCTTTGTTAGTCTGTGAGCAGTGTTAGTCAAGGCTGGTCCAGTGTTCTGATCCTTCTCCCCGAAACAGCAACCAGGCGGAATCATACGAGGAGTATTTAGAGCTCCATAGACTTCTTCATCTGTCCACGAAGACAGAATCTCGGACTCTGGTGTGACATAGCAGTGCAGTTCACTTGCAAGGCTCTGTAGTTTGGTGCGCAGTAGACCGAGTCCGGTGTGTCTAACCGTGTCGATTGAATTGACTACGGGAACGGACGCTCCGATGGTCTTTCTAGACGCTCTGTATATTGCCGGTGCCTTGGTCTTCGTCACCTTTGACAGAGCTGTGCGATGATTTTCAATCTGCCTCGTGATGTTTTCTACGATTCGCAGGCACGCCTTTTGCTCCAAGTCGAATGTGGCGTGGAAGTTTTCCAGGGCTCCAATATGATGACGTATGGAATCGCAGACAACGGCAATCTCGTCACGCGTACTTCTTTGGGTAGGTATGACCTCTGGCTCCGGATGTTCAGAGGTCAAACCAGCTTCCTCCGTAAACAGTTCAGGATCACCAGGAGTTGCGGAGGGCAGGTACACGTGGACTTCGCTAATGCAAGGTACCTCACCTGGTTCCTCAACTAAGTATGGTTTGTCAAGAGTTATCGTCTGACCATTTCCAGGCTTAGGCATGCATCTTGGAAGGGATAAGCGTGGTTCTCCAGAATTGCGCTTCCCAAGCGACCCATGTAGTGATTGGTCTTCGTTGGGTTCCTCGCTTGACTCAGATGAAGCAAGATGCGGGAAGCCTTGTTGTAACTTTTCAACTGACTCGCCTGCCCGTTGTGATTCGCCGTCTGTGATCTCACCTGTTCCTGGAAGTAACAAGCGAGTCAAGTTCTTAACAAGTTTGTCAATCTCTCTCAGTCTGTCCAACGTGTTACCATTTGTTACGACCACCTCGTGGCAGTCGCTATGCAGCTTTTGTATGATGGTTTTGCACCTGTGAAGGTATTCAATTGCGAAAAGAGTTGATTCGTGGGCACTCTCCAGTAAGGTCTTGAATTGCGGATCAGTTGCGGCAGGACACCTTCCTTCGAAGTCGGACTTTCTGGCGGAGATAGACGACTCGCTATGCATCTTGTGCAACATCAAGACATCTTTCTTGTCTGAGGATACTTTGTTGTCGCGGTCTGTGGATGGAGTTGGCATCGACGGTTTTTCGATGGAACCAACATCCGTCTTCGAGCAGAGCTGGGAGTCGAATTGTATGCCGCATCTACGACTCTCCACAGAAAGGTATGTTCTAAGGTCCATCAGCCGGACTTCTAGGTCGGTCTGATCTGTCGCAATCAATTATAATCAACAGGTTTGAAACTCGATGACAAATCTCAAATAGACATTTAAAATTTGAAAGCCACAAAAGTTTATCTATAATTAAATTTTAATTATAAATAAACTTTTGTGGCTTTCAAATTTTTTGAAGCAAGACCGACCAGTTTGGGGGTGCTATGAGACAAAAACTAAAGTGTTTTCTGCTAAAAATCGTGCAGTTGACTTGTCTGGAGTGTGTAGGCCTAGTATTAAGTTTTGAGAGATTAGTTCGAGACAACTAAACACGATTTCACTCTAATACCTGAAATTTTACTTAACGTTTCAAGTACAGATTGACAGTTTTTTTAAGAATGTGCAATTTAAATTGATGAGTAATTTAGGTACTGGAATATAAAAATGCAACAGTCGTCAGCAATTTAGCCCAAGAGACCAAGTCGAGAAAAGTCGAACAAATCGATAGTTTATTTGTGAAGTCGATCGAGTCGACGAGAAGTCTACGAAGTCGATTGAGTCGATCGTCGGCCGAGCCAAGTAGATCGTTCACGGGGTATACTCTGCACTTGGTTTTCGAGTGGCGCTTTAGAAGTTCTGGAGATTACGATTACGATTACTTGTGTCACAACTTTATAAACTGATAGATAGTATCGTCTAAAGAAAGACTAGCTTGTGGCTTACAAGTTTTTAGTTGCTCCAGTTGTTCATGATCCATGATTGCCAAAAACGATCGGAATCCTCGGTTTCGTGCCAAGTCGACTGAGTCAGCACTTCGTGAAACGCTCTGAGAAAACAATTTTTGCGGCAGTGTATAACAAAAAATATTGGCCCAAAGTCATTCTCTTTTTTCTATATCTCACCCGCTTTACAATAATATTGATGACGAAGAGCGACATCACGTAATGTATATCTATTGTAAATCTCCGAGATTTTTCAGAGCCTCACAAAAGTCGCATCAGAGACATCGGCTTTTTCACCGGTGTCACATTAAATCAAGTCCGCAATGGCCAAGTTGTTTGTATGTTTCGGTGCCAGGTCAGAATCCGGGGAGGTCAAACCGAAGAGAGACAGCATTGTGCTATGGTGGAAATCGTTGATCATGGGGGTCGTGAGGTGGCGCAAGAGTCGAATCAGGACAGGATAGCTTGAAGAGTTCATTCTCAGTCGTCAGTGGAAAGCTGCAAAGGAGAGGTCAAGCGGAGGAGATGTGACACAATATTTTAGTCTTTGCCTCATATCACCCTTGACAGACGCGATGTGAGGATGAGCAAATTGTTGGAGCTCTTTCGGAAGTTAATTCCAAAGGGCTTGTGCAGCATAGACTAAGGAACGGTTGCAGAATTTCAGAGAGGATGAGACTGGAGGCCGAGGTGGAGAAAGATATGATGATGAACATGTAGACCCGGGTGGTTGGATGGGTGAATAGCTGGCGAATGTGAGAGGGTTGACAGATTTGAAGGCCGTTGGAGGTAAGAGATACAATGGGTATGCTGAGGGATTTTGAGCCAATGAAGTGATTTGAGAACTGGGGTTATGTGGCGGTGTTTGGGAGTGTTGGTGACAGCACGGGCGAGAGCGTTCTGGATTTTGCAGGCGTTTTATTGGAGAAGAGTCGATGTTGTAGAGCATGGAATTACAGTAGTCGAGTTTGGAATGAACAAAGTGAGGTGGTTATTGTGCAGGCAGTCTTGTACTAATCAAGTACTGGGTGTAGTCGACGAAGGTCACGAATGCAGGTGCGATATAGGTGGGTGATGTGGTCAAGAGTGTGGTCATATTTATGAATAGGGAAAGAAACATGTTGGATCAAGTTTACATCTGCTATTTTTTTGAGTGTTTAGCAACTAATATATCGTAACGATACACCATGAATCCAGTCTACTCAAACGTAGTTCAGTAGCCAAAATATAAGCTAAAAACTGCAACCGATTAGCCCGGCAGTAGAATTGGTCCCGTTTTCAGCTGAGTCAAAGAACACATATACTTTTCAACTGCTCTCGAAACAATGGGAAAAGTTGTTGTAGCAACTGATTTGCATCCCAGTTTCCCTCCCTAATAAGAGACTTGGTACATTTTTAATCAAAAATAAAACTAGGATGTTAAGCAGACAAAAATTCGAACATGAACCTACCTTTTTTGCTTTGGTTCGAGGCCTCATATGTCGTGAGACAATACAGTGTGGACCTATAATGTTATGTCTCTACTGTTTCGTGAAGTGGTGCCAGTCCAAAGCCGGAGGTGAAGGAAATAGGTGACTCCAATCGCCTTCGTTATGATACAGCGTGTGTTAAAATGACTACTACTAACTTTATATATAATTGCCACTATTATGTAGACCTGTATGGAAGACGCGGCAAGAAGTGGATCTTTATCATGGCAACGCATCAACAGTTTCCATAGCTTCAAGGTCTACACGCGTCTACACTGCAGCGATAGACCTCATGAGTTTGGAGTAGATATAAGTTTGGGCATAATTACAGGTCTAAAGACAGTTAGACTCACAGCGAGACATATAGAGAAAAACAGACAAGACGACAGACGGGGATATGCTTGCAACCTACAAGAAGTAGAACCTAAGTATATTATTTTATCTGTATTTCATTGACCCTTAAATTACGCTGTAGGCCTATTTGTAGGCGTTATACCTTTGCGATTAAGGGGTGTTCTGATTAGTCTTGTTCCTGCATGCTGCTGTTTTATCGTGTTACTAATATTAGTGTCTATATATAATTATCTTGCGTATCTCACTGCTTAATGACATCTCTCTGTAATCTCGACAAGTTGTGCTTATCTCATATTATTGGCTTTTTCTTAAGGTTTAAATTGCTCCACTGTAGCGACTTGAAGTGCTTCAAGTGACAGGTCTGCAGACAAACGAGGTTTAGACGCGTGAAAGAAGAAGCATCAATCATCACACAAATGTCAATCGTATCGGTTAGAACAAGCGCATATATCTAGATTAGCCTCACGATACAGACAAGTTACAAATCTAATCAGTCAATGGGTCACGTTTGCCAGAATATAGAGCCTAGATAATCGCCACGTCTCTAACTAAAGGTTTGTGAACTTCACAGTGACTACATTAAACTTTGAAATATAAAATTACTTATTGAAGTTCAAAACATTATTCTGATCAACATGGCAACAACTTACATGGACCAGGAACTCTGAACTTGATGTCAACTGTGAACGCGAGATGAGACAGGCTCTACGTGTGTGTAAGAGCCTACCAATGGTGACTTTTCCTGTTATCTTAGCAGTATTTTATTTACACATGAACCACTAACATGGACCAGGAACTCTGAACTTGAATAAGTTCTTATTCTCAGTTAAACTTAACACCGCTTAGGCTAGCTAGACAGCACTTATTTAGAAGAAAAATGTAAAGTGAATGTAAAATAAATTAAATGGCTGAAAGCTGCAGATGAACGAACTACTCAAATGCCTAGATATTATGCAAAGCGCATTTGGTCATCACCTTTCTCGCACAACCTTATTACAAGCATCTACAGACATATCCAATGCTCAAAGTAAGTCTTTACATATTCAATGCTCAAAGTAAGTCTTTACATATTCAATGCTCAAAGTAAGTCTTTACATAGTCAATGCTATATTCAATGTTTAGACACGCGAAAAGGCCTATACAACCTTACCCTTCACAGTTGTGCCTCGTGCCTTTCTATCTAATCTAATGACTTCTATAGCGCAGTAATCGTAATGTCCAAGACTTCAGTTGATGGTCGCTGAGAGTTATATTGCAATCGAGGCTCATAATTCATTGGGAAAGAGTCTTTCTTAGGCATAGCTACCAAGAAGCTTTCACAAATCGAAGTGACTAGCGGACCGCCAGGCGGCCCGCAAGTTTGAAATACTAGCGGGCCGCCAGTCACGTGTCAGATCATTAATGTCGGGCAAAAGTTGTTTTTTAAGTTTTAACGAGTTAGAAAATTCAAAAAAGTGTATGAGACAACAAGGTCCCTACACAGTATCAGAGTCAAGGAAGGCTCAAATTCATACTCTCCGTGTTACAAGGCCAGCACTCTAACCAATAGACCTCCGTTTACCTAACTCAAACTGAGCCAAAAATAAAGGTTCATTCAGTACCATCATAACGCAGATATATTTATTTAAAGCACTTGTAATTTATTTGAAGAACTTGTTTAGCATGTAAAGTCCATAAACCTGAATCTGAATCTATGCATATAAAATCATCGATAAAGTTTCGGCCAAGGGAATCTGAATTTTCCAATTCTGAAAGTTAGACTAGTTCAATTGTTGAACGAAACAGATTAAATAGCAACAAAGTATGATAATTACAGCTTGACTATATTTATATACTGTGTCATGCAGCAGTTTGCTCAGTAGCAAACTTGCATTGTACACTTAATACTTAACCAATGAAATACACTGCCAATCTTTGCCATGCAGTTAGCCAACAGTCAACTGCACGCCCAGAGACCACCACGAGGAGGTGTTGGCAAAACGGTCTCCGTAGTTCGTTCATCGTAAGCCTTCAAGCAACTAATTTCAGCATAATCGCCACAAACAACCCAAATTTCCAATTTCATGAAATTCTCAATTTTGATTTTTTTTATTTTCTGTTAGTGCAAGAGACATGCATTGAAAGTGACAGCAGTTATAAAACAGAACACAACACACAAAAGACAAGGCTCTGGAGAGAGATACATATGGCACTGTTGGACAATAAAAGGGAGGATCTGAGGGCACAAAACATGGATATGTCCTCTGAATGAATGAATGAATGAATATGAGGGATGCCGTTGACAAAATCAGAGACAGAACGATTTGGAGACGTAATGTTGAGGCCTCATCGTTGGTGCACGCCTGACTGAGGAGAGAGAAGAAGAAGAAGAAGAAGTTGGATTAATTAATAATCAAAAGGAGAAGGTCCAAGCTGCAACAGACACATAAAACAAGACGG
Organism: Aporrectodea caliginosa; assembly: GCA_020284085.1. Taxonomy (NCBI): domain Eukaryota; kingdom Metazoa; phylum Annelida; class Clitellata; order Crassiclitellata; family Lumbricidae; genus Aporrectodea; species Aporrectodea caliginosa. The sequence continues at coordinate 304,496 of JACEVL010000140.1, forward strand.
AGAGATAGAAACTGATTTGGGAGCAAAGACGAAACTGAGAGAGAGAAATTACACGATGGCAGATGCAGACAACTAGACAGAAAGGCCTCTGGATACAAAGCAGAAGTAAAACCAGGAAGCCGATGTGGAGAAACAAACAAGAAACCGAGTAAGGATAAAAGGTTCACTTAGCACAACTTAGCATGGACAGGTTGCAATACAAGACCAAACCCTAGGAAATTAAATGAATGTAAAATAAATTAAATGGCTGAAAGCTGCAGATGAACGAACTACCCAAATGCCTACAGATATTATGCAAAGCGAGAAAAAGTGATGCATTTGGTCATCACCTTTCTCGCACAACCCTATTACAAGCATCTACAGACATATTCAATGCTCAAAGTAAGTCTTTACATATTCAATGCTTAAAGTGAGTCTTTACATATTCAATGCTCAAAGTAAGTCTTTACATATTCAATGCTCAAACTAAGTCTTTACATATTCAATGCTTAAAGTGAGTCTTTACATATTCAATGCTCAAAGTAGGTCTTTATATATTCAATGCTCAAAGTAAGTCTGTATATTCAAGGCTCAAAGTGACTCTTTACATAGTCAGCGCTCAAATGAGTCTCTAATCAAAACAAGAAGTACGGTACATGAAAAACTAGAAGTACATGCAAAATGCATCACAAGTCAACTCACTGTTTAAAAGGTCCATGCATCAATAAATCCTACTGATCAAACTAATGCAAACCTGACGAACTCACTGTACTCGCTTTGAAAACCTGAACCAGGATGAGCCAAAGAGCCGAGAGGCTGCACAAGTCAACAGCAAACCACATAGACACAGGTTCAAATCCAAGTGGTAACACCACTTACTTGGTGGCCTTGGGGAGGATGAGAACCTGCATAAGATACATCGAAAGACACTTGTAAGAGAAACACAGGTTCAAATCCAAGTGGTAACACCACTTACTTGGTGGCCTTGGGGAGGATGAGAACCTGCATAAGATACATCGAAAGACACAAGAGAAACACAGGTCCAAATCCAAGTGGTAACACCACTTACTTGGTGGCCTTGGGGAGGATGAGAACCTGCATAAGATACATCGAAAGACACAAGAGGAAAGAGACTGCTATATGTATGACAAGACAAACAGAAGGATAAAAGTAAGCAAAAATCACCACAGACACTGATACTATACAAGTCATTGAAACTGTACAAGTCATTAATGCTGCAGAATTTATTGGCGCTATATCAGTCACTGATGGTACTGAACTCATTTGTGGTACAGAAGACACTGGTGCTCCACAAAGTAATATTCTGATTTTCTGAATCCAAAAGCAAAAGAGTGACAATATCACCAAAAGATCCAAGTGTCTCATACCACAGAAAAATAATACCCTAACACAAAGCAATACAACATCTTACAGATAAACAATTGTCTATGCATTTGCACCAAAAGATCAACTGTCTCGTATCACAGAAAAATAATACCCTAACACAAAGCAACACAACATCCTACAGATAAACCATTGTCTGTGCATTTGCACCAAAAGATCAACTGTCTCATACCACAGAAAAATAATCCCCTTATGCAAAGCAATACAACATCTTACAGATAAACCATTGTCTGTGCATTTGCACCAAAAGATCAACTGTCTCATACCACAGTATGATAATTACAGCTTGACTAAATTCATACTGTGTCATGCAGCAGTTTGCTCAGTAGCAAACTTGCATTGTACACTTAATACTTAACCAATGAAATACACTGCCAATCTTTGCCATGCAGTTAGCCAATAGCCAACTGCACGCCCAGAGACCACCACGTGGAGGTGTTGGCAAAACGGTCTCCGTAGTTCGTTCATCGTAAGCCTTCGAGCAACTAATTTCAGCATAATCGCTATAAACAACCCAAATTTCCAATTTCATGAAAATTCTCAATTTTGAATTTAGTAACTTTTCTTTCAGTGCATGAGACAAGCATCGAAAGTGACAGCGGTTATAAAACAGTCACCAACACACAAAAGACTAGGCTCTGGAGAGAGATACATGGCACTGTTGGACAATATAAGGGAGGATCTGAGGGCACAAAACATGGATATGAGGGATACCATTGATAAAATCAGAGACAGAACGATTTTGAGACGTCATGTTGAGGCCTCATCGTTGGCGCACGCCTGACAGAGGAGAGAAGAAGTAGAAGAAGTTGGATTAATTAATAATCAAAAGGAGAAGGTCCAAGCTGCAACAGACACATAAAACAAGACGGAGAGATAGAAACTGATTTGGGAGCAAAGACGAAACTGAGAGAGAGAAATTAAACGATGGCAGATGCAGACAACTAGGCGGAAAGGCCTCTGGATACAAAGCAGAAGTAAAACCAGGAAGCCGATGTGGAGAAACAAACAAGAAACTGAGTAAGGATAAAAGGTTCACTTAGCACAAAGCATGGACAGGTTGCAATAGAAGACCAAACCCTAGGAAATTAAATGAATGTAAAATAAATTAAATGGCTGAAGATGCAGATGAACGAACTACCCAAATGCCTACATATATTATGCAAAGCGAGAAAAAGTGATGCATTTGGTCATCACCTTTCTCGCACAACCCTATTTACAAGCATCTACAGACATATTCAATGCTCAAAGTAAGTCTTTACATATTCAATGCTCAAAGTAAGTCTTTACATATTCAATGCACAAAGTAAAGTCTTTACATATTCAATGCTTAAAGTGAGTCTTTACATATTCAATGCTCAACGTAAGTCTTTACTTATTCAATGCTCAAAGTAAGTCTTCACGTAATTATTCAATGCTCAAAGTAAGTCTTTACATATTCAATGCTCAAAGTAAGTCTGTATATTCAAGGCTCAAAGTGACTCTTTATATATTCAGCGCTCAAATGAGTCTCTAATCAAAACAAGAAGTACGGTACATGAAAAACGAGAATTACATGCAAAATCCATCACAAGTCAACTCAAAGTAAGTCTTTACATATTAATGCTCAAAAGTAAGTCTTTACATATTCAATGCTCAAAGTAAGTCTTTACATATTCAATGCTCAAAGTAAGTCTTTACATATTAATGCTCAAAGGAAGTCTTTACATATTCAATGCACGAAGTGAGTCTTTACATATTCAATGCTCAAAGTAAGTCTTTACATATTCAATGCTCAAAGTAAGTCTTTACATATTAATGCTCAAAGGAAGTCTTTACATATTCAATGCACGAAGTGAGTCTTTACATATTCAATGCTCAAAGTAAGTCTTTACATATTCAATGCACAAAGTGAGTCTTTACATATTCAATGCTCAAAGTGAGTCTATAATTATGTTCAAGGCTCAAAGTGACCTTTTATGTATGCAGAGCTCAAAGTGACTATTTATTCAGTGCTCAAATGAGTCTCTAGTCAAAACAAGAAGTACATGAAAAACAAGAAGTACATGAAAAACGAGAATTACATGCAAAATGCATCATAAGTCAACTCGCTGTTTAAAAGGTCCATGCATCAATAAATCCTACTGATCAAACTAATGCAAACCTGATCAACTCACTGTACTTGCTTTGAAAACCTGGACCAGGATGAGCCAAAGAGCCGAGAGGCTGCACAAGTCAACAGCAAACCACACAGACACAGGATCAAATCCAAGTGGTAACACCACTTACTTGGTGGCCTTGGGGAGGATGAGAACCTGCATAAGATACATCAAAAGACACAAGAGGAACACAGGTTCAAATCCAAGTGGTAACACCAATTACTCGGTGGCCTTGGGGAGGATGAAAACCTGCAAAAGATACATCAAAAGACACAAGAGGAACACAGGTTCAAATCCAAGTGGTAACACCAATTACTCGGTGGCCTTGGGGAGGATGAAAACCTGCAAAAGATACATAAAAAGACACAAGAGGAACACAGGTTCAAATCCAAGTGGTAACACCACTTACTTGGTGGCCTTGGGAGGATGAGAACCTGCATAAGATACATCAAAAGACACAAGAGGAACACAGGTCCAAATCCAAGTGGTAACACCACTTACTTGGTGGCCTTGGGGAGGATGAGAACCTGCATAAGATACATCAAAAGACACAAGAGGAAAGAGACTGCTATATGTATGACAAGACAAACAGAAGGATAAAAGTAAGCAAAAATCACCACAGACACTGATACTATACAAGTCATTGAAACTGTACAAGTCATTAATGCTGCAGAATTTATTGGCGCTATATCAGTCACTGATGGTACTGAACTCATTTGTGGTACAGAAGACAGTGGTGCTCCACAAAGTAAGATTATGATTTTCTGAATCCAAAAGCAAGAGTGACAATATTACCAAAAGATCCAAGTGTCTCATACCACAGAAAAATAATCCCCTTCTGCAAAGCAATATAACATCCTACAGATAAACCATTGTCTGTGCATTTGCACCAAAAGATCAACTGTCTCATACCACAGAAAAATAATCCACTTACACAAAGCAATACAACATCCTACAGATAAACCATTGTCTGTGCATTTGCACCAAAAGATCAACTGTCTCATACCACAGTATGATAATTACAGCTTGACTAAATTCATACTGTGTCATGCAGCAGTTTCCTCAGTAGCAAACTTGCATTGTACACTTAATACTTAACCAATGAAATACATTGCAAATCTTTGCCATGCAGTAAGCCAATAGCCAACTGCACGCCCAGAGACCACCACGTGGAGGTGTTGGCAAAACGGTCTCCGTAGTTCGTTCATCGTAAGCCTTCAAGCAACTAATTTCAGCATAATCGCCACAAACAACCCAAATTTCCAATTTCATGAAATTCTCAATTTTGAATTTTTTAAATTTTCTGTTAGTGCAAAAGACAAACATTGGAAGTGACAGCGATTATAAACAGAACACCAATACACAAAAGACTAGGCTCTGTAGAGAGATGGAGAAAGTGACAGCTGTTATAAAATAGAACACAACACACAAAAGACCAGGCTCTGGAGAGATGGAGAAAGTGACAGCGGTTATAAAATAGAACACCAACACACAAAAGACTAGGCTCTGGAGAGAGATGGAAAAAGTGACAGCTGATATAAAAATAGAACACCAACACACAAAAGACTAGGCTCTGGAGAGATGGAGAAAGTGACACCGGTTATAAAATAGAACAACAACACACAAAAGACCACAGAATCCGGAGACAGATACATGGCACTGTTGGATTCATAAATAATCGAAGCAGAAGGTCCAAGCTGCAACAGACATAAAACAAGACGGAGAGATAGAAACCGATTTGGGAACAAAGACGAAACTGAGAAGAGAGAAATTAAACGATGGCAGATGCAGACAACTAGACAGAAAGGCCTCCGGATACAAAGCAGAAGTAAAACCAGGAAGAAGATGCGGAGAAACAAACAAGAAACCGAGTAAGGATAAAAGGTTCACTTAGCACAAAGCATGGACAGGTTGCAATAGAAGACCAAACCCTAGGAAATTAAATGAATGTAAAATAAATTAAATGGCTGAAGCTCCAGATGATCGAACTACCCAAATGCCTACAGATATTATGCAAAGCGAGAAAAAGTGATGCATTTGGTCATCACCTTTCTCGCACAACCCTATTACAAGCATCTACAGACATATTCAATGCTCAAAGTAAGTCTTTACATATTAATGCTCAAAGTAAGTCTTTACATATTAATGCTCAAAGTAAGTCTTTACATATTCAATGCTCAAAGTAGGTCTACATATTCAATGCACAAAGTGAGTCTTTACATATTCAATGCTCAAAGTAAGTCTTTACTTATTCAATGCTCAAACTAAGTCTTCACATAATTATTCAATGCTCAAAGTAAGTCTTTACATATTCAATGCTCAAAGTAAGTCTTTACATATTAATGCTCAAAAGTAAGTCTTTACATATTCAATGCTCAAAGTAAGTCTTTACATATTCAATGCTCAAAGTAAGTCTTTACATATTAATGTTCCAAGTAAGTCTTTATATAATCAATGCTAAAGTGAGTCTTTACATATTCAATGTGCAAAGTGAGTCTTTACATACTCAATGCATAAAGTAAGTCTTTACATATTCAATGCTCAAAGTAAGTCTTTACATATTCAATGCTCAAAGTAAGTCTACATATTCAAAGCACAAAGTGAGTCTTTACATATTCAATGCTCAAAGTAAGTCTTTACATATTAATGCTCAAAGTAAGTCTTTACATATTCAATGCTCAAAGTAAGTCTTTACATATTCAATGCTCAAAGTAAGTCTTTACTTATTCAATGGTCAAAGTAAGTCTTTACATATTCAATGCTCAAAGTACGTCTTTACATATTCAATGCTCAAAGTAAGTCTTTACATATTCAATGCCCAAAGTAAGTCTTTACTTATTCAATGCTCAAAGTAAGTCTACACATAACTATTCAATGCTCAAAGTAAGTCTTTACATATTCAATGCTCAAAGTAAGTCTTTACATATTAATGCTCAAAAGTAAGTCTTTACATATTCAATGCTCAAAGTAAGTCTTTACATATTCAGTGCTCAAAGTAAGTCTTTACATATTAATGCTCAAAGTAAGTCTTTATATATTCAATGCTAAAGTGAGTCTTTACATATTCAATGTGCTCTTTACATATTCAATGTGCAAAGTGAGTCTTTACATACTCAATGCATAAAGTGAGTCTTTACATATTCAATGCTCACAGTAAGTCTTTACATATTCAATGCTCAAAGTAAGTCTACATATTCAATGCACAAAGTGAGTCTTTACATATTAATGCTCAAAGTAAGTCTTTACATATTCAATGCTCAAAGTAAGTCTTTACATATTCAATGCTCAAAGTAAGTCTTTACATATTCAATGCTCAAAGTAAGTCTTTACATATGAAATGATCAAATAAGTCTTTACATATACAATGCTCAAAGTAAGTCTTTACTTATTCAATGCTCAAAATAAGTCTTTACATATTCAATGCTCAAAGTAAGTCTTTACATATTCAATGCTCAAAGTAAGTCTTTACATATTAATGCTCAAAGTAAGTCTTTACATATTCAATGCTCAAAGTAAGTCTTTACATATTCAATGCTCAAAGTGAGTCTTTACATATTCAATGCTCAAAGTAAGTCTTTACATATTCAATGCTCAAAGTAAGTCTACATATTCAATGCACAAAGTGAGTCTTTACATATTAATGCTCAAAGTAAGTCTTTACATATTCAATGCTCAAAGTAAGTCTTTACATATTCAATGCTCAAAGTAAGTCTTTACATATTCAATGCTCAAAGTAAGTCTTTACTTATTCAATGGTCAAAGTAAGTCTTTACATATTCAATGCTCAAAGTACGTCTTTACATATTCAATGCTCAAAGTAAGTCTTTACATATTCAATGCCCAAAGTAAGTCTTTACTTATTCAATGCTCAAAGTAAGTCTACACATAACTATTCAATGCTCAAAGTAAGTCTTTACATATTCAATGCTCAAAGTAAGTCTTTACATATTAATGCTCAAAAGTAAGTCTTTACATATTCAATGCTCAAAGTAAGTCTTTACATATTCAATGCTCAAAGTAAGTCTTTACATATTAATGCTCAAAGTAAGTCTTTATATATTCAATGCTAAAGTGAGTCTTTACATATTCAATGTGCTCTTTACATATTCAATGTGCAAAGTGAGTCTTTACATACTCAATGCATAAAGTGAGTCTTTACATATTCAATGCTCACAGTAAGTCTTTACATATTCAATGCTCAAAGTAAGTCTACATATTCAATGCACAAAGTGAGTCTTTACATATTAATGCTCAAAGTAAGTCTTTACATATTCAATGCTCAAAGTAAGTCTTTACATATTCAATGCTCAAAGTAAGTCTTTACTTATTCAATGGTCAAAGTAAGTCTTTACTCATTCAATTCTCAAAGTACGTCTTTACATATTCAATGCTCAAAGTAAGTCTTTACATATGAAATGATCAAATAAGTCTTTACAAATACAATGCTCAAAGTAAGTCTTTACTTATTCAATGCTCAAAATAAGTCTTTACATATTCAATGCTCAAAGTAAGTCTTTACATATTCAATGCTCAAAGTAAGTCTTTACATATTCAATGCTCAAAGTAAGTCTTTACATATTCAATGCTCAAAGTAAGTCTTTACATATTCAATGCTCAAAGTAAGTCTTTACATATTCAATGCTCAAAGTAAGTCTTTACATATTCAATGCTCAAAGTAAGTCTTTACATATTCAATGCTCAAAGTGAGTCTTTACATATTCAATGCTCAAAGTAAGTCTTTACATATTCAATGCTCAAAGTAAGTCTTTCAACAAATAGTTACAATTGCTCAAAGTAAGTCTTTACTTATTCAATGGTCAAAGTAAGTCTTTACATATTCAATGCTCAAAGTACGTCTTTACATATTCAATGCTCAAAGTAAGTCTTTACATATTCAATGCTCAAAGTAAGTCTTTACATATTCAATGCTCAAAGTAAGTCTTTACTTATTCAATGCTCAAAGTAAGTCTTTACATATTCAATGCTCAAAGTAAGTCTTTACATATTCAATGCTCAAAGTAAGTCTTTACATATTCAATGCTCAAAGTAAGTCTTTACATATTCAATGCTCAAAGTAAGTCTACATATTCAATGCACAAAGTGAGTCTTTACATATTCAATGCTCAAAGTAAGTCTTTACATATTCAATGCTCAAAGTAAGTCATAATTACAATGCTTTACATATTAATTAAGTCTTTACATATTCAATGCTCAAAGTAAGTCTTTACATATTCAATGCTCAAAGTAAGTCTTTACATATTCAATGCTCAAAGTAAGTCTTTACATATTCAATGCTCAAAGTAAGTCTTTACATATTCAATGCTCAAAGTAAGTCTTTATATAATCAATCTAAAGTGAGTCTTTACATATTCAATGTGCAAAGTGAGTCTTTACATACTCAATGCATAAAGTAAGTCTTTACATATTCAATGCTCAAAGTAAGTCTTTACATATTCAATGCTCAAAGTAAGTCTACATATTCAATGCACAAAGTGAGTCTTTACATATTAATGCTCAAAGTAAGTCTTTACATATTCAATGCTCAAAGTAAGTCTTTACATATTCAATGCTCAAAGTAAGTCTTTACATATTCAATGCTCAAAGTAAGTCTTTACTTATTCAATGGTCAAAGTAAGTCTTTACATATTCAATGCTCAAAGTACGTCTTTACATATTCAATGCTCAAAGTAAGTCTTTACATATTCAATGCCCAAAGTAAGTCTTTACTTATTCAATGCTCAAAGTAAGTCTACACATAACTATTCAATGCTCAAAGTAAGTCTTTACATATTCAATGCTCAAAGTAAGTCTTTACATATTAATGCTCAAAAGTAAGTCTTTACATATTCAATGCTCAAAGTAAGTCTTTACATATTCAGTGCTCAAAGTAAGTCTTTACATATTAATGCTCAAAGTAAGTCTTTATATATTCAATGCTAAAGTGAGTCTTTACATATTCAATGTGCTCTTTACATATTCAATGTGCAAAGTGAGTCTTTACATACTCAATGCATAAAGTGAGTCTTTACATATTCAATGCTCACAGTAAGTCTTTACATATTCAATGCTCAAAGTAAGTCTACATATTCAATGCACAAAGTGAGTCTTTACATATTAATGCTCAAAGTAAGTCTTTACATATTCAATGCTCAAAGTAAGTCTTTACATATTCAATGCTCAAAGTAAGTCTTTACTTATTCAATGGTCAAAGTAAGTCTTTACATATTCAATTCTCAAAGTACGTCTTTACATATTCAATGCTCAAAGTAAGTCTTTACATATGAAATGATCAAATAAGTCTTTACAAATACAATGCTCGAAGTAAGTCTTTACTTATTCAATGCTCAAAATAAGTCTTTACATATTCAATGCTCAAAGTAAGTCTTTACATATTCAATGCTCAAAGTAAGTCTTTACATATTAATGCTCAAAGGAAGTCTTTACTTATTCAATGCTCAAAGTAAGTCTTTACATATTCAATGCACAAAGTGAGTCTTTACATATTCAATGCTCAAAGTAAGTCTTTACATATTCAATGCTCAAAGTAAGTCTACATATTCAATGCACAAAGTGAGTCTTTACATATTAATGCTCAAAGTAAGTCTTTACATATTCAATGCTCAAAGTAAGTCTTTACATATTCAATGCTCAAAGTAAGTCTTTACTTATTCAATGGTCAAAGTAAGTCTTTACTTATTCAATTCTCAAAGTACGTCTTTACATATTCAATGCTCAAAGTAAGTCTTTACATATGAAATGATCAAATAAGTCTTTACATATACAATGCTCAAAGTAAGTCTTTACTTATTCAATGCTCAAAATAAGTCTGTACATATTCAATGCTCAAAGTAAGTCTTTACATATTCAATGCTCAAAGTAAGTCTTTACATATTAATGCTCAAAAGTAAGTCTTTACTTATTCAATGCTCAAAGTAAGTCTTTACATATTCAATGCACAAAGTGAGTCTTTACATATTCAATGCTCAAAGTAAGTCTTTACATATTCAATGCTCAAAGTAAGTCTTTACTTATTCAATGCTCAAAATAAGTCTTTACATATTCAATGCTCAAAGTAAGTCTTTACATATTAATGCTGAAAAAAAGTCTTAACATATTCAATGTGCAAAGTAAGTCTTTACATATTAATGCTGAAAGTAAATCTTTTGCATATTCAATGCTCAAAGTAAGTCTTTACATATTCAATGCTCAAAGTAAGTCTTTACTTATTCAATGGTCAAAGTAAGTCTTTACATATTCAATTCTCAAAGTACGTCTTTACATATTCAATGCTCAAAGTAAGTCTTTACATATTAATGCTCAAAGTAAGTCTTTACTTATTCAATGCTCAAAGTAAGTCTTCACATAATTATTCAATGCTCAAAGTAAGTCTTTACATATACAATGCTCAAAGTAAGTCTACATATTCAATGCACAAAATGAGTCTTTACATATTCAATGCTCAAAGTAAGTCTTTACATATACAATGCTCAAAGAAAGTCTTTACATGTTCAATGCTCAAAGTAAGTCTTTACTTATTCAATGCTCAAAATAAGTCTTTACATATTCAATGCTCAAAGTAAGTCTTTACATATTAATGCTCAAAGTAAGTCTTTACATATTCAATGCGCAAAGTGAGTCTTTACATATTCAATGCTCAAAGTAAGTCTTTACTTATTCAATGCTCAAAGTAATTCTTTACTTATTCAATGCTCAAAGTAAGTCTTTACATATTCAATGCTCAAAGTAAGTCTTTACATGTTCAATGCTCAAAGTAATTCTTTACTTATTCAATGCTCAAAGTAATTCTTTACATATTCAATGCTCAAAGTAAGTCTTTACTTATTCGGTGCTCAAAGTCAGTCTTTACATATTCAATGCTCAAACTAAGTCTTTACTTATTCAATGCTCAAAGTAAGTCTTTACATATTAATGCTCAAAGTAAGTCTTTACATATTCAATGCTCAAAGTAAGTCTTTACATATTAATGCTCAAAGGAAGTCTACATATTCAATGCACAAAGTGAGTCTTTACATATTCAATGCTCAAAGTAAGTCTTTACATATTCAATGCACAAAGTGAGTCTTTACATATTCAATGCTCAAAGTAAGTCTTTACATATTCAATGCTCAAAGTAAGTCTTTACATATTAATGCTCAAAGAAAGTCTTTACATATTCAATGCACAAAGTGAGTCTTTACATATTCAATGCTCAAAGGAAGTCTTTACATATTCAATGCACAAAGTGAGTCTTTACATATTAATGCTCAAAGGAAGTCTTTACATATTCAATGCACAAAGTGAGTCTTTACATATTCAATGCTCAAAGTAAGTCTTTACATATTCAATGCTCAAAGTAAGTCTTTACATATTAATGCTCAAAGGAAGTCTTTACATATTCAATGCACGAAGTGAGTCTTTACATATTCAATGCTCAAAGTAAGTCTTTACATATTCAATGCACAAAGTGAGTCTTTACATATTCAATGCTCAAAGTGAGTCTATAATTATGTTCAAGGCTCAAAGTGACCTTTTATGTATGCAGAGCTCAAAGTGACTATTTATTCAGTGCTCAAATGAGTCTCTAGTCAAAACAAGAAGTACATGAAAAACAAGAAGTACATGAAAAACGAGAATTACATGCAAAATGCATCACAAGTCAACTCACTGTTTAAAAGGTCCATGCAGCAATAAATCCTGCTGATCAAACTAATGCAAACCTGACGAACTCACTGTACTCGCTTTGAAAACCTGGACCGGGATGAGCCAAAGAGCCGAGAGGCTGCACAAGTCAACAGCAAACCACATAGACACAGGTTCAAATCCAAGTGGTAACACCACTTACTTGGTGGCCTTGGGGAGGATGAGAACCTGCATAAGATACATCAAAAGACACAAGAGGAACACAGGTTCAAATCCAAGTGGTAACACCAATTACTCGGTGGCCTTGGGGAGGATGAAAACCTGCAAAAGATACATCAAAAGACACAAGAGGAAAGAGACTGCTATATGTATGACAAGACAAACAGAAGGATAAAAGTAAGCAAAAATCACCACAGAAGTCAATGGCAGTACATAAGTCACTGATACTACACAAGTCAATGATACTGTACAAGTCAATAATGCTACAGAATTTCTTGGCGCTATAGAAGTCACTGGTGCTCCACAAAGTCAGATTTTGATTTTCTACATCCGAAAGCAAAGAGTGCACATGTCCCCTTGCACCATTAACTGATACATCTGTCATGACAATGGCACAACAGAAGTTACAGAAGAACCGTGAAAACCAGTTAATCTGAATCTACTCAGAGAGTTGTGCTGATAATAATTATGGTCCTCAGCAGTACAGTCAGATTTCTATTCCAATATTGAAAAGCACTGCTACCCGAAAATGTCACAGAAGAGGTACAAAGCAATACAATATCCCACAGATAAATAATTGTCTGTGCATTTGCACCAAAAGATCAAGTGTCTTGCAGCACAGAAATATAATCCCCTTACACAACACTATACAATATCCCACAGATAAACATTGTCTGTGCATTTGCACCAAAAGAACAAGAGTCACATGCTACAGAAAAACAATCCTTTACACCAAGCAATACAACATCCTACAGAAAAACCATTGTCTGTGCATTTGAAATCAAGTGTCTCATACAACAGAAAAATAATCCTTTACAATAAGCAATACAACATCCCACAGATAAACCATTGTATGTGCATTTGAAATAAAGTGTCTCATACAACAGAAAAATAATCGCCTTACACCAAGCAATACAACATCCTACAGATAAACCATTGTCTGCATTTTCACCAAAAAACCAAGAGTCTCATGACACATAAAAACAATTCCCTTAAAAACAAATGCAAAAAAATCTAATAGATAAATCACTGTCTGTTCATTTGCATCAAAAAATCAAGTGTCTCATACAACAGAAAAATAATCCTTTACACCAAGCAATACAACATCCCACAGATAAATCATTGTCTGTGCATTTGCACCAAACATCAAGTATGTCCTACCACATAAAAACAAATCCCTTAAAAAAAACGCAAAAAAATCCAACAGATAAAACATTGTCTGTGCATTTGCACCAAAAATCAAGTGTGTCACACCACATAAAAACAATTCCCATAAAATAAAAACGCAAAAATATCCAACAGATAAACCATTGTCTGTGCATTTGCACCAAAAATCAAGTGTGTCATACCACATAAAAACAATTCCCATAAAATAAAAACGCAAAAATATCCAACAGATAAACCATTGTCTGTGCATTTGCACCAAACATCAAGTGTGTCCTACCACATAAAAACAAATCCCTTAAAAAAAACGCAAAAAAATCCAACAGATAAAACATTGTCTGTGCATTTGCACCAAAAATCAAGTGTGTCATACCACATAAAAACAATTCCCATAAAATAAAAACGCAAAAATATCCAACAGATAAACCATTGTCTGTGCATTTGCACCAAAAATCAAGTGTGTAATACCACATAAAAACAATTCCCTTAAAATAAAAACGCGAAAAAATCCAACAGATAAACCATTGTCTGTGCATTTGCACCAAAAATCAAGTGTGTCATACCACATAAAAACAATTCCCTTAAAATAAAAACGGAAAAAATCCAACAGATAAACCATTGTCTGTGCATTTGCACCGAAAAATCAAGTGTCTCATACAACAGAAAAATAATCCTTTACACCAAGCAATACAACATCCTACAGAAAAACCATTGTCTGTGCATTTGAAATCAAGTGTCTCATACAACAGAAAAATAATCCTTTACAATAAGCAATACAACATCCCACAGATAAACCATTGTATGTGCATTTGAAATAAAGTGTCTCATACAACAGAAAAATAATCGCCTTACACCAAGCAATACAACATCCTACAGAAAAACCATTGTCTGTGCATTTGCACCAAAAATCAAGTGTGTCACACCACATAAAAACAATTCCCATAAAATAAAAACGCAAAAATATCCAACAGATAAACCATTGTCTGTGCATTTGCACCAAAAATCAAGTGTGTCATACCACATAAAAACAATTCCCATAAAATAAAAACGCAAAAATATCCAACAGATAAACCATTGTCTGTGCATTTGCACCAAACATCAAGTGTGTCCTACCACATAAAAACAAATCCCTTAAAAAAAACGCAAAAAAATCCAACAGATAAAACATTGTCTGTGCATTTGCACCAAAAATCAAGTGTGTCATACCACATAAAAACAATTCCCATAAAATAAAAACGCAAAAATATCCAACAGATAAACCATTGTCTGTGCATTTGCACCAAAAATCAAGTGTGTAATACCACATAAAAACAATTCCCTTAAAATAAAAACGCGAAAAAATCCAACAGATAAACCATTGTCTGTGCATTTGCACCAAAAATCAAGTGTGTCATACCACATAAAAACAATTCCCTTAAAATAAAAACGGAAAAAATCCAACAGATAAACCATTGTCTGTGCATTTGCACCGAAAAATCAAGTGTCTCATACAACAGAAAAATAATCCTTTACACCAAGCAATACAACATCCTACAGAAAAACCATTGTCTGTGCATTTGAAATCAAGTGTCTCATACAACAGAAAAATAATCCTTTACAATAAGCAATACAACATCCCACAGATAAACCATTGTATGTGCATTTGAAATAAAGTGTCTCATACAACAGAAAAATAATCGCCTTACACCAAGCAATACAACATCCTACAGAAAAACCATTGTCTGTGCATTTGCACCAAAAATCAAGTGTGTCATACCACATAAAAACAATTCCCTTAAAATAAAAACGCAAAAAAATCCAACAGATAAACCATTGTCTGTGCATTTGCACCAAAAATCAAGTGTGTCATACCACATAAAAACAATTCCCTTAAAATAAAAACGGAAAAAATCCAACAGATAAACCATTGTCTGTGCATTTGCACCGAAAAATCAAGTGTCTCATACAACAGAAAAATAATCCTTTACACCAAGCAATACAACATCCTACAGAAAAACCATTGTCTGTGCATTTGAAATCAAGTGTCTCATACAACAGAAAATCATTGTCTGTGTATTTGCACCAAAAAATCAAGTGTGTCATACCACAGAAAAACAATTCCCTTAAAAACAAACGCAAAAAAATCCAACAGAAAAACCATTGTCTGTGCATTTGCACCAAAAAATCAAGTGTCCAATACAACAGAAAAATTATCCTTTACACCAAGCAATACAACATCCCACAGATAAATCATTGTCTGTGTATTTGCACCAAAAAATCGAGTGTGTCTTACCACAGAAAAACAATTCCCTTAAAAACCAATGCAATAAAATCCAACAGAAAAACCATTGTCTGTGCATTTGTGCCAAAAAATCAAGTGTCTAATACAACAGAAAAATAATCCTTTACACCAAGCAATACAACATCCCACAGATAAATCATTGTCTGTGTATTTGCACCAAAAAATCAAGTGTGTCATAATACAGAAAAACAATTCCCTTAAAAACAAATGCAAAAAATCCAACAGATAAACCATTGTCTGTGCATTTGCACCAAAAAATCAAGTGTCTCATACAACAGAAAAATAATCCTTTACACCAAGCAATACAACATCCCACAGATAAATCATTGTCTGTGCATTTGCACCAAAAAATCAAGTGTCTCATACACCAAAAAAATAATCCTTTACAATAAGCAATACAACATCCCACAGATAAACCATTGTCTGTGCATTTGAAATCAACAGAAAAATAATCCCCTTACACCAAGCAATACAACATACTACAGATAAACCATCGTCTATGCATTTGCACCAAAAATCAAGTGTCTCATACAACAGAAAAATAATTCCCATTCACCAAGCAATACAACATCCTACAGAAAAACCATTGTCTGTGCATTTGCACCAAAAGATCAAGTGTGTCATACCACCCAAAAATAATCCCCTTACACCAAGCAATACAACATACTACAGATAAACCATTGTCTATGCATTTGCACCAAAAATCAAGTGTCTCATACAACAGAAAAATAATTCCCATTCACCAAGCAATACAACATCCTACAGAAAAACCATTGTCTGTGCATTTGCACCAAAAGATCAAGTGTGTCATACCACACAAAAATAATCCCCTTACACCAAGCAATACAACATCCCACAGAAAAACCATTGTCTGTGCATTTGCACCAAAAATCAAGTGTCTCATACAACAGAAAAATAATTCCCATTCACCAAGCAATACAACATCCTACAGAAAAACCATTGTCTGTGCATTTGCACCAAAAGATCAAGTGTGTCATACCACACAAAAATAATCCCCTTACACCAAGCAATACAACATCCCACAGATAAACCATTGTCTGTGTATTTGCACCAAAAAATCAAGTGTCTAATACAACAGAAAAATAATCCTTTACACCAAGCAATACAACATCCCACAGATAAACCATTGTCTGTGTATTTGCACCAAAAAATCGAGTGTGTCTTACCACAGAAAAACAATTCCCTTAAAAACCAATGCAATAAAATCCAAAAGAAAAACCATTGTCTGTGCATTTGCACCAAAAAATCAAGTGTCTAATACAACAGAAAAATAATCCTTTACACCAAGCAATACAACATCCCACAGATAAATCATTGTCTGTGTATTTGCACCAAAAAATCAAGTGTGTCATACCACAGAAAAACAATTCCCTTAAAAACAAATGCAAAAAATCCAACAGATAAACCATTGTCTGTGCATTTGCACCAAAAAATCAAGTGTCTCATACAACAGAAAAATAATCCTTTACACCAAGCAATACAACATCCCACAGATAAATCATTGTCTGTGCATTTGCACCAAAAAATCAAGTGTCTCATACAACAGAAAAATAATCCTTTACAATAAGCAATACAACATCCCACAGATAAACCATTGTCTGTGCATTTGAAATCAACAGAAAAATAATCCCCTTACACCAAGCAATACAACATACTACAGATAAACCATTGTCTATGCATTTGCACCAAAAATCAAGTGTCTCATACAACAGAAAAATAATTCCCATTCACCAAGCAATACAACATCCTACAGAAAAACCATTGTCTGTGCATTTGCACCAAAAGATAAAGTGTGTCATACCACACAAAAATAATCCCCTTACACCAAGCAATACAACATCCCACAGAAAAACCATTGTCTGTGCATTTGCACCAAAAAATCAAGTGTCTCATACAACAGAAAAATAATTCCCATTCACCAAGCAATACAACATCCTACAGAAAAACCATTGTCTGTGCATTTGCACCAAAAGATCAAGTGTGTCATACCACACAAAAATAATCCCCTTACACCAAGCAATACAACATACTACAGATAAACCATTGTCTATGCATTTGCACCAAAAATCAAGTGTCTCATACTACAGAAAAATAATTCCCATTCACCAAGCAATACAACATCCTACAGAAAAACCATTGTCTGTGCATTTGCACCAAAAGATCAAGTGTGTCATACCACACAAAAATAATCCCCTTACACCAAGCAATACAACATCCCACAGATAAACCATTGTCTGTGTATTTGCACCAAAAAATCAAGTGTCTAATACAACAGAAAAATAATCCTTTACACCAAGCAATACAACATCCCACAGATAAACCGTTGTCTGTGCATTTGCACCAAAAAATCAAGTGTCTAATACAACAGAAAAATAATCCTTTACACCAAGCAATACAACATCCCACAGATAAATCATTGTCTGTGTATTTGCACCAAAAAATCAAGTGTGTCATACCACAGAAAAACAATTCCCTTAAAAACAAATGCAAAAAATCCAACAGATAAACCATTGTCTGTGCATTTGCACCAAAAATCAAGTGTCTCATACAACAGAAAAATAATCCTTTACACCAAGCAATACAACATCCCACAGATAAATCATTGTCTGTGCATTTGCACCAAAAAATCAAGTGTCTCATACAACAGAAAAATAATCCTTTACAATAAGCAATACAACATCCCACAGATAAACCATTGTCTGTGCATTTGAAATCAACAGAAAAATAATCCCCTTACACCAAGCAATACAACATACTACAGATAAACCATTGTCTATGCATTTGCACCAAAAATCAAGTGTCTCATACAACAGAAAAATAATTCCCATTCACCAAGCAATACAACATCCTACAGAAAAACCATTGTCTGTGCATTTGCACCAAAAGATCAAGTGTGTCATACCACACAAAAATAATCCCCTTACACCAAGCAATACAACATCCCACAGAAAAACCATTGTCTGTGCATTTGCACCAAAAAATCAAGTGTCTCATACAACAGAAAAATAATTCCCATTCACCAAGCAATACAACATCCTACAGAAAAACCATTGTCTGTGCATTTGCACCAAAAGATCAAGTGTGTCATACCACACAAAAATAATCCCCTTACACCAAGCAATACAACATACTACAGATAAACCATTGTCTATGCATTTGCACCAAAAATCAAGTGTCTCATACTACAGAAAAATAATTCCCATTCACCAAGCAATACAACATCCTACAGAAAAACCATTGTCTGTGCATTTGCACCAAAAGATCAAGTGTGTCATACCACACAAAAATAATCCCCTTACACCAAGCAATACAACATCCCACAGATAAACCATTGTCTGTGTATTTGCACCAAAAAATCAAGTGTCTAATACAACAGAAAAATAATCCTTTACACCAAGCAATACAACATCCCACAGATAAACCATTGTCTGTGCATTTGCACCAAAAAATCAAGTGTCTAATACAACAGAAAAATAATCCTTTACACCAAGCAATACAACATCCCACAGATAAATCATTGTCTGTGTATTTGCACCAAAAAATCAAGTGTGTCATACCACAGAAAAACAATTCCCTTAAAAACAAACGCAAAAAATCCAACAGATACACCAAGCAATACAACATCCCACAGATAAACCATTGTCTGTGTATTTGCACCAAAAAATGAAGTGTGTCATACCACAGAAAAACAATTCCCTTAAAAACAAACGCAAAAAAATGCAACAGATAAATCATTGTGTGTGCATTTGCACCACAAAATCAAGTGTCTCATACAACAGAAAAATAATCCTTTACACCAAGCAATACAACATCCCACAGATAAATCATTGTCTGTGTATTTGCACCAAAAAATCAAGTGTCTAATACAACAGAAAAATAATCCTTTACACCAAGCAATACAACATCCCACAGATAAACCATTGTCTGTGCATTTGCACCAAAAAATCAAGTGTCTAATACAACAGAAAAATAATCCTTTACACCAAGCAATACAACATCCCACAGATAAATCATTGTCTGTGTATTTGCACCAAAAAATCAAGTGTGTCATACCACAGAAAAACAATTCCCTTAAAAACAAACGCAAACAAATCCAACAGATAAACCATTGTCTGTGCATTTGCACCAAAAAATCAAGTGTCTCGTACACCAGAAAAATAATCCTTTACAATAAGCAATGCAACATCCCACAGATAAACCATTGTCTGTGCATTTGAAATCAAGTGTCTCATACAACAGAAAAATAATCTCCCTTCACCAAGCAATACAACATCCTACAGAAAAACCATTGTCTGTGCATTTGCAGCAAAAATCAAGTGTCTCATGCCACATAAAAACAATTCCCTTAAAATAAAAACACAAAAAAATCCAACAGATAAACCATTGTCTGTGCATTTGCACCAAAATATCAAGTGTGTCATACCACACAAAAATAATCCCCTTACACCAAGCAATACAACATCCAACAGATAAACCATTGTCTGTGCATTTGCAGCAAAAATCAAGTGTCTCATGCCACATAAAAACAATTCCCTTAAAATAAAAACGCAAAAAAATCCAACAGATAAACCATTGTCTGTGCATTTGCACCAAAATATCAAGTGTGTCATACCACACAAAAATAATCCCCTTACACCAAGCAATACAACATCCAACAGATAAACCATTGTC
Organism: Aporrectodea caliginosa; assembly: GCA_020284085.1. Taxonomy (NCBI): domain Eukaryota; kingdom Metazoa; phylum Annelida; class Clitellata; order Crassiclitellata; family Lumbricidae; genus Aporrectodea; species Aporrectodea caliginosa. The sequence goes on from JACEVL010000140.1 coordinate 325,013, forward strand.
TGTGCATTTGCACCAAAAAATCAAGTGTCTCATACAACAGAAAAATAATCCTTTACACCAAGCAATACAACATCCTACAGAAAAACCATTGTCTGTGCATTTGAAATCAAGTGTCTCATGCAACAGAAAAATAATCCCCTTACACCAAGCAATACAACATCCTACAGAAAAACCATTGTCTGTGCATTTGCACCAAAAAATCAAGTGTCTCATGCAACAGAAAAATAATCCCCTTACACCAAGCAATACAACATCCTACAGAAAAACCATTGTCTGTGCATTTGCACCAAAAAATCAAGTGTCTCATGCAACAGAAAAATAATCCCCTTACACCAAGCAATACAACATCCTACAGAAAAACGAGTATCTGTGCATTGGCACCAAAAATTCAAATGTCTCATACCACAGAAAAATAATCCTCTTACAGGCTTACACAAAGCAATACAACATCCTACAGATAAACCATTGTCTTTGAATTTGCACTCGTGCCACATAAAAACTATTCCCTTAAAAACAAATGCAAAAAAATCCAACAGATAAACCACTGTCTGTGCATTTGCACCAAAAATCAAGTGTTTCATACAACAGAAAAATAATCCCCTTACACCAAGCAATACAACATCCTACAGAAAAACCATTGTCTGTGCATTTGCACCAAAAATCAAGTGTCTCATACAACAGAAAAATAATCCCCTTACACCAAGCAATACAACAACCTACAGATAAACCATTGTCTGTGAATTTGCACCAAAAGATCAACTGTCTCATACCACAGAAAAATAATTTCCTTACACAAAGTAATACAACATCCCACAGATTCCCAATACCTGTGCATTTGCATCAACCTTCCATTGTCTGCACAGTAACTGTTGTTTCTCAGGTCTCATTCGGTCCCTCCCTTCCTCCAGTTTCACAATCTTCTTTTATCAGTTCTTTCCCTTCACCTAGTCTCATCTCTATCTTCTTTCCAATTAACATAATCCAGTTCTTGTAAAAGTAAAAGAAGTCGATTGTGTGAAGGGAATGAAGGTGGAGTGAAGACTGTACATGTATGTAATCGCAAAATAGAGGGCAAGAAATTGTGTGAAAGAGAAACCTGTGGACTGTGTGAAAGAGAAAGTGGATAGGGAGGACACACGATGGACAGCAAAGAAGATATAAGAAAGCCAGTGATTTCCTCTCCACATTCTTTCCTTTTCACATAATCCACTTCTTTCACCTTCCCCTGATTTCTCCAGCTATTCTCTCTGTCCAAATCCAGTCTCCTTTCCACATCAATTTCTTCTTTCACACAGTCTTTCTATCTTCTATGAATTTTACACAATTATTCACTCTTTATAGGGTTTTCCAATCAAAGCATTTGAACTTTTGACACAAAGCACTGCAGGTCACAGAATATACCTTTTCCTCTGTGGAATGCGCCGCTCACTGATCGACGTTGATCATTTTGATCCTTGCAGAACTCGCAGTTGTAAACAGTTGCGAGGAGTCACAGGATCAACAAACCCGCAACATACACAGAAAGAAATACAGAAGTAGCATCATCGTCACCTTCGAATTCTCTTAATACAGATCTAGCACAGGGAAAGAATGTGGAGAGGAGACTACACTTAAAACTCATCTGTTCCAGCTTGCTTACCCTTTGCAGCTTGACTCCTGATTTCTTAAACTTATGAGATTTTGATCTGGCTTCTCTATAATTATTAGTTCTACGACTTTGACAATGGTCTCACTTGAAGCAACCATCGACTGATGATGAATTGTGCACTATTACAGTGTTTTAGTGGCACCAAGAGCAGCACGGACTCGGGATCGCTTCCCGCTACCCTCCCAAAGGTCGACTCAGCCTTTCACTCTCCAGATGGCATTGGCAAAATGAGCAGTAGGACGTGATGGGCGGCTTGCATGGCTGCCAAACAGTTAAATTCGACTCCTGTAATAACTTCTTATCATTCGTTCAAACTATGAATTGTAGGCTAATCATATTATGGTGTGTCAGTATGAAATAATAAACGAAGAGGAAGATAAACTACATAAAGACCACATGTTTCACGATTCTTATAATATAGTGATAAACGGTGAGCAAGTGCAACGCGCCACCTTGCGATATACCGTCTGAGTCTGTTGACGATTCTCGTGCTCGTAATCATCTCTCTACTTCTTATTTCCGTCAGTTTGCTAAACTAAACTGAGACCACAAACAGTGTTTAATCTAAGCACCTCTGGGAGGGAAAAGTTCCCCCCCCCCCCCCCCCCAGAAAGATATAACAAAATAATGTTTCTCGAGTATAATCTACTGTTAATATATAAAATATTTGTACAAATATTATATTTGTACAACTAATTGGCTTCTGTCCATTGTTATCTTTCAAATTTGAAAATACCACATTTCAAAATGTTTTATTCATTGCACATTTAGTAAAACTGCATCATTACTACATGGCTTCCTGATTCGATAGTTGAATCCTTGGTTCTCCTGTTGCTCTGATCATTCGATGCAATGTCTAAACCACTACTATCAGCACTTAAATAATTGAGCAATTTTTGTTGAAATGCTACCATTACAGTGTGGAAACTCAAAAATTTCTAAGTATATTGTACAATGTACATAGTAGTAGAGACAGCTTTGCTGAGATTATGTCTTAAACCACTACTATCAGCACAAAATAATAGAGCAATTTTGTTAAGATGACAGCTTAAAATGCTACCGTTACAGTGTGGAAACACAAAAAATTGCTAAACTTGGGGAGGGGGCACATCCCCTCCCTAAACCCCTTCCCCTGCTCGGCGCTTCGCCCACAGTTCTTGATTCCCCAGAAGAGGGGACTAGATTAAACACTGGACCACAAAGGCATGAACAATTATAGGCCTACCTTCCATCGCCAGCGTACGTCCTCGTCCAGTGCTATATAGGCCTACGATCCAACCTTGCGACCTTCGCCTGTCGAATCTTCAAACGACCCAGAATCGACTCGAGCAGAGTCGGCACGGACTTCGCCGGCTTCCAAACATTTTCCCACCGGCCTCCGTCTTAAGGCGAAATGACCTTGACGATCTCTCTACACAAATTCAAACACAAAGAAATTAACCTTCAAGTCTAGCTTTGCAGCTGCCATTAACAAAGCGCATGGAATAGACACAGGGCAGTTAATTTCGAGATAGTTCATTTTGGAATAAAGTTGGCTTTATCGAGTTTCGAATTGAACGTTGCGTAGATGAAGGCGACTTTGATGTAGGCCTAGGCCTATCAAAGAACGTAAAAGTTGTTAAGTTCGAAATAAAATGTAATTACTGCAGATTATTTCAGCTTACCTGATTTCCCAATTCACGCGGAGGCTCCGGCTGCGAACGAGTCCGCGGACAAAACAGCTGATAGCGAAATCTCCTAAAATTCAAGAGTGTTATTCTAACTTCTCTGCTCAAAGCGCAAATAATGGCACGAACTTTTAAGACAATGAGGCCGGCGATTATCTGATGACGTCGACAAACAATTAAACGTCATCAAGAAGAATTCGCTCAAATGTGCGCAAATCGCTCAATTTAATATAGCCTAGGCCTACAGATGGCATTATTAGGCCTACCCTACTTGCATAGGCGTAGCTACTAGCTACACTGAAGCACGAGGAGGCAGTTGCCTCCTTGTTTTTTTTATATAGGCCTGCGCTGGAACTTTCATTGACTAATGACCCAAAATTAAACCAGGTTTTTGCCAAAATAATGCCAATGGTCTGTGAATTAAAGTTGCCTCCTCTTGAATCTAAGGCTCGCTAGTCGCTACGTGCCTGCCTACATTGCATGAACTCGATCAATCCTATAAAGAATACTCTTGTAAGCCGCTTGAAGCCTACAGATTAGGCCTAGGCTAATTGACCGGCTAATCAAGCGCATAAAATCGAATCACTTACATTTGCAAATTCGTCTTTTCGTTCTTCCACTTCAAGCATCTTCACAACCCACCCTCATTCGTCTTGAGGTATATATTTACCGTATTAATTTTGTCGACTTGTTTCAGAATGGCTTCTTAAATGAAATAAGACAAAGCAACGCTCCTGCATCCATCGCGGCACTCTATTCTGCGGAATCTTTAATTTAGTCAATGGTCAAATAATACCTATGACGTCATAGTAGGCCTACACGTCGGTCTTTTCTTAATCTATATAAAAATGACGTCTATAGGGTCCATAAATATATTATACAGGCGCCCATATGGTCGTGTATGGACTGTTTGTGTTTGTCTTTCTGTCGTTACATCGTCTCTCTATACAGTCTGCATGTTCGTCAGTCACTCTGTTGCTATGGCTTTCGACTGTTTGTGTTTCTTTCTGTTGACCTTCCGGCTGTCTCACTGTTTGCGACATACAGTGACAGAGACAGACAGAAGATCTTCCAAAGTTTACTTTGATTAGGAGACGATTTGATACTTTTATGCAGAACGGTCCTGAATGGTACTTTAATTTAAGCACACTATAGGCCTATAAATATTTAGCCTAACAAAAAACCAAAGAGAATCATATTTTCATTAAAAAGCAGGTTGTCTGACTTGACAATTTTTTAGTTTAGTAAGGAACAGAAGTCTGGGTGTGATTGTGATTTTTCAAAGTCTTGGTCTTGAGGTTTAAAGTCTTGGTCTTGAGACCAACACCTTTGGTCTCAAGACCAAGACTTCAGGCTTCAAGACCTAAAGTCGTGGTCTTGAGACCAAAGGTATTGGTCTTGAGATTAAAGGTCTTGGTCTTGAGGTTCAAAGTCTTGCCCTTGGTCTTGACAAGACTGGCCATATGTATCCACATACATGTATATACAATTTACAGACTTTCTAAGGAAACGAGAAGGCCAAATTAACAGATTAAGAATGGGGCATATCCTAACTAATACCTAGTTAAAAACTATAGGTAGTTAGCCCAACGGACTAATGCTCTCAGTTCCAGGTGCCTGAAAGAGTTAGTTGATCATATACTACCGGGGTAATTACTTGTAAAAAGCACGACATCACACTTACCGGGTACTAATTCAAAAAATGTGCAGAGAAAAAAAGTGGAGCACATTGTTAAAAAAGTCTTGTCTATAAATTTTGAGGTATTAATCTTGAAGCATATAAAATATTCAAGCCGATAACTAATGGAAAGATTGTGTAAATATTACAAGTAAATAGTGTAAATAAGCCTACATGTATGTGGCTCGTTGATTGTACTGAAGGTGCACACAGTCCAAGCATAATTTTGATTCCGCCATTTCTTTACTGACCATGTTCACGCCATAGGCAGATGCAAATCAGTCCACTTTCACATACCCGATATTCTTTTAAATAAGTCTCACATTTCTCAAACTGTCTATAGTTTCCCTAGTGAATGCTCTAGTTTCTAGGCAACTTGACTACCACAACTCACCTCATTGGTATAAATAATGATTTACATGAACAAGAAGCAGGTCAAAACTGCCCAGAGCCATCACAAACACCACTAAATGCCAGTAGACTCAGTACATGTATATCTCACCCAGATTCCATCCATTACACTGGCTGCTCTGTGAGAAAATAATCCAGTTTAAAATCTCATATTGCTCACAAGGCATTACAATTAAATAGACCTGTCTATCTCTGCACATTCACTTGTACACATCTAGCTTATCCTGTCTTGGACAATCCTTGTGAAACAGTGCTTTTGGTGTTGATGCAAAAAGTTTTCCAAGTTTTAAAATTACTATTACAACGATAGTGCAAAGAAATTTTCACTGCATCCTAGAAATAGACTATACATTTGGTGATTAGTAGAAATAGTAACGGTATTAACATAACAACTGTAAACAACAGTCATACTAATAAGGAAAATGAAGTAAAACATTTATTCACACGAACACACAAGTGTAATTACCAACATGGCTGGTTTATTCACCTACATTTACACACACACACACACACACACTGTACAGTACACGTTCCAACAAATCATTCCAAGCAATTCATCATCACAACACTTCTCATGAAGTCTGCTTTCATAACCCGTTTTCATAACATTCCATCACTACCAAAGCCAAATAATAACAACCACTATTATTATTACAATCATAATCGTAACATTGTGAAAACAGTGTTACACCATGGAACTGTCATATAAGGCAGTGAGAATTTCTTGGCAAGTGTCATCACAATATTATTCTAGCAATACTTAAACCAACATTTGCTCCCAGTGAAACATGGCATGAGGTTAATTATTGTAATGGTGTCACTGTTAAAGGTCACTGCATTCTGAGCAACTGCACAAAATATTTAATGTTTACTTGTGCAAGAGCCAATAGTATAGCAAAAGCACAGTTCATTACAGATGAAAACGGTTCTTAGTGAACTCAAATATCACTTTGGCTAATGATGGCCATTTCTTTGGCTACATACATAACCTACATGTCACGAAGTTTACTTCTTGCCTATCACGACTGACAACAGCTAGGGCAAAGAATTATTTTGGTGACTGGGCCAAGTTTCTGCAATGCATATACTCGGTGTTCCATCATGTCAAGCCTCTGTCTTTTGATCATGACTAAGGACTTCCTTGCTTATATGTCTCTCTGATCTTGACTTTAGACATACCTTGCTCACACTACTTGACAGGCTGCCGACCAGTCTCACCAAACCGACTTGTATTTGACAATATTTTCAAGAGACAATTATCCACCATTGGCTGATTGCTTGTGCACTAATATAACGATCATACTTACATTCAGTGTTTAGTAAGATTAGTAATTATTTTGAGAATTACATGTATTAACAATATCCACTAGTAACAATAATTCATCAACACCAGTGTTAAACAACACAACTAACTGTTTAATTTTGTAAAGCAAGGCAGGAACAATTATTGCTCAACAACAACAAAATTTCATTTTAAGCAGAAACAAATTCCCTGGAAATCTGCATTCCTAGTTGAGTACTCGATCAGCAGACATCATTTTCCACTGAGCTGAAGTTGAGAAAGAATGCCCTGTTTAATCGTAGTCAAGTGCTGCTTGCAGAACTAGAAGGTACAGCTAGTAAACGTACCGGCATACACACATATTACATAATCTAGCATCATTGTTGACAGCTGGTTATATATATACACATGCACATGCAAAGTCATTAATAGAACAGAGAGCTGCATGAAAACTCAAGGAAGGACCCCTTCATTAACCAGTAAAAACCTTAGAAAACAGTGCAACGGATGGTGAAGAGCATGCTGTCCCTGACATCTTTGATTGTCTGCTGTAGAAACGACTCTACGGCTTTCTTGTTTAAAGACCAGACTTCAAATTCCAGAGTTCACATACCTCTGGTAGTTGGACTTGTAAAATAATTTGAAAGGGTAGCTTGCTATTAAAGTGTACGTCAAAACTCATTATTTGTAGTTGACCAACAACAAAATCATCTGCATTTAGTAATACTACCAGCCAAGAAACATCTTATGCAAAAGCATGGTGCAACACAATGTACTGCAAAAGAAAAGGCCTTACATAGCAAAATGCATCACAACGTACAATATATTACATAGTGCCTAGTAAATACATGAGTAATTTAACACTTTTTGGAAGAGGTCCATACAATTTGTCTTCCCTGACAGCATTTTAGACAAGCACCAATATTAGTCAAGTAATGCAAAGACAGAAGTCAATCAAAGAATAACATTCTCAACAACCTATGGACTGAAACGTACTGGTGCTGGATCTTAAGCACCATTACTTTGAAACTAATGCCCCCATTCTCAACATAGCATTTGCTATATAAACTTTGGCAAAGAATGTCATTCAGTTCTTTCAGTTTGAAATATTTAATAAGTAAGAATCAAAATAATGTCAGTTCACAGTAATATAATAATAACCTAAGATCTTTACATGTTAACTATAAATTATGTGAGGTGCTCTATCAAAACCAAGTGCATGTTTCAAAATACAATTATGAGAAAATGGCCAAAATGACATGCAGGATCAAAATTATGTGTTTTGAGTTTGAATCAAATTAGTGTAACATAATTATTACTTTATAACAAAATTATTTTGATGAAAAAATTTTGCATTTAAACATGTTAAAAATCACATTATTGTAGAAGATTCTGAAAATGATAACAACTTAAAAACAATGCACAACAAAGTTTTGTGGTTTGAAATTAGCATTTTTTCGATTATTATTTCTGTAGCTGTTATAGTTCACCACTCAAAATATCAAATGCAATATTTGCATAATGCATTGATCCTGTCAAATTTCACAACACTAGCTTCATTATTACTACACATTGTCACGGACTTTCTAGTGTATACAACGATTGCGATTTTCTTGATTTCGGTATTCTCATGATATAACACTTCAAATTAGCATATCTCAGGTTCTATCTTAATAATTTTTATATTGTTAGAAACACGATTTCACGTTGTACCATAAAATGAAAGAATCTCATTTTCACAAAAATGCGACATGTGCCTGGTTATGATGGAGCACCTCACTTATGGAGCCAGTGCCGGTGCCAGGATTTCAGGTTTGGGGGGCTAAAGCTCCAAAACCTTCCCTTTTGTCCCCTCTTCCTTGTGATTTGCAGTGATTTCCCACTTTTGGGGGGGGGGCTTAGCCCCCTGGCACCGCCCCTGTATGGAGCACCTCACATACATGTATGTTCCATATCTACCGTAGTCTTACCTAACCAGCATCTTATTTGAATCATATTATAATCTATGTTAACCTCTCCTCTTCAGAATTCTTTGGTCTTTAGCTTCTACTCAGTCCTTGATATGCCCTTCACAAAGGTTTTCTCCTTTGCCTCCATTTTCTTGACTTCATAGCTTTCTCAATGAATCTCTGCGACAGTTTCACAGTTCACTAAGTCAAGGGTTCAATGACTAACTCCTTTTCAACATTTATTTTGCTGTTCACAGTATCGAACAAATCTTCACTCGCCTCAGCGATACTTCTTCAAACAACTGAACGAATAGTCTGACTTATTGCTCTAGGTATGACATTGCTTTGGTTACTGCAACAGATTAGTTCAATGATTTTCAATAGTCCAATTGGCAATTGTTACTACTAATTGGAAAACTGAACTACTTTTGTAATTTCACTCTAGTCTATGAGTTAAACTGATCCAATGTTTCTACAAAGCGACCAGGAGCAGAAGAATTCCACTGCTCTTCTTAAACGAAAAATGCTCGTAACAGTCAATCTCCAACTAAACTCAAGATTGCAGCATTTGGCTCAAGACATGGCAAAATCTGAATATCTGAGCAGACGAACTTGAGCCGACGGTTGAATTATCCATACATGGTTTCCTGCACCATATTAAATAATCCAACATAGCAAACTGTCTTCCCCAAGCCCTATCTACGTATTTACCCTATGATGCTGGATTTTCTAGATGCTGGTTATTAAGTATTTCATTACCCGGTACATTAAATAACACAACTACACAACCAACACATCTAATGCCTTGCATGATAAAACAACATCACTCTACTAGTCTTTGACAAGACGCAAATGTGTACTACAAGGACATTGTCAGGTGGACAATGCCCTCAGTTAAATTCCAGTGTCCACCCATTCAGCTTCTTATTATGATCATAAGATTTTGCAATTAAACTTGGAAGCAAAAATGCTTCAAGTTATTAAAAAGAAACTGTAGTTTGTTTTCTACATATGGTTTATATAAGTTGAAAGAGTAAAACAACAGAAAATGACAGAAGGTTACATTCCAAAGCTTAACAAGTCTTACAAGTGATAGGAATGTATTGTAATCTTGTTCTGTTATTTTCAAAAACTTGCTTTTTCATCAGAAGTCTCTGTCATGGCCAAGATCACCCATCAGATTATCATTCAAATCGTTCTTGTTCACTCCATAAGTTTCTAATAGGCAATAGATGGCAATGGACTGGTGAAAACCATAGCTATAGACATGAATAGGACGCAGACAATGAAACATTAGAAAGATATGATACTCAAAAAACATCAATAAACTCTGGAAGGACATGGAAGCTTCTCGAACCAGGTACACGTACATAAGCACTGGCCATCAAGCAAATGGGCAGATCGAAGCTACGCAGAGACAGCTTGGAAGGGAATAAACGGCAGTAGACAGCAGTGGATTATTCTTTGCTATAGCATGATCAAGTGTGCCGTTGACTGCGGGATATGATAAATATGACATTCAACTACATGAACACGTCACAAGTTGTTGCTGCCACAATGGAGTAGGAGTATTACGCCCAACCTAACAGCAACACAACACTCGGCAGTGTATCAAAGCCTCCAAAGCTGTAAAGTTGTTAATGGTGGTGCACTGTTGCAGCTAGTTCTTTGCCAGTGTTGTACAGTAACAAAGTAAAAGTAATGCGTTACTCTCCCTAAGTAAAAGTTTCAGTAGTTTTACTTGTAAAGAAGTACAGCAAAAGGAAACTACTTTAATTATTAATAAAGAAAATATTTAACCCAGTTTTCAGTACATTTAGTTAGCTACAATTTACATAATATTCATAACAATGTTCTTTACTAAAAATTGCACTCAGAAAGGGCAACGCCAATAAAGTACTGAAACTTGTCATCGTAAAGCATGTGAAATTATGGGGAGGGGCGGCGGGGCAAAAGGCTGTCAAGGGTCAACATTGCTTCAAAGCAACCCATGGTGCATTCAACTACACCACAGTCAAACAAGACTAGGCATACTCTGTGCATGTCTGAATGTTTGATGAGATCATACCAGGATGCACTGCCAATTGGAGCCAACCAGCTATCATCGTATAACCTGTTGGCAGGTACCTCTAGCGGAAGATTTAACTGTTGCACCGACATCAAAGAGAATTTTCTCCATGTGTGGCCTATTGACTGCCATCAGCAGAAATAGAATGACCCAGCACCTGGCAATAAGGGTGTTTGTGAAACTTAATAAACAACAAGTGAATTAATTCATGGACCACTGGGGTATTGTCGTAAATGCAACACTACTCATCAATCTGTAACACATTAAATAATAACAGAACAGTGCTTCTACTAGTTAACATGTGATAACATTATAATCAGTTGCATGTCCATGTTGTTGTCTATCAATGCAAGTATATCTACGTAGCAACTGAAATGAAAATTACTTCAAAACTGAAACTGTAACAAAAAATGAAACTATTTCAAAACTTAAACTTAAACGGAGATAGAAATTACGAACCCAAAATCGAATAAAAACTGAAACTGTCATTATTTTAAAAACTGAAAAATCACTGGTTCACACATGCATGTACTTGTAGCAGCTCTTAAAGAAATTCATTATGAATTTTCCATCTGACAAAAAATTGCTAAAATCAAAAAGCCTCTGCAGTATTTGGACAGCCTTAAAATGATTATGAAGATGAAGACAGTGATGCAACCGACGAGTTTGATGAAAAAGCAGCCGAGGTGATAATCGCCAAAGGCACTCTCTCAACAACAGTGAAAATCATGCCTGTGAGCTTGCTCAACATCAGTGCAGTGCCTGCCACACCTTGAATCTGGTATGCAAAACTGATGCGGACAAAGCCGAGTGATTTGGTCTACAAGAAAATCTCAAGAAGTGCATTTGCCAAATGTCAAGAACTTTGGAATATATATACCTATGGGCGATCATCTTTAGCAGCAGCTGATGAAGTGGTCAACACTTTTGAAGTGGAACTAAGAAACCAGACACCTAAAAGAACCAGACATGGTGGAACTCTGTATTGCTGGCAGTGGATAGACTAGTGAGATTGTTAACTGAGCAAGGCAAAGATCGAGTCGATGTTCTTTGCATTAAACTCGAAATTCCAAGACTAGGTACAGGTGAGCAAATATTTTTGAGAGATTATGCTTATCTAATGAAACCTGTTGCTCAGACTTTGAACATACTGCAGTCAGAAAAAGCTGTTCATGGCTTACCTCCTTTCAACCATAACCAGACTTCATGACAGTCTCATTGAAAAGATGGAATTGACAACAACTTGCAAGCCTCTTGCCTTTTCTCTTATAAATAGTATTGATCAACGCTTCTCTGATAATTTTGATGTTCATGAAGCAGCTGCAGCTGCAATTCTGCACCCCAAGTTCCATACAGGTTGGACAGACACTCAAACAACATCGGACAAGGGTCTTCAACATATCAGACATCTGCTTGGCACAGTTCAGAAACAATCTTCACTGCCTAGATGCTCTCAGGCTGCAATGATAACAATGAAGATGACGACGATGAAACATTCTTTACGAGAAAGAATAACAGTTCTTCTCATAAAGATGTACTTGATGTACAATAGATGTCAAAAGATGTATAATACGTGCAGACACAAACTGACGACACCTACAGCATTGCAGCCTGGCCTGATTTGAAGGAACTACATATTAGATTGAACACTCCACTTCCTGCCAGTGCAGCAGTCGAACGTCTTTTTATCTGTGCTGTTTAACCAATGAACCATACACGCATTCAACTGAATGACAAGCATTTTGAGAATTTAGTCTTCTTGAAAGTAAATAACTGGATCAAATTATAGAAACAAGGCTCAGTACTTTTACATCAAAAGTATTATTTGAAAGAATACTTTTTTACTTTTACTAAAGTAAAATTGGTGATGAGTACTTTTACTTTTACTTCAGTACGTAAAATACTGTTTACTTTACATTAACTTAAGTACATTCGTCTGATACTTTTAACAACAATGTGGAATCATTGCAGTACTGATTGAATGTTCAACATCAAAAATCATACAAGCTAAGAAACAAAAGAAAAAATTATCCACATAAAAACCTAAATGTAACCATAGCTGTAAATGGATCAAGAACAAAAACTGGAAAGTTTACTCTGATAATACTGCTCCTTGAGCCATGATCTCAGCAAATGATCTACTAAACATACCCCATACACTAATGAAACAAAACCGAATCTTAACGCACAATGAAACATTAAGGGAAAAAACTAGGATGCCTGAACTCGATTTTTGCATGTGTCTGGTTACAGCTGAAATCATACTTCGAAACATAGTATATGATAATCTTTTTCGCTCGATCAGTAAAATATGTTTCCGGCAGACGGTTCATTCTCTGAATATGGTTCCATGTTGAAATAGCATTCCACACGGTAGTTGCTTCCGAAATTGCTGTCCCAGAATTGCTGATCGCCGGCTGAAAACATGACAGAGAATTCGAGTCGACTGCCAAAACCGAAATATTCTGGAAGATGAATTGTGAACGAAAATCGATCGGTCGTTCCGTCATTTGATCCCGAGACATAAGCAGCAGCGTCATCGGTATACGTCATCCATCCGTTCACGGTGTGACGCACTGTCACATTTTTCTGGTAAGCAATGTTTGCCACACGAACTATACCACTCACTGTGAGGTCTTTGTCGTCAACAACACAGGTCTCCAGTGACACTTTACGTTCCTGGACTCGCCGTATGAAATCCGGACTGCATCCTGGCTGAGAGAAACACGTGCATAGATGACGAACCTGGACAAGAATTGGATGACCACCACGGTCCTCTCTTTTATCCTGCAGATCAAGATCTCGCATTGCCGATTGCGGCACAATCGGCGGCTCATCAAGATTTATGATATGCCGTACAGATGCAAGATCAAGACCAAGGACATCGGCAAACCGTACCACTTTTTTGCGATGTGGTGTTCCTGGTGGCGTTTTATTCGTCTTGAGCGATGAGCAGCGTCTCATGTTTGCTGATCGAAGAAAGTCAAATTCCCGATCTTCGTGATAGGTTGTGCTGAATTGATTGTTTGTTTCATTAGTTTCCACTGATCTGCCATGTCGATCCTCTTGGCTTGTTTCAGCTGGTTGTAGGTAAAGGCTCTCAAAGTCAAGAAAGTTGTCATCATCATCTTGGCGCATTGCCAGCTGTTTTTCACATTTCTCATCAGCGGAAATACCGAGAATCAGACTGAGTCGTAGTTCCCGTTGGCGCAGCCACATCTTTCGGTCTGATTCCTTTGGTTCTTCGTCATCATCTTCCGGATCGAGAGTACTGGCATTTGATCGAGCATCATCGCTTGCATACGACTCACAATCACTCATTGAAAGTGAGAAGGTTGCTAGACGCCTTCCAGACGACTCGCTCCTCTGGTCGCTACTTTCATGCAGGTCGTTGGGGTCGTTGGGGTCTTCTGAGACATTTTCCTTTCCATTCCCAGATTCCTTATTGCCACTGGAATTAGATTCATTCTCGTTCATTGTCTCCGACATCTTAGAGTTGAAAAGTGATATTCAACAATGGCTGAGGAAACTGCAGTTCTAAGGCAAAGACGTTGCAAAGAAAAACTAAAATTAATAACAAAAACACAGCCTTCTTAATAAACTTCAAGTTCAACATCCAATAATCAGAGCTGCATAGAAGTAATGTTTTGTATGCAATATGCCAGAGGTGAATCCTGGCTTCAAGTCCAGAAGAAATATGGACACTTTAGTGCAAATGAAGATAATGAATGATGTGCTTAAATAAAACTCACTCTATCACATTTGAAAAAATCATCTTCACTAGGATTTTGACTCTCACTGGAGTCCAAAAGCATTAATAGATCACCAAAAGCTAAGTATTTATCAGTTTGGGCAATCCACTAAAGTTTTCTAACCAATTTACATGCTATACTGCATCTTACCTCAACAACAAGCTCACATCTCACTTAGGCCAAAAAAAATAATGGTGTGTTTCCGGTAACAGAGTTAAAAAAAACTGGGTAGGTAGGTAGGAAAAATAATTTTATGCAGTGATTACCGAAAATTACGCCACTGCCCATTTATGCACAGCGGTACATGCTGTACGAAAGTATGTATTTTCGATGCAAGTATTAAAAATGCCTATTTGCAGAATGTACCTACAAACTGCTGTAGAAAACAATCTTATTTATTTCATTTTTGTTGACATCGTTTTTCTTGCAAGGTGAAATGGAAGGGGCAGGGGTTGCTAACTGTTGCTAAGGAAGGCGGTTGCTAAAGGGGCCAAGTCTGACTTTGAAACTGGTTGCTAATGAGGCTGACACAGAGGCTGCTTGCTTCAAAGCTTGGTTTTTAAGAAGGCTGGTTGCTATGAAAGTAGAATGCTACAGAAGTTGCTAAGTAGGCATATTGCTAAGGAGGCTTTACTTTTATAATGGCACGTACGATAAAAGGTATTTCTGATACAATGAATATGGCGGTCAGATTTGTGAAATAACCCTGTCAAATTACTGTGAGAAAATCCACCACTTTCGGGTCTATTACCTCCCTCTCCCAAACTCCACACTTTAGCCCTTTTATTGCTGTAATTTACAGCACCATTATTTCCATTGAAAGACCGCTAGTTTCCGAACATCTCTGCTTTAGTGTATGCACCTATAATGTCACGATTCTGCATCTCCGGCATGCAAAGGCTTAATGTAAGTGAAGCAAAAAAAATTCCATAAAAAAATTTTCCTTAAAAATATTTTTTTTTAAATTTAAAAAAAAAATTTTTTACGGCAAAAAAGTGACTCGGTCGCGTTACCGGAAACACACCATTATTTTGTTTTGGCCTTAGGAAATTCTCTGATCCAATCATTCTCCTTAAGCCTCCCATCTATTATTGCTCAAGCTTCCCATTCAAAATCAAAACTTCACCTTTTCACAAAATAAATTGTACTCTGATTTATCCAATCTACCACTTTCAAGTCTCTTTTCACCTAAATACACAATCCACTGTCACTGATATTGTAATCAAAATTTGTAAACACTACTTAATGAGAAATTAATCAGAGGCGCTGTGCAAGCTAGCCTAAGAGACGCCAAAGCAAATTCAGGACAAAAACTTCGTCAATATGCAGACTAAAAGCAGTTAGTGCTCCAAGCAGACATGGGCTCATATATGAAGAGCCAGTCAGAGCTCATGGTTCAATGCTCCTGAGCCGTGTAATAACAAGAATTAGGAAAGGCAATGGGTGCTGAAGATCACAGTACATGAATAACTCAGCATGTAACAATGAAAAGCAGACAAAAGACAAATATGTCTCATGAACCACCAGGTCTGTATAGGCCAAGCACACAATTATTATTATTATTATTAAATAAATTTGTAACGCGCGCAAGGTCACACCGAAATGTGAATCTGAGGCGCGGATAGTCAGCCGCCAGGTGAAGATGCACTTAGATTTCTAAATCCTTGAAAGCCAAGGAGAAATAGTGAGTTTTGAGCCACAAGGATACATCACTGGCCAGATAGTCTGATCTAGAATCCCTCGGTGATTGAAAGATGACGTGACGACAGACTTTCCTCATGCTTCCTTCATAACATCCGACATTTCCTACCATGCCATTTAAGTTGTCATTAGTAACAGGATACACAGTGGATCCTGAGTGGCCGAGTGGGTTGGTAACCTGCTCGTCACGCCGGCGCCCCGGGTTCGCTTCCCGGTCGGGTCGGTTTATCAGAGGTTAATTTCTCGGATCTTTACTGCGGGTGGCTCGGTCACATTATAAACGTGGAGTACAATACAACACAACACAACACAATATACTGGGGCGCGGTGGTTTAGGGGTATGTTCGGTGCCTTGCAGCTGGAGGGTTGTGGGTTCGAATCCACCTCAAAGTCGCCGCAGGGACCCTGGGCAAGTCCTTCACTGCAATTGCTCATGCGCTCGGCGTGAAACTCCGATTCAGCGTTCGCGCAGTAGTCGGGAGCGCCTCTGAATGGGAAATCTGGTAGGGGCGCTATAACAAACTTGTGTTCAAATACAATACAATACAATACAATACACAGGTCTTCGTGAAACCTTCCCTACTCTTACAGGTGGACCAGATATATATGACTGCATGTGACTACAAACTTATGACATTCAGTGCAGAACTGGAAAATAGTTCTGAAACGCATATATGTACTCACTCAGAATACAAGTCCAAATTTACAAGAATTATCAAAACATTCTGTGCAAGTGAAATACTTAGCAAAAATTAATACTACAGGCAGATCGGCAAGCTTGTAGTATTGGGAACTGAAGGATATAGTGCGTAATTTTATTGGCGTTGTTGAGTGTCAGTTAGGGTCAGGTTAGGCGTTGTGAGGGTCAGTTAGAGTCAGGATCAGGGTTAGTGTCATCACTAGAAAACCTGGTACCATCCGGCATCTGTGCAGCATGCCCAAAGATACCATATCATATTGCACCATATTCTTCAGCCCCTGATACTCTAAGTTTACCAGCAGATTGATGGCCAGCGTGGTCACAGACATGCATAGAAATATTAAAATCATACAGCATCTGTCTCCCTCTCTCTCTAGCCTCCACGTACCAGTATCTTGTTCTTCATATGTCTAGACCACCCCTCTGACTGGAATCGTGATGCAGCAACCATGAATAAGCTCTGTAATTAACTTTTAAGCAACACTTAAGTAATTTAGAGTTCATGATTATGATTAATAACACTAAAACCAAAATTGCATTTACTTGCCTTAATCGAAATAACTTTCATCTGCATCACCATTTTCCTACCTTTTCTAACATTTCTTTGCATAATTACACGTGCAATAGAATAGATGTAATTCACTGTAAAAAATACCTATCAGAGTTTATCGACCCCATTGCAAATTACCTCCATTATAAGCCCTGCTTTAGCAGAATCTTCCCCATGCAACACATCTTCGCAATTATCACTATTCTTTTAAGGTATTTCACTGCCCATAAATTTTTCAACTTTCTGCAACAAGTATCTAGTAGTTGACCTTGACCTTAGCTCGAAGCTTTGCAGCTTCAACACACCCACATGAAAAACACATCGACAGTCTAAGCCTCATACCTGAACAAGACAACTCCTCTGCGTGTCACAACAAATTTGTTTTGCAAACCAGCCCGGGACCTTCGAGCTGACAGGCAAAGGTTGCGTTTGCCGCACACGGGACAGGGAATAACAGCCTCGGAAAATGACGATCACCCGGTTGGTTAGGGGTCAGCCACGTTTGGCCGACTACGGCACAATGCACAACCACCGACGTCGGCCGTAACAACCGCCTGGACGGATATCGAAGACCTGGATACAAGTACCTTGTTCGGATGATCCAGTCCAAGGACGTCAGCGTTGCGACACTGACTAGGATGAGAGGGAAACGAGGACAAAGCTTCGTAAACACCGATTGCTCTAATGTTCGGCCATATTTACAAACTGAACTCCGCCTTAATTTACATAAACTCCGCCCCCGCCTCCAGGAGCTCCGCCTACTGGCTTATCAAGCATAGACATCTTATATAATTATAACGTTATCAAGCATGCAGGCACATCGTATGGAGCAGAGCAATATGGTCCTTGGGAGTAGAGTAGGGATGCGCCAATAATCCGTTTGGTAATCGGTTCTTGCAAAATTTTGCACTAATCGGTATTAATCGGAATTGGCGATCCAGGCTTTAAAATCCGAATAACAAAAAAGTAATATTTCTTACCAAAAACAATACCTCTTTCATTAATACAAAAATAGTAACTCTTTTTGGCGACCTCCTACGGTGATATTTATGGGGGGCCCGATAGCGCATTGGATAACACACTGGCACAGAGAGCGAGAGGTGCCGAGTTCGAGACCCGTAGGGCGGACATGCTTTGTAGGCTGCTATTAGCGCCGTGTATTGCAGGCTGTCTGTTCTGTTAGTAGTTAAGTCTTCTGTCATTTGTGTTCTTGTGAATTGTTTCAACTGCAACCGGTTGCGGTCTGTCAATTGGTTTATTGAATATACTAAAGACCTATGCTGTAAGGAAGATAGAAAATTGTGAGTTTGTTTGATATAGAACGGTTTGCTACAAAGGGTAGAGAACTAGTATGTGTTTTGCTGCTTTGCATAAAATCCTCGGAATTGAATTTCTTGTGTCCTTAGTAACTGTTGGTAAATCAAAGTCATGCGGTTTGATCTCAATGATCAAAGATTCCGAATAGCAAAGTTTTAACGACTCGAACTTCCACTACGACGGGTACCCGACAGTTCGCGTGTCCGATGCAAATAATGGACCAACTTATGCAATACATAAAAGTATTATCATAGTATAAATAATTACTTATACTGTGGTATTATAATGGAATCAAGAGGTTATCGGAAAGAATGACGGTTTTCCATATACAGCAACGTACGATATTACCGCCTACATGTTTGAATAAATTATGAAAATTAGACTACGTGACCTATTGACCTGTTTAGGTCAAGGGCGTTCAAGGTACTTGTTTATAACTAACTTTAGTTTAATATTGTAAACACAAAAAACGGCCAACAAGTGAGAGTTCGAAATAAGTTCAGGATCATGGAATAGCTTGATGTTGATTTAGTGTTTTAATTGTTTTTTTACATTCTACTAGTTACAGACTACGTGTATAACGGAAACGATGGACGGCAAGGTTCGCTTCCGATTGAGAATTAAATATTAAATAGACTAATTAAATATTAAATAGACTAGTTGATTTAGTAGTGTTTGCATTGACGCCATAATATTATATCGCGAAAAGCTGTTACGAGGTGATGCTCGCTGGATGTGGACTCATAGTCATGCTTTATGGAAGGAGTGTCATCATCATCAGTTCCTGACGCCAGCCATTTGGCGGCGATGGGTACGAATAAATGACCTCCATTGCTCCCCTTATTGTCAGTCCAAGTGATGTTATGTCTTCATTTATATTGTCTATCCAGCATTGTCTTGGTCTGACTTTGTTTTTGTTTCTTTTTTGAGGTAGTGTCAAGGATCGACTAAATCATCTGCGCTATTCCATGCACATCACCGCAACCAGCACTCTACTACCACGTCCTGAAAGACTGCCGCCAACCGAGAATGCAGCCAAGTTTCATTCATACACAGTCCATCTACAAATTCTTCATTGGAAACTGTTGTCAACTACTGACATCGCTCCACAGGAGTGGGGATGGAAAGAGCATGAGCAGAAACATACACTGTATTCCTGTTGCAACGGACACTTACATTGCACCTCCAGATATTATGAAGGTTGCCTGCTGTAAGTGCAGTTCATATTCTAGGAATTACGATGTGGCACTCAAGCCTGCATGTGTCGCAAGAACAGTTTATCATGTGTTACAGCCTGTAAGAACTGTCATGGGATATCCCGTGAAAATGCCAATGACTTCTCAGTGGACCATACAACATATAATGAAGACTTGGATGGAGATGATATTGTGGAGGAAGCAGATGTGACAGAAATTGTGGATGATGACATTGTTGATGATGAATACGTGGAGTTTTTACGCCATGGGTCATGGAGGAGGAAGTTGTAACTAGCATGTAACACTGTAACATAATCATAATCATCTTGTATGACTACTGTGCTCATATATTGCCCCAATTTCTAAGCTGAGCACTCACAGTTCTTTAGCTTTAAAATTAAAAAGGAGAGTGCATAATACTATCAAGCGTGAAGCGCTGTTGTGTGTAGGTCATGAGTAGGCCTGTCATTTTAGCTCGTGAACTTTAAAAATTTCGTACCATGAAGTATGATGCAATTATATGAGAATGATATGACTTACATACGCTGTAGTGCTTACAGGGTACCTTCAATTTTTTTGGGTAGTTTGAAGGGTTGCCTCCAAGACGAAGTTGATTGATGTTTATCTGTGAAGCGCTATGGCATATGTGGATCATTTTAAATAGCGAATTTATGATATATTAAGTTATATAAAATTGGTCAGACTTGAAGGAATTTATTAATTCAAAAACGGGTAAATTCTTTGGAATTGCATCACCTGGATTCTAAAAATTCTATCTTAAAATTGGCAGTAAGAGAGCAAAATCTATACAAGCACCAGTACTGCTCTAAGACTGTTTGTTACTGCTAATGCTTATAATTGAATATGGACACACTATCCAGGTTTATAATTTTGCATCTGTGACAAGGATAGTACTGTTATGGTTTCACTTAAATTTGTTACTTGTATGGTGTGCATTGTTGAGCAATCTTTGATACAGGAAGACATGTGAAGAATGTGCCATCTCTGAAGACATTTAAATCACAACTCAAGACTTTTCTTTGTAAACAATCATATGACTGCCATTAACTGTTTGAACTCCTATACATAATACAGTGCCCTTTCCTTCGGCATTGGCTGAGCTATGGCGCTTTACAAATCGTCCTGTTATTATTATTATTTGAATTCTAAGTGGGCTTGAATCTACCAAAAACACATATCCAGTGCTTGAAACATAATGTAGGAAGTAGACAAAGTTCTATTTGCAACCCATATTAGCTATGTCTGTAGAATCTAACCAATCACTGTTAAAACCGAAAGAGTCTAGGTAAATTTAGTTCAGCAGTATTGTCACCAATGAAGCATTCATTATCTCAGTTTGCTGTTTGAAATTCCAGTGAATATAATTTTTATCCCAAACGGACATTTGAAACTTAACAAGATTTCACTGACAGCATAAATGTCCTTGGAAATATCTACGGCCCTCAAACATACCACTCCTTGACATCCTTTTTCTTTGCTTTCACGGGAACATTTATTGTCTGGGGTTTTCCATTTGGAGTAGTGGTTTTGTTGGTCGGAGTTTCCGCGTAGACCTTTGCCTCATCCCTGTGAGCAGTTGCACTGTGGCATTTGTAGAGTATGTATGCCAGCATACAGAGCAGTACGCTCACTGCCACTGATATGCTAACTATGAGCGCAATGTTCATCGGCAGTGAATTGAAGTCTGGACTTCCGATGCCAACAAAAGTAGTCTCTTTGCTTAGAACATCCAAAGCTGGTGCCATGGTACCGGGCACCTGGGAAGGACTTGGGAGCCGTGGACTGATGAAGGCTGGGTAGGAACGAGACCAAGAAACTGATGAAATGAACTCTGGCTTGTGTCTAATAGGCTCGTATTCTTGAGCCTGAGAAGCTGTTTGATGGACAGGGTTTCCCTGCAGCTGCTGCAAAGTGGTGCTCTTCGTAAAAATTTCTGATATGTAGATTGAAGAAGTTGGATGTATGGAACGGTGAAGATTGCTTGACACCAGTGTAGTTGTGGTCTTTGCACCACTGTCACCAGATGTCTCGCACTCGTCATTGTCAGAGTCACAAGGATTCTCACCTGAATTGTCGCTCATCAGTGACGTCAGCATCGTTCGCTTCCTATTACAAACATTAAACCATTTAAGTAAACATTACTTAACTTGTGGGTAGCTTATAACTGCCTTTATTAAAAATTTAATTTTTGGCATGATTTATGTTTATACCTGATATAAGTTCAAACAGACTTGATGAGTAACAACAACCTTTGTGCATTTGATTCATGTGCTCATTCAATGCACTGAACTCCTTTAATTGTATTTGGTGCAAGGTTGCTTCGTCTGATGGTTATTTTTCTGCTGTACTCAAGTTCTGGTGGGAGATTGGAATAAAAACACTGTTGCTAGTAATCTGAAAAACTCATAGCAAATGACAGGGTGGCCACAACTCTGGAAAACAGGGAAATCAGGGAAAACTCAGGGAATTCCTTAACTCTGGAAAACTCAGGGAATACTCGGGGAATTCCTCCATCACTCAGGGAATTTGTTCAGATCGATTATTTAACGCCTGTTTTGGCACGATTTCTTTGTGCAAGAGAGTAGGAGGTCTATTATTGCCTAGTAGCAGAGTGCGAGTATATAACATTGCTGAAGGTCTTGCTAACACCTTCGGCAGAGATAGAGCATTGTTCATTACAACAAGTCCCAGTATGTTATTATTTAATTGTCTGTGCAGCAAAGATCTCAAAGTGAAGAAAGCCAAGCTGACTGGAGATGCAGGCAATGCTGTGTTAAGCCTTAAGCATGAGATGAAGGAGTTAAAGAAATTGAACTACATGTAGTCTACATAGGGGCAAAGTAGTTTCAATTAATTGCATTCGCAATACATATTCATTCAGGGGTTCTTATAGCGCCTCTTCAAGGGGTCTACTCAGAGGTGCTCCCAACTCCAACCATTGACATTAAGTTTCTGACTTGCACTCTAGTGATTGTATTTGCATCTGAAAAGGTGCGCTCTCAATTAAGTGAACATAGTAATGTTTCAATATTTTTGTGTTGACTAATTGATCTGAACTATTATGAGGAAAACAATATAAAAAAAGGCGAAATGTGCAGCTATAAGGAGAGGAGGCCGCTCGCATTTTTGTAACTTTTAATCTGTAGGCCTATATATAATAGGAAAGTGATTAAAATGTGCTCTGGAAAATTCAACAAATGACTCTGGAAAACCTGGAAAACTCAGGGAATTTTTAAATCATATTTCTGTGGCCACCCTGAATGAATCAACTGGTGGTGCATGATACCTCAATAACAAACAGCTGAACAGTGAACACCATCCAAAACACTAGGAAACAATGGCAAAAGAATACTCCCAAGAGCGAATACTAGGTCACAATGGAAGTCTGAAGGAAAATTTAGCAGCTCATGTGAAGATCTTAATGGAAATGAAGCGTCTTCAATACAGCTACAGATATGTTTGTTAAATTAAACCATAATCTAATCTGACTGGCAGAGTAAAAATAAAACAAAACACTACTAAGAGTCTAGAGTTTTACTTGAATAACAAAATGAAACACTGTAACCAGAAAGATAAACATCAAACCAATAAATAAAAAATTGTTTTATATTTACAAGATATTAGAAACATCAGCTTTGATGGTTGAAAGTTGAGCTTTTGGCGAGAAGAGAACGTCGGATTTTGTGACATTGCGAATGCAGTTGCTGTCAAGGTCTTCATAGTGACATCCAGAACTTTCTCCAGAGAAAATAAGGTCATCAGAATTCGCTTCTTTGATGCTTGATGACTAGAAAATATAAAAATAATTTACGATTGTAAGTGACATCTTGCTTCCAGTCATCCTTTACTCATGCTTTGCATTTCCTATGGCATGTATGTCTCCTGCTGTATTATCATTGGATATCTATCCTTGGGTTTGTTGTGGTATTATCATTTCACAAATGCCACTTAACAGTTTTTGTTGGAGTTAACATCCTTCGTAATCCCATGATATGTAGCATATATTTTGCTGATTAGGTTCTCTGGAAATGGTGCTACATAAATCTTCACTTATAATTATGAATATATTACAGCTGCATTTGATATTCCTTCCTAAATTCAGAACTGCACACATGACCATGAGACGCAGCATCATGCATGAGACCAGAGGCGAAAATCTATACATAACTTTGGGGGGGACAGAGTACCTACGAGCCTTACGAGGGCCAGATTTTGGGGGGGACAGAAATAGTGTTGTGAGGCGGAAAAATTGTCCGGAAAATTTCATAATTTTCCGGAAAATTTCGGAAAATTTCCAGTGTTTTTTTCCGGAAAATTTTCCGATATTTTTCCATCAATATAATATTACTAAATAACAATTTAAATGCATAACAATGTTTAAACATCACTCACTCTATACTGTCTTATGTAGTTATAACTGATATAGAAGACTCAGTAGAAATATTCATTATTGAAACCAATTGCATACCACACTTTTGTGCACAAAAACTCAAGCATATCAATAACATTAAAGATGATTAAGCTATACAGTTTGTCATTATGTCCCATATTATAGGTTCCAAATAGATTATCTAACCCATTACCCATAATATTATTATGTTTATTCAATAGATGGCACCGTTAGTGCTTACTGTTCAGTATGTTCACAAGGCTCAACAACGACAATACATTAATTAATTGGAATTAAACTGCACTATTAGTTTAGAGAAAATATTTTTTATGATTTAGTCTCCTTAATATTTTTTAGTTATAAATGAAAATATGAGACAAAAACAGCAATTGATGCAGTAGTACTACAGACACAATTTTAATACTGCAACAGGTTAATTCTTATGAGCCCTATTATACTATTATTTTATGTCTTGAAATATAATGTTATTGCCATTGCAGTCTGACACTAATCTATTTTCAAATCTGCTTTTCTTGGTAAGTAGCAAAAAAGATATGATAAGATAAGAATATTCTTTAATTGACCAATTGCTATCTGCATTTTGGTGTACAGACATGGTAATAAAGATACATTAATACTTAATAAGATCAAGACAGTCAAATATTCTAAATTACACATATTATTCTAAATCCGAGATCCCATATATATCATCCTAATGATGAAATTTTCTCTCTCAAAAGAATGTGTTTTAGTTTAATTATTCGTCTATGAGCTGTTGCCTTCATTTAGCAGTGTATGGACTAAGGGCAGAGCTGACTTATAACTGAGCAGCTGACAAAATGTCAAATTGCCAGACAGTATATACTGATAGTTTATAACACTAACAACGTACGTATCAAACTAGGCTACTGTAGCCTGAACTGCAGCTAATGAACAGTCTTTAATGTTTGTTTTAATTTTTTTTATGGTGTATGTTGCCCACATTGACAGAAATACTGTAAATAAAGGAACTTTTAAAAAAATGAAATTTTCTAGTGTCGTCTCATGCTGAAAATCTGACATTATGAGCTAAATGTACTTTTCCGGTTCTGCGGAAAATTTCCGGAAAATTTCTGGAAAATTTCCGGAAAATTTTCCGCAAAATACTTTTCCGGAAAAGCTACATCACTAGACAGAAATTACACAGTCCCCCTCTGTCCCCCCATGATTTACGCCACTGCATGAGACACAACATCTATGGCGCTGAGCAGTTGTGCATGAAGGACTTGCTGACGGTTCCCTAAGCAGCAAGCACCACCTCAGTAGAGGCTCGTTACAGATCGACTGCTCTAACCAATTGGCTATCATACTCCAAATTGACATTACCTGTGAGTGTTGCACGAAAAGTTTAGATTCTGTGGAATTCATCTGCAAAGGAACTGTGGCCGACGTTGTGGAAGAGTAGCTGCAAAGTGGCAAAAGACAATGTTATCACAGAAATTTTATATAGCAGAGACAATTAGTTTTCGCATTTAAATTTGAGCTTAAGACAGCCTTTTGTCCATCACAAGTCAGTGGTTGGATTTAGTGTCGAGGGTTTCAGTGCTCTTCTTCTCCTAGCAACTGTTACATTTTTTCTGGTTTTACTCAAAATTAAATTACACAGAATTAATGCAAATACTCAGCACGTCTAATATTATCGGTGGGAATTAAAAGACATTTTATGTAAATAAATTTAAAACTCTACAAAAATGTGTGTTTAATATTTACACCCGTAAACCATTTTAACTAATACACTTGAAGGGATCTAATGGGCACTACGTAAGTGCTCTACTACACAAGGCACATACAGAAGTGTGTGTTCGATGTCAGAACTCGCACCTGCGATGGAATTTCAGAGGCTTGACATCAAGGTGGATGTCACCTTCAATGGTCACACGATGATCTCCCTCGGCTGCCAGGTCAAGTACACGTAAACTATTAAGTACCAGTCCTGAAAGAAAGAGGACAATGCTAGTAAAAACTGGACGATCATATTTAAAAATCTCTCTTCCTCATAATATTTAAGAGATACATTGGGTGGCAAATAGTAGTAGGCTGCTAGTACTTTTCTATCATCATCATGGAAAGTCGTCCATTTTCTGTGGTAGGTCCGGAAGTATGGAATGGCCTCCCTCTTGAGCTGCGCTGCACCTGTTCCCTAGGTTACTCTCTGACACATTACACAAGCGCTTTAAAACTGCTCTTTTTCACTGTGCTGGAGTCGGGAGCACCTCTGAGTACCGGTAGTTTCCTTGAAGAGGTGCTATATGAATACTTGAATGAATGAATGAATGAACTTTTCACATTTGTTAAGCTCATAGCTGACCAGCATTGTACCAATGGTTGTCAACTGTCGGCCCAAAGACGTGCCTGTTAACTTTTACCTCTTCAGGAGTTTGCGTAGTACTTGTAGCATAAATAAATTTAATAATAACCACATTTACGTTAAAAATTTATAACACAGGCTGTACTTGAAAGAAAAGGTAGTATTGCATGTTCTTAAAATAGGTAAGGTCAAGTTTTGCTACCTGCCATCATTCCGTCGAAGGGTCGATGAAGTTCACCAGTTGAAGGATTTCGAGATCCACCCAAATAGAGCCTAGACTGGCTATTGAACAAACTTAGCTGGTGACCTACAACGTATGTCTCGGTTATTGTATTGTATTGTATCGTATTTGGCTATTTATAAAGCGCTTCTCACAGCAAAAGCCTTTCAGAAGCGCTCCCAGTGCGAGCAACCCGACGGAAAAGTCAGGATTTTAGTTTAGAAAAAGATGAGGAGAGACTACCAGAAAGGATGGCAGAGTGAACCGGTGGAGGAAGTAGTACAAGTAGTACTTGTAGCATAAATAAATTAGATTAGTCATATATCATAATCCAAGGATCATATATGTAATATACAATACATACGTGTATACTAAAACTTTGACCATAGTACAAGGCATCAACTATTCTTTCAAGTCTACTGATATCAAGGAAAAATACCTACAGATTACAAACATTTTAAGTTGGTGGTATAGGAACCTGCCAAGTACATCACACCTATAATCTTTTTATGATTCAGATGGACAGGATCAAGAGCTGAAAGAAGACCTCAAATGAGATAGACTGAAAACAAAGTCGTGGACCAACTTATCTTTCGAATATGAGATTACTATCCAGAGTCACCCAAAGTGTTTTGACAGTTTTTGATAGCGCACCACTAGTGCCAGCACTGTCAACGCTGGAATGAGAAGGGAAAGAGCACAATTGTCGGCATGAACCAGACATGATTAACTCAGACCATAAAGCACAATTAGTTAAAGAATAAGAAGAATCTGAAATTGATTCATATTAATTCCACGATGAATGTTGAAGTATGGCCTGAGGCAGAGGACAGCCGTAAAACCTGAATATGTTGCTACATCGTATTTTATAACTAACAACCATATGATTAAGTGAAACTCTTCTAAATCTGACTGGTAGCCACCTGGTGGGTGGTAGCTGATTGTCGGCTGATCATCGATCTGGAGAGAGGCATTTGCACCTAACCGTATGAATCGGATGATGTGGTAGTGGTTGTCGTTGACCTTCTGCTGGAGGTCACCCACCCTGTGATCACCGTGACCCAGATTGTATGTCACAAACACACTGCCATCTATCTGTAAAGTCAATGGCACTGTGTCATTACTTTCCATATACGAAACAGCAAATCTTACACGTCCATATAAATACACACTTTATGTAAATAATGTTTTACATCATTCTGTCTTGAATTATGGACTTTTCCTCACAAGACACAGTGGCCAGTCAAAATTTAAAACAATACCTTTGCAAAGAACTTATCCTGATGTCTCCTTGCCTCTGTATAATTCACATGGGTCCAATTCGAAGCAATGTCCATCAGAGCCATTCATCTGTCTACCAATCTACCTTGGGTCTTGACCTGGAACTCAACCTAAACTAACCTGCAGCTTCAAGGGTCATCCATTAAGGACGTCCACAAAGAGGAGAAGGCCATTTTTGCAGACGTCTTTCATGGACGACCTGGGACTGATTTTGTTTTGGCTGAGTGCCTGCAAACAAGCTGGTCCTGTGACTCACCTCTTTTGGGTGCTGAAGAAATTCAGAGATTACAACTACTATTAGGCAAAGTGTGTTTACGGTGCATTCCTTACATCAGTTAACAAGAAATCAGCAAAATATATTATTAATTATTATTATTATTAAATAAATCTGTAACACGCACAATGTCACACCAAAATGTGAATCTGAGGTGCAGATAGTCAGCCGCCAGGTGAAGATGCACTTAGATTTCCAAATCCTTGAAAGCCAAGGAGAAATAGTGAGTTTTGAGTCGCTTTTTGAAGGAAGTGAATTTGAGCTACCAAGAGAGAGTGGTAGTCGATTCCATTCCTTTGGAGCAGAGGTGTGGAATGCAAGAGAGCCCATAACTGTTCTGCATCGTGGCTCAGCTAGAAGATCTTTACTTGATGATCGCAGGCAACGAGGAGGGATGTAAGGAATTAGTAGTGCATGAATATAGGTAGGTGTGCTGGTGCTAAGGGCTTTGTAGGTCAAACAGGCCAATTTAAATTTTATAAACCTTTGATTTCAACAAAAACCAAGTCATTTCACATAAAACTTCATTAAAACCAGTGCATGACAAACAAATTCAAAATCTATCAGGTCTGATTCAAATACCATTAGTTCAGCACACTAAACAAATCAATTAAGATTGAGTTTATGTTAGTGCAGGATAGTGTAGTGGTTAGCATGCTGGAGTCAGTCGAGACGTCAGGGTTCAAATCCCTGCCAGGGCGGATATTTGGTTACAGATTTCTGCTCCACCTGTGCCCCTAGCCACATCAGCTATAATGAGTACACTGACTGTACACTATCAGTGGGAAGATGAGACGTCGAAGGAGAGGACTGGCCACCCACCCTCATGCCGAGGCTAAGAAAATGAAGTCGCTAACACTTCATACTCATGGCTGCTTCTCAGGCTAGCTCAGGGGACTGCTCTTCTTCATAATGTCTCTTCTATTGACCTTCAATTTAAAAAAAATGTAATAATTCTGCATTTACCAATTCGAACTCCATAAAGTCCTTTGAGTTGCGACTTAGAAGATAGAGCAGAACTGCATCAGTCTGCTGTGTAGTGAGTCCAAATGCAACCGAGTCACGCCTCAGATCCTTCTGTTCACTTTCATCAAAACTGATAGCGATCGTCCCTCCATTTTTGCCAAAACTATAGGCTATGCTATCTAAAAGGTCACAGAAAGAATTCAGAGATAAAAAAACGACACAACTGATGTGCTTTCAAAAGATCAACCTCACTGACAAAACCTTGATTCCACTTCACATCAGTTATACGACTTTATCAGACAATTATATGAATTAAATATGTGCCAAATCAATGTTACTGGCACATTAAAATGTGTTGGCTATAGCAAGCGATTCTTCTGAGGCTAGACTTCAGGTGCTTTCAAATATATACCTAAAGGTATCTGTACACCTAAAGATATCTAAAAAATACCTAACAAGGTGCTAAATAAATTTCAGCCTTATACCAAATATTTTATCTTCAAAAAAGATAAAGAACAACTGACAAGCTCAAAGATACCTATGGTAAGCACAAATCAGAGGATAAATATAACTTCTCCCTATGTAATAACTTAATTTAACATCAACCACAAGATTTTTGCTATGAAGAACTTTCAGCAATTAAATGGGTTACATAGGTAAAAACGGCAGATGAACAAGTTTTTTGCACAAGTTTACACTGCAAATTTGTTGGTTAAACTTAGAGTGATCCAGAGAGGAATATATAAAACTGTTTGAAACTGGCGTTCATTTGTGATGATGGATCGCAAGTAATATTTGGTTATTTTCAATCTGCTCACAGCTGCCATGAACTCCATAGAAATTGCTGCAGCAGCTGCTAGTTTCTCTAACAATTTCTTAAACCAAGCTCAGTTCAGTTTTTGTCGCTTAATTTTTGATAAAGGCAAGCGATATGCAAACAGTTTTATGAACAACAAACACAAATAAAATTGGAATTTCGAATAGACAACATACAGACTGATTCCATGACTTATGACTCGGCCGTCTCAGCGCCACTGTCCTGGCCTTAAGAAAAGGTCAGCAGGGCGACTACATAGAGCTATTGGAGGCTGAAGCGTGGACTCCGCCGGGGTCCACGCCTTAAGCATACTGCATGGAAACCGGATCCTTTGAGCCTGAAAACTACATTGTATAACCGCATTAACCATTAACCGGTGTAGAAATCTTGTTGTTGAAAGATAACGTTCTTCTTCCTTAATCCAAAAGCTTTGATGTGACACCATAATATATCAAACTACAAGACAGAGAAACAGAGGAAAAGGAGGAGAGTGGTCGAGTAGAGAGAAGAAACATTACTTGGCCTACTAAAGACACTGGTGACCATTATATATATATATACACACATAAAATATATATATATATATATATATACACATGGGCTTTCAGAGAGAGTAGGAGAGAGGGAGGTAGAAGCTGGGTCAGGCCAATTGGTCATAATGGTGTCGTTTGGTGTAGGACTGCCGGTAAAGAATTTGAGGGGTCCAGCCGACCCTCTGGGGTCGGCCAAAGGTTAAAGACAAGGGGGATCAAGAGAAGAAGCTTGGGGCCCAAGCCCCCACCCCCCGACCCCACCCCAGCAAATCGGACCCTGCATGTGGGAAGAAGTCGTACAGAAGAAATCTTACAGTATTCTTTCTTAGGTTAACAAAGCAGTTAAACAACACCACACAGTCAAGTTCTCAAGAAAGATTGCAGATGGCAGACATGGCAAAGGATGTGAAAACAAGGAAACTCGGAAGAAAAAAAGTGAAATAGGAATCCAGTCAGACAGCAGAAAGCTGAAGGGAAATGTCATTTTTACCAAATCCAAGTACGGTACATCAACTGACCTTCGTTGCAGGTAGGTCCAGTAAATGAGGTCAGGTCACAGTCACAGGAAATGGAATCCCAGTTTTCAATGCACACTCCTTTGTTATGACATGCCTCCGGTCTACATTCACTCTCAGCTAGTAGAAATATTTGTCATCAATTGTTACAAAATAATCATTTGTTATTATCATACTCCATAATTATCAACTATAAAAAATATAAATCACTCAGAACCTTTTAATCTATACATATTATTTGAAAAATATTTTTTCTGTTAACCTAATTTAAATTGCTGATCAGTACTTTTACTTTATGTTATTACTCAAAGTTAGGTTTACTTTTACTTAAGTATAATGTAATCGTGGATAAAAAGAGACAAGACACTCTGGGCCAGAAGATAAAAAGCACCAACCTGTACAGCTGGACTTAATGTAATCCCTGTGTTCACTAGGGATACTGCTGACTCCAGCCTCCAGTAAGTCCAAGACACCAGCACCAAAGTCAATTGCCGACAGACAGCCCTGAAAACCATGTCTTGACCGAACCTACAGTTTCAGTGTAAACATCGAGCATTGCAAACAGCAAAACCATGGTCAGCATCAGATTCTGTTGTTCGGTACATTATTTTTCTTAATATGACCCATATACAGAAAAACTTCAACAAATTTGAAACCTATTACAGTGCTGAAAAATGCTAAGCGCTTCTACAGGCGCTTTACAAATGCTTGAATACAATACAATATAATAAAGTTAAGTATTAAAATAAAATGCTATAAACATGTTGTAATTGTAATTTATTATTTCTATTGTGCCAGTATCTAATGCACAAGGCATCAAAACTAAGTCAGAAACAGGTCAATATCCAGAAGGTCAGTCCGTAAAACCATTCTTTTCAATCACGGTCTTGTACAGTCAGAGCAGAAGAACCTCTGATGAGTTATTTTGAAGAGGCAATATACAAATACAATGCGCAGAGCATCCTAGAAGCAGCTCGCTACTGACGATGATATAAAAAAATTTTGTCATTACAACAAAAACCGTCTTAACAGATTTACCCAAGCAAATATAGAAATCAACCTCAATTCTAACACAGAAGAAGCTAGCAGGATTGTATGTATGTATGTATATGGCCATTTATATAGTGCCTTACAAGAAACTCACGAAGGCGCTAAAGTGGATTAGGCATAGGTAGGATACAGTAAGATAATCAATATTTCAATGTAAGTTCTCAGAGGTATTCTGAACTTGAGAGTTCATTCACGTGAAGTGCAAAAGTATCAAAAGCCATATGCCAACTGGAGTCAACTGCTAGGCAGTGCCGAGCTTTCTCGTTTGCAGGTCCCTCCATCTGGAATTACCTACCATCGGAGCAGCGTCTGCTACCTTTGAGTAATCAAACTGGGTTTTATAAATCACTCAGGCTTTTTTCTTTTGCCACAGCTGGGCTGGGAGTGCTCCTGAGTAGATTTCTTGAAGGGGCGCTATATAAATCTCCTGAATGAATGAATGAATGAATAAAGATTACACAGCTTAACAACAAATTGTCAAATACACGTTGCGGTAAGATTCTAACCATGAACACTAATGTTAAAGGCAAAAGTAGAAGTGCCAAACCTGTCTGGGTAATAGGTTATAGAGTTCTTGTGAGACGCCACCCACATAAAGTTCGATGTTTGTGTCAAAATGAAAGCCACCAGTCAAACTGTGAGACTTTGTGACGCTATCAACACGGAGGATCATTTCTGACTTGTTGACCTGCAGTATGGCAACGTCATGCCAACGATTGTCATTAACTGGCAACTTCAAACCGACTCGCAGAAGACGGGCACCAAATCCAACATCATAAACGTACGCAAGATGTCCCACAGAAAGTTCAACAGCAAAGAAATCGCGACCCAGAATTCCACTGTACATTATCAAACCATCTGGCTGTGTAGACTTAATCTAAAAGTAAAATAAATTAAGTTAATTAAATTCGTTTATTGAGAAAGATAACTCTGATTGGAACACCAAAATCAGGTACAATGTCATAGAGTTTAGATAAATAATAGGTGTTTAGTTTTTACTCATTATGCAGATGACCATAACATTCGAATGAGGACTTGCCAATGTTGTCAGTGAACACTCGCAAAGAGGACTCTAGGTATGAAGTTTTTACTGTCTTTGACTGGCAGCTCAAGCGGGTGCCTAAATAGGCCTAAATGATTCAGTAGCGCAACCAATAGCATCTGCTTATGCCAACTTTACGATTTAAGCAAATTTGTTCAATAAGAATGATAAGTTCATCATCAGATCAATGATCAATGATGCTCAGATAATAATAATAAAATAATAATAATAATAATAATAATAATTATTATTATTATTAAGTTTATCATCAGATCAATGATGCTCAGATAATAATAAAATAATAATAATAATAATAATAATAATTATTATTATTATTATTAAGTTTATCATCAGATCAATGATGCTCAGATAACAAGAGTCTTTATCAACAGCTTTCACTCTGTCAACTTTCTATTTTCAATAAACGAAATTATATACACACTTTCTTTCACAGGACTAAACCAATGACTGTTTTAAGTAATATGTGCTTAGTGACTGACTCACAATAAGTTCTGAGATCCTGGTCCATGCTGCACTCCAGGTGAGGAAACTGAAGTGAGGAGTGGCCAAGTTTTTTTATTTTAACATATTTAATGAAAGACATGTGTTTTCCTTCTTAGAACTTAATTCCGATCACAACAATGTAAAATCTTTATCCAACAGACAGCATATAAAAAAGTGTTAATTAAGGTCACAAGAGTTGAAACCTACCCGAAAGTACAGGGCAAAACTGGGCAGGATTTTCACAGTGGTAATGAGATATGCTGGAAGGCTTGCAAATGACACACTCTGCACAGAGCGCTCAGCAACTGCCGTCATCTCTGTATCTCGCGTCTCGTCAGTTTTGGTCGTTTCAAAAAACTCCTTTCCATTGAAAACGAGCTGCTGCATGAGCCCCACGAAACTGACGCGATCTGGGGGACGGTTGTCCCACCCAACATCAGCCAACATGACTGCATCCAGTGCATCATAACCTACGTTTCTGCCTCTTTTACTGGCTGATCGACTCCCCGAACGATTTGACTTGAGACCAACTTCAAGAGTGTCCAAATGAAGCACTTCAAGACCCTGAGCTGAAACAGCAAAATTAAAATTAAAACAGCAATGATAGTGGATGATCTAGAAAGTATAAAGTATAAAGTCCAACATGGAATATTTTAAGAAAGGTAAAAGTTAATAGCTCAAGATAAAGATGTATGCAATGTAGACACTTAGCTGGTTAACCTGTCATTTCCAGTCAGAAAGCAAAGTACTGTGAATGCTGTATGGTGAATGGAAACCTTTCAGCATGCATAAAATGTAACAATGAAATGGTTAACCACATAACCAGTTAGTCTGCAAATACTGTGGGTCTTTTGACAGATAATGAATTTTCCCAATGTTATTTTATATGTGCTTTGTCTTTACAACATTTTCTGCCAATAACTGATCATGAATGATTATAGCAGCACCACAGAAGTGACAAGTTCAGATTTAATAAGATTTTCCCAGATTCGTCAATGTCACTTATGTGCCCTGTTCGTCCTCTAGTAAAATCGAATACTCATGAAATTATTATAAGTAACATTTCATCACTGGACGTTGTCCTTGGTAGCTCTTCTCTAAAGGAAACCTAGATCATTAATGGCTTCACTGTAAATCACAGATGACAGATTTATTATAATACTTACTTACTTACTTATTATTGCATACATTAGTTAAAGTAATATAAGTATATTATTACAGTGTAATTGTAATTGTAGTTGAACATTTATATAGCTCCACTCAAAGAGCAAAACAAAACTGTGCTAGCCTACATGATAGTAATTGTCAGAACTAGAATACTATATCAGTTAGCAAAACAATAACAATAATAATAATATAATGATAATAATAATAATAATAATAATAATAATAATAATAATAATGTAATAATAGTATAGTATTATAATATAAATGTGTCTGTTTGTCTGTGTTCAACATCACATAATAACTGATATGATATAGCATTGCTATTTTGCTAAACTATACTGGAAAGTAACTGGTATTTAATAAGCTCATTTCTCTTCATAGGATAATCTTAAGCTGCAGAATATCATCATAAAAACAGTCAACCATGGCTTTATATGCTGCATCGTTCAACAGTCCATTGTCAGTGTCACCAGATGAACCAGCTAGGGTTCTAAGACAATGTGGAGCATTATCACAAAGTCACCATGTGTAGATTTTAGTGGTTGTAGAAAGATAGGGATTTATATTTATATACAAATGTTCATTTTAACTGTAAAATACAAGTTATTACTCTGATATTCCTGAAGAAATATATAAATAAGGCACTACATAAATAAGCAATTAAAATTACAATTACAATTATTATCATACGTGAAATTCAACAATTTATCTACCATCTATAAAATTAATTTACAATGTTTACAATTTCTTCTCTACATTCAAAATCCATTCAGTACGAAATAACATGACTAAAAATTGAAAATGTTTATTCAGAGCTTGATAGTGGTTAGCTTGCTGGTCTGTCAATTGAGAGGTTGGGTGTTCAAATCCCTGCAAGGGCAGAAATTTGGTTCAAGAATTCTGCTCCATCTGCGCCCCCTAGCCAATTCAGCTATAATGAGCACAATGACTGTACACTGTTGGTGGGAAGATGATAGGGCCAGGGAAAGGACTTGTCACCCGTCCTCATATGCCGAGGCTAAGAAAATGAAGTTGCTAACACGTCATACACATGGCTGCCTCATCGCTAGAGACTGTTCTTTTCTTCTTCTTCTATTCAGTGACAATAAAGACAGTATCTTCATGATGTATTTCAAGCCATTCCAAGAATGACAGACTTTACGTATTATATACGATGTTTTCCTTTCACCTGATTTTGACAAAACTAAACAACAAGCAACCACTTGACATACCTTTTGTCCTATTATCACTGTCTGATCCAAGCTCCACATTGGTTGAGTAGAGGTCCACAAGTGCAGTGTGCCAGGCACCATCGTCAACCACACGTTCACCAAGCAAGCTCTGCAAAACCGACACAAAACAGACGAATCTTGCACAAAGCGCCATCTGCATTCCGCGGGACAACCTAAATCGCTGCATGCCTACGACGAACGTCGTCGGAAAACCATCAACCAACGGACACAACACGCACACGCTGGCCCTGTCCAGTAAACGCCCGCTTAACTCGAGCCGTCCGTCCGCCCGGCTCGGCCACAAATTCATGGAATTCGGCAAAGGCGATAGCTACAAAGGACTGGTCTTCGCGAATAGATAATCCGACCGCCGGACGGCGTGAACGGTGTCATCTTCGCAGCAAGATGAGCTGTCCGATCAGATAACTCATGAATGATTGCCGTTAAGAAATTCTTGGTGCAAACCGTATGCGTCCGTGTTCTCGCCCGTTCCTGGCTGCAGCAGTCTGCGTGTGTGTGTGTGTGTGTGTGTGGATCAAAGCACTGCAACCCGTGAGCAGAGCGAAAGAAGAACAGATCGGCTGCGATAAAGCACAGCATCAAAAGCATCTGAGCGCGTTGTTGACTGGCGATCACTGCATAGTTAGGTGACTTCTTATCTGAAGATGGACGTTAATGAGATGTTGAAAGTAGGACTCCAGTGCAATGTAAGCAGTCGTGAAATAGGGCTTTCCAGTAAATGCCTCTGTTCGTGGTAGTGGTTCCAACCCTTTAATTCCTATGTAGCTGGTTTAATAACTCCTACAGTGCTGGTTTAATTGCTTTTCTCAAGTACACTATACAGTCAGTGAGTACCCACTCACCAAAGAAACGGTTGGTCGCTTCCTGTGATTTCTGCAATTTCACAAAATATAAGGTCATAATTCCAAAGACTTAAACTGACTGTAGCTTTGGACTTTACAGTGTTATCTGTGTATCACTTCAGAAAATGGTGACCCACTGTAATCCTACAGAAGGTTAGATGGAAACTACCATGGTATACTTCAATGATAAGTCGTATTCCACATTTCTTAATTCTGCATCTATAGCAGAGTACTAACTTCATAACACAATACAATGTAAACAAAATAAACGATGTATAGCAATATGACTGCACGGATGTCGAATTATAATTGGATCACTGATTTACCAGTATAGTCTGATGCAGTTGTCTCAAACACTCATGTATCTTTGGACAGACATAATTATGCAATTATGCAGAATATGAGGCACCTACTAAAAATTGCTAATAAAGAAGGTATTGTATGGCTACTAATCTTGTAACACAACAGATTAGTAATAGTAACACAACAAAGCAACACTAATAACTTAGTAATAAGCACTTGCAATATTTCTAATGTTTTGTGGATTCTGCAAATAAAGGTATCGTTATCAGCAAATTCCTATAGTACTAAAGAAATAAGTCAAGAAATCAACCTGTTTAAGCTATCAAATTTGGACAACAGACAAACTATAGCATTCGAAGGCAATACTCATCAAGGGGCAATAATTAATCAATAAAGGACAACAATAGACTGATATCCATGCAATTCTGATGATGTTTTTTCAACCGATCACTAGTTTTTACTTGTGTTGACCATCGCTTGATGGCTTGCGCATTATGACAACATCCCTATAGAAGTTATTAGAGTAGATTACATCAGCAGTTTTCTAACTTCATTTTTATTGTACCACCAGGTACAAAAATTGAACGTTGATGTAACACCAGCAAAGGTCTGACCAACACAACAGGCAAGCGCGAAATCCCCTTGCAATTACTTATTAGAGGGAACATAGTAAGTTCTCTTGCAGGGTGGTCTGGGGCAGGTATTAGAGTCATAGGTAGACAAATTTAAAAATTAATATATAATTTTAAGAATGTAATCATATCAACAAAAGAAAAAGAAAATCACTATTAATATGAGCATTCCACTTAGCGGCACCTGGCGCACCACTAGTGGTACGTGTACCGCTGTTTGAAAACCGCTGAATTAGATCATGTTAACTGCTTAAACAGGAATAGCAATACCACGCATGAAAGACAAAAGCAATATCTGCACCTTCAGAAATAGCAAACTGCGTCAAGAGAAGCTATAAAACGAGACTTGGCGACACCTCAATGGCCTGCAGATTGCACAGGTCTCGTGGAGTCAAGCTTCACGAAGTCACATCGATCACGAAAGCAGCAATACACGCGGAGTATAAGCAACCACAAGGCAAAATAAATCCACGGACAACGGCAGACGAGTTGTCCGTTACGACGGGCGTCCACACACTTATAATTGGACTTATAGACGTACTTATTCACGCATGGCGCACAAGCTAACGAGAAAACGACGAGCGCCATGCCCTGTCGTAAATAAATCAAGTTCTTCAGTAGCATCCTTGTAACCACTTTGATTTCGCTCGGTCGGTTCTCGGCCAGGGAACATCAGCGACTGGCCTGTCAGCAAATGGCGGCGCCAACCTATAGATGCTTGGACTGCACAGGTTTTATGCCACTGGAAAGGATATCCATTGTCAGAAATTTGTCTGGCTCAACTGCTATTCAGAAGCACACAGAATGATATGATTTATCAGGCTCGTGACAAACTGTAGTGTAGTTGTAAGTCATTGGCAGTAAAATACGGGACAGATGCAAGTTAAACCTCTAGTAACTGGACGTTTCTGGCAGAGGTGGTGCCAGACATTGTTTTTAATCAGGACATAGCCAGGGCAGTCATACAAGTAACCAGAGCAGGGGCGATATATGCCCCAAATAAATTCTTGGCAGGGCAAAAATTCCGGCAGCCTTGTGGCAGGGCAACGACCAGGGTAATAAGGCTTTTTCACCAGGGCATTTGCCCTGGCTTGCCCTGCTGTAGTGAAAGTTGCAATCCAGACAGTAAGTACAACAACACAAAGGCCATACCCCATAGGGTCTACATATTTTGCAATTTAACAATAAAGATCATTGAGCTCTTTAGAGCAAGCATATTTAAAATCGAGCATGACATTGCATTTAACTGCTTCATGTTCCATCTGTAAGCATTCTCACACAAGGTTTTCCATTCTTGATGCAGCAAATACATAAACTTAGAAAAACCTGCAAGAATTCATTCAGAAAGGTTTAGAAAGAAAAACAGCAGCAATCTATTTCAGAAAAATGCTTTGCTTCACATTTCACAGGTAAACATCACATCACTTGACACCTACATGTTATTCAGTTCTTTATGTCGCTGGGGATCAAATCTGCCAAAAACTCAGGAATATTCATGGAATGGAGGTGATGATGACAATGATAATGATCGTGATGATGAAGATCATCACTTGACCAGTTTGTCAAAGATGATAATAAGGTCAATGAAACTGGGATTTTAAATATTCTACACTAGCCTACTAGATGATGTTGACATTTCACGGGGTTATGTTCTGGACACCAGCTCATCAATGCTGCTTAGAGAGAATTGCTCAGT
Source organism: Aporrectodea caliginosa (assembly GCA_020284085.1). Classification (NCBI taxonomy): domain Eukaryota; kingdom Metazoa; phylum Annelida; class Clitellata; order Crassiclitellata; family Lumbricidae; genus Aporrectodea; species Aporrectodea caliginosa. The sequence continues at coordinate 364,785 of JACEVL010000140.1, forward strand.
CGAGAAAGTGGCTCACATCAATATTGCATACGAATTAATGACCAACAAAAACAAACAGGCAACTTTGTGAAAGAGTCTTGGACTTACAGCATAGTACAATTCATTAGGACCATCCATAACCAGAAACCACTCACTGAACTTTGGCTGTCTAGAAAGTCCAAAGAGTTCACATCAACTGATGGAGGGGCGCTATATAAGTCCTCTGAATGAATGACGATTGATTACTCAAAATCCATTTTCTTTCCCGAAACTGTGCACTAAATACAAAGACTGCTGTCTCCACATTCAAGATGAAGTGCAAGAATAAACTACTCCTGCAAAATTTTATAGAAATCAACTATCTCACTTAGTGCGAGATAATTGATAAATTTCTTTGATTTTAGACACATTCTACCCAGCATCATTTCTTGCTCATGTCACGTGTTAGTCAAATTTTAACCCTACTTTGACAAATTTTAAAACAATAATTAGCTCATATAATGTGAATTTATGTCAATTCTAACAAAACAATTTCTTGCTCACATTTAAACCAAACCATTAGACCCCCAAGCCGTATTTTTTTTAAATACAGCTGGCTGATCAAAAAATTCGGCTGATAGCCGGCTTAGCCACATTTACGCGTAAAACCAGAATTACGGCTGGAATTCGGCTAACCACAAACAAATTTGGCTTAAATATGGCTCAACATTCTTAAAACATAATGTACAGTACAGCATTAAAGTGTCAACTAAACATGAACATTTAAAAAATTACTTTATTTTGAAAAATAATATAAATGCATGCACTGTTTTCCTCTGAAAGAGCAACATTTCTATTAGTGTATAATTGTCGTGGACAAACATGTCTTGTGCAGACAAAGTTGAAATTTGCTATTGACAATTAAACTCATAGACTCTGTAATGGAAAACATGTATGCAGTCCACTGGGACAGATGTGTCAGATGATGACAGGGAAGATGAGCAACTTGGCTCATTACTGGAAAGTGTCCAGACATTTGCACTTGGCATTACTTTCCCAGAATGGCAACACATCATCACAGGTGAAGTTCCTTCATGTCACGTAGCTAGCAATTTCAACAGCAACCTGCAACATCAAACCATATGAAGTCTATTAGCAGACACAAGTTTGATGACCGAATTAAAAATGGCTCTGTATGTCAACATGGACATACAGTCATAATTGAGTATAATTTACTGCAACAAAGAATAATAAACATAATCTCCAATTCTCCATATAGAACAATCTCAATTTGCAGCTCATTTTAAAGAAAAACCTACATAAGGCAGCTATTTTTTTTTACCTGACACCAGTAAAATGACTGTTATTAAAATAATATTACATAACTGCATTGCATTGTATTGTATTTAGAAATTTATAAAGCGCTTCTCACAGTAATACCAATCAGCATATTAAAACTCTGAATTTATGGCAATCTTCATAGTGCTCAGCAAATTGGAAATTCATGTATCTGAACATGGTAATGTTCAAATTAACCCAGCCAAAATCAACATCGCCGCCAAACGGGCAAACACTTTGTAAACCACAATTAGTAACCTGTAATTTGCTTAACCACAAATTTACATGAGCTTTAGAAGGTAGAGCTAAATAAGCACTTCATGTCCAAAATGCAAAATTCTTCACTGATTCTGATTGATCTTATAGCGTTAACATCAATAACAGTTTCGTACGTCATAATTCTTATGATTTTTACCTTTAGCCTTCCTGCTGATTCAAATCGTTTGCTCATGCTGAAATCGCAAATTTCTTCATAAGAAATTATTTCTGAAATTTAGTTAAATGACAGTTTATCCGTCGATACGAACATAAAAGGGCGATATTTCCGCTAGTTAGGCCTACTATAGAGCAAAGACGTAGGGCCTATAATAACAGGGTGGTAACTCTTCGACCCGACATCGTATTCCACATTTTATTAGCTAGACCTCTGGCGGTAAGAAATCGGCAAAACTTGTTTACGTACGCCGAAAATAAGCCTAGAAATATTCCGCGGCTAATTATTAAATAAATTTGGCGGCTGATGGCTGACGCCGAAATATTTTCGGCGGATTTTCGGCGCAACCAAAAATTTCGGCGAAGGCGGCGGACGGCGGCGGCTTAGGGGTCTACAAACCATTCACGATAAATTTAGAGCAAACCTAGTCAAATTAGATGCAAATTATTTTATCAAATGAATTGTAACCAAATTCAATGCCATATTTAAAAGTTTAATCAAACAATTTCAGATAGTAGGCTACATAAGAGAGTTCTTACTTTGAAGTCTGCACCAGACTTCATGTCCAAACGAAGTCGACCATTTTCAAGGAGAAGGTGGATGAAATCGCTACTGATCGTTGAAGTCAAGGCCACAAGTAGGCAAGTGGAATGACTTGTACGAAAGCGAACAGAGATGGAAAGACCAAGATGGTGGAATAAATCCCCAATTGATGTCCAGTAGTATTGTGTTCCATCAAATCGAACAACTGTTGTCTCTTAAACAACAAAACATGAGCATTGCTACTGTATACATGGATACATTATAAGTGATGATAGTCAGAAATTAAAATACCAGAAACCCAGTTGATCAAGCAGCTGCTTGCTATCCCTATTTAGCAACTGGTTCAATGCTGCTCTCTTTGTGGCCTCTGCCTGAACATTAAGGTAGTGAGGATATTGGTTGCCTTTGGGCCTGAACACATGCAGGTCACAAAACTGCAGATGTTGTGGAAAATCTGGACACTAATAGTTTTTATGTGCACACCTAATCAATCTGATTTCATGTGCATTTATTACAGCGTGGCCTGTTTTAAAGTGAAGTCATTGAATGACATGTCTTAAGATCCAGCGTGTAAACCAGGCTGCATGGGGCGGGGAGATGGTTGAATGGTAACACGCTGGCACGAAGACCAGAAGGACGTGGGTTCAATACTGCTAGCCCCATAAGGTTGACTCAGCCCTCAACTCCCTAGGGGGCGACTGTAACATGAGCAGTAGGACAGAAGGGCGCCTTGCAGGCTGCCATACAGTTAAATTTGACTCCTGTTAAACTTGTTATCATCTGTTACTACTCTATCATGTAATCTTATTGCATACTTGTCAGTTTGAAGCATGCTGGACAGTTAATCCAGAGACTGGGTATTCAAATCCTCACCATGGCAGAAAGATATATCAAGATTTTACTCCACATGCGCCCCCAGCAAACTCAGCTAAGTACTGAATACACTGACCATATACTCGCAGTAGGAAGATCAGGCCACAATGTTGAAGACTGGCCACCCACCCTTAGAGGCCGAGGACAAGAAAGTATTAATGCTTCACACTAATGACTGCCTCTCCGGGCAAGCTTAAGGAACTGTTCTTCGTCCTCTTTTTCTTCATCAAAGAATAATCACGGCCGTCTAGTATAGTATTCACTCGCTAGGTGGCAGCACCATTCAATTGCCTCCTTTTTTCCTAGCCTCTTCACATGAGAGCTGTTTGATGTAGGGAACTTGCCAAATGTGTCTGGCCATACACATCCTGCTATGGTAGATTCAACTGTAAGTTTAAAGTTATTTGAGCAGCAAAGCCCAAGCCATAACTAAATTTTCATCATATAAAATACTATAATCTAAAGTACTGTGTATATTGATCTGTGGAAATCTAGTCAATTTCTGCAGTACTTCTAGAAGCATTACTGTTATTAGTTTTATGGCAGCCATCATTAAAGTTTTTAAAGTAATTTCAGCCTGCAGTTACGGAGTACTTTGACAATATAACAGTAATGCAAAATTTAGTTACAATGCAATTCTGTACAGCTACGATTGAGATATATTATAGACAACAGATAGCCTTAATTCTTGAATGTGCTTGATCTTTAATATTTATATTCTGTGTGCCATGGAAGTTTTTTATGTGCCCTGCTGTTGATTTCATTATAGATGGAGTTCAAAGTCGAACAGTAATACATGATTTACGGAAGATTACTTTGAAATTTATTAGTTAAACTGGATTAATTTGTTGTTCAGGCTCCTGCATATCTTCCAGGAAACTAGGTACAATAAATCCCAGACTGGTGTAGAATACTGCACCAATGAGCACACCAGAGTAAGAAGAACAATCTTCACAATGTATCATCTTTGAAAATTTCAAAATTGGCCATCTATTTTTCTTCTTTAATGATTAAACAAAAACAAACCCTAGGTAGCGCACCTATTGCAAGACCCATTGAAAATAAAAGGACAACCTAATTTTGAATGACTGTGTATTTGCACCGCTATGACTTGTCTAGACAAAAGAAAAATTTAGTGACTGATGAGCACACAAGAGGTTCTTATTCTGCAGCAAATTAGCATGGACCTCTAGCAAACTACAGGAACATGTAATTGTGTGAATGATAAGGTACATGCTGTACTTAGGTTCTTGAACAAACCAAGGTCTCATATATGCCTTAGATAACCATTTACATGTGTAGTAAATATGGTCTAGTGGTAAGTGTGCAGGACTGTCAACCGAGAGATTGGAAGTTCAAATCCCTGCCATGGCAGAAATTTGCTTCAAGACCTATCAACTTCTTAACAGACTATTGCACACATTCTGCATAATGATACATTACACTAGTTTATGTTATTTACGCTTAAGCTCTGAAAAGTACAATACATTCCATTACTACAAGACCACACAAAAAGGTAATTCTAGTCACCTAACAATTAACTCTTTTTCAACTAAGCCTCCAAGCACAACTTATCAGCAACCAGTTCTAAGAATTCCGTGTGGAATATCGATTTGATCTGATCACTAAAACGTTGAAGCTTAACTGAAGGCTAAAACGTTGAAGCTTAACTGAAGGCTCTATCAAACTCATATTAAGAGGGTCTTTAAGATGATGGGTTAGTGGAAAATTTAATCCCTTAACAACGAGGGTGTACTAAAATGCATAGGAAACCAATGTAGCCTGTCGTTAAAGGGTTAACTGAATGGCTAATGGGTTTGTCATTCAAATAAAGGGTAAACATGGTTGTTCCCCTGAATGTCTAATTCTCCTTTACACCTAAAGCAAATTAACAATCTTTCCTTGAAAGTTGCAGCATGAATTCAAAATTCACAGGATTCAAACCCAACTGCAGACGGCAGCATAACCACTCCGCCCCTTTAGTTTAGGATCTTGCAGCAAGACATACCCCGAGCGCAGACGGGTCCTCTGAAACCAGTGGCCCTGCAGTCACAGATGAAACGATTCCATCCCTCGGTGCAGACTCCCCCGTGCAGACACGGGTAGTTGGTGCACTGTGGTGCCGACGGCGCCTTGCAGAACGGCACCACTCCCTCCGCCTCCTGGCGACGTGCCAGCGCCGCCAGGCTTACGCGGTCGGCGTTAAGCAGTAAGTCTTGGACACAGCCGACGAATCCGCGTAGCACCGTCTGCCCGCGGGGCGCCCGGCTCCACTGCCCCACCGCCGCCGATGCCGCTGCCGAAGAAGAGATGCCACCGCCGAGATAAACGCGCCAATTTAAATCCGACTGGTGCGGCACCGAGGACCGGGTGAGGCGGACACCATGACGCACTTCGCTGCCATCGTCGACTTTGATGACTGCAGTCGCACCTTCAATGCGAAGCAGAACGCGGTGAGGGAGTCCGTCGTCTAAGGGCTTGTCCTCCTTCCCGTCTGAGGCCGACAGTCTCAACATCTTGGCCTTTGATTCCCCGCTGATTACGAGATACAGATATCCTGCAATTCACAATGGGAGTCGGCAAATGAAAAGAGAGTAGACTGGTACTGATCAGAATACAACGCTAAATAGCTTAAGATTGCTCCATATTAGGCTAATGCTGAGAACAAAATTCAAAGTCATAGAGGACAAAAGCCATATCTCCTGCTAGATTTTGTCTCAATCCTCTCCTTGGTGACCCTTTGATGTACCATGTCCAGTTTTCCACTGTAAGTCCGATTATGTAGCGCCGTGGACAAAGGAACTTCCCAGCACAACAGAATTCAGAGCTGCTGCTGCAACAACAGCAGACTAAAAGAGATGCATTTGCCATTCCTCAAAGACTGTAATTGTAGTCTGCCTCAACTTCTTTGAATAGATTTTTTCAGCATCATTTGGCAAAAATCTGTGCATTAGACTGCAGAATTTATGAGATTAGAAGCAAATTTGTTAAATTACGCTAGATTACAGAATGACTTTGATCTTGACTAGCTGTGCAGCTGTTCAATAAAGTCCATCAACCAGTAGTTGTGCAGTAGATTTCGGTCTCAGAGAAGTCATAAGACCAAACTATTGTACTTGGATAAGGTAAAGTTGGCATGAGGTGATATTATACACATAACCAGATCAAACAAAATCAGAATCAAACCTCAACTAAACCTTTTCCAAAAACATCTATAAATTCACTGCTGTAATAATGCATAATGCATAATAATGCATAAGGCATTAGTAGGCAGAAGCAGTTCAGGATAACTGACATGCATGCCAAAATCGGTATGGCCAAATCTCAGAATGGCAATCCATAGAGAATAAACACCATCAGATAACTAAAAACTATTAACAGGAAGAAACAGACAGCTTAGGACAACCATCACAAAGCCACGAGAAATCACTGTTATTTGTAAACGAAAGCCACCACACGAAGAAACGTTAAGAAACTCCGCTGGAAACAGTAAATCCCCTAAATGCTTTTAATGACTGCAGATCATCAATCAAGACTGCCGCCATCAATCTCTGAATCACAGGAGGAATACTCAACAGAATATCATCCATTTCTCATTTTGAAGCATTCACTCAAGTAATGATTGACACGACTAACGTTTGAGCATCTGGAGTCCAAGGAAACTGCTTCCATCATCGGTTTTTCCCAGGAAACTGTGCAGGAGAAGTCCATCCGCTTCGTTTGTCTGGAACGTGAACTCGATGGTGCTACCGTCTTGGCGCATACTCCACTCCGGCAGCTCAAGGACTGATTCTTCGGTGGCAAATGTCACTGGCTGGAGCGTTTCCATGTCTTCACACTTGTCGTACAGGTGACCTCCATTGACTTCCACCAGACTGCCATTCAACCGTGACTTTGCGATCAGGTCAAGCAGCAAGCCGTCTGCTCGGTAGACAGCCTGCTCATAAAAAACAAAGCATCAGCATTACCATTATCCAGTGGCGTAGCCAGGTTTTAACACCAGGGGGAGCGAGCCCACAAAAAAGGCCCCTCTTACGGTCTTACCTATATAAATAATATCTATACCTCTTACGGTCTTACCTATATAAATAATCGAAATTAATTACATTCTTTTGGAATGTACATATTTGTCTTCGTATTAAATAGCTACAGTGAAACACCCAAAGGGTGGCAAATGCAATATGTACAGTAAATTAGTAATACTTATAGTACTGTAAATTTATATTAGGTCTACTGTAATAGTGCTACAACATAACAGTACAAACCCTCGCCCCATTCTCCATCTTTAGACATATACTTAAGGGGCCGTCCATAAAGTACGTCACGCTATTTTTGACCATTTTACCCTCCCCTGTCACAAACTGTCACAAAACTCGGACCCCCTAAAGTACGTCACACTTTCGAACATAGAAATAATAATACTTCCGAAAGCAAGGCTAATACATAAACAAGGCTTCGTAACAGCATTATTACTAGCGCTCCTAGCGAGAGGAATCGTGAAAAACACATTCAGGAGATATGCATTTCATGCTATTTTGACATAAAACTAATTAAAATGTTTCAGAAAATTA